>CANSNZ010000063.1:6782500-7382500 GCA_947646795.1 Beta lomatogona | reverse complement strand
GGGTTGATGATAGAGGAGAGATAAATTGAGGGTTTTAGTAGGATTGAAGTGGGTGGTAATGGGATTGTTGGAGGACTGGAACTTTATGCGACAAGTGGCATTGGATAAGGGGTTTTGAAGAATGAGTGACATAATTTTCAATTTGTTTTGTGAATTTCGTTAGAATTTGAAGATTGTGAATTTTATCTGGGTTTGGACATTGTTAGGGTTTGTTGAAGGTCTGGGTAAGTAGGATTCAGGTGAAATGGCGGAGAAGTTGAAGATTGAAGGAGGAAAGAAGTGGAATTTTGGTTCAACTGCCCAATTGCCCATAGTCAACTTCTCAATTTTTATTTTACCTGTGCGCAAGGGTATAATTGGAAATTCACCCTAAGGAATAATTCGAAGTTAGAAATTAAGTTTTTTTTTTTTAAAGAGAAAATTCATTAATTGAAGGCCAAACGGCATCTACAATAGGTATTAAAGAAAAACAAGATACAATTAAACAACGCTAAATCAAATTCGTCTTCGAAAGAACTACAATGAACCAGGATCGAAAGAATACAAATAAACCCCTGTATTTGTTGAATCAAGCAGCTATTGATGAGGAAGTCTATCATTCTGATGTAGTTTGGGAAGAACATTCTTGACCGAGTCATGTTGACCGCATCCGAGATTCTAATTCCTTCATGTTGAGTCTCGAACTTCAACCAGTGAGAACAATTTCTCATACCTAAAAACAAAAAAACCATACTCACAACTCCCATAGGGGAGAAGGATATTTTCAAAACAGAAACTAAAAACCCCGTAACAAGGTTTGAAAAGATCTCATAAAGAGAGACTAATTTATTAAACAAAACAAGAAAATGAATTTAAAACTGAAAATAAAAGGGGAAAGGGGGCTTACCATGGATGAAATCATCCATGGCAGCCCCTAACTGATAAAGAAGGGGTAGGGGAGGCTAGGGTTTGAGAGAGAGAAGAAAGGGGGGGGAGGCTAGGTCTGGCTCATTTTCTCGTTACAAGAAGCTACGTGGAAGTGCTTAAGTTAGAAATTAAGTAATGGCTAGTTGTTTATCGTTTTCTGTTTCCGAATTTCTTTTTTTTTTTAAAAAAACACAAAAATAAAAATATGGAAACCAGAAAAAGTAGTTTTGAGTTTCAAAATTGACAAGTTTTATATAAGGGTCTCTTCTCCCCGGCTTATTTTCAGTTTAGTTCCTAAATTATTATCATTACTATTAATTTGTTATAATTTAATTCAGTTCTGGTCAATTCAGTTCAGTTGTTTTATGCCAAAGAGAATCGGCCCTAAGCATGACTAATTTTAAGCTTATTATACTCCTTACCAAAAACTGAAAAACTGACAATAATACTGAACGGGGCCTAAATAATTAGCATCTGATTAAGAAAAAAGTAATATTTAGTTATAGTTAATGATAAAATAGTTGATGTGGAAGTATATGGATCTTGAAAGGATGATACCTAGAAATAGTATTAGAATACTCTCTATTTCTTTTCTTAAATTTCCTATCCTTATATGATGATATTCAAGTTAGTAAAAAAAGAACTTCAATATAAATAAAATAAAATAAAAATTAGATTTCCCTTCATGCATGCATTCTAGTCGTCGATCTAAAAGGAACCTTTAAGAGGATCCCAACTCAAGGAAATCGGAATATATATCTGAATTGAGAATTTAATGTTATCTGTTCCGAGTGAACATATTTTTAATCATTTAAGTTGCTAAAAGATGTTAAAATAGTGGATCTGGATCACTATTTTTAACGGACACGTCTTTTCTTTTTTTCCCTTTAATGTTATACTAATGATAAGTTGTGAGTTTCAACATACCAATTAGGTTTTAGGGTCCAACTTTATAGGTTATATGTTGATGATTCAAAATGTTTCAAAATCTTGCTTGTATATTGTTGGGTCACACGACCTATTGCCGCAAATGCTTGTCAAAAAGCGTTTGTGACCAATCGTGTAGGAGATTTTGGCTTATTATTAGGAATTTTAGGTCTTTATTGGATAACAGGTAGTTTTGAGTTTCAGGATTTGTTTGAAATATTCAATAATTTAATTAGTGATAATGAGGTCAATTCCTTATTTTGTATTTTATGTGCTTTATTGTTATTTGCTGGTGCAGTTGCTAAATCTGCCCAATTACCCCTTCATGTAAGGTTACCCGATGCTATGGAGGGTCCTACTCCTATTTCAGCTCTCATACATGCTGCTACCATGGTAGTTTTAGGTCAAACGTATTAAATTAGGTTTGTGGTTTTTATCAAGATTGGCTTCAAATTCACATATCAGTTTTATTTTATCAATCGTATTATATGAAGAAAATCTAAACCTTCGAGTTTTAGGTGTTTTTTACTCAAATAATCTTGACGTTATTGTCCTACCTCCAATAACTTAAACTTTGGACTCGTAAATTATCATTGAACCTAGCAAATAGATGACGGTTTTAAGTATATACTACTTATTATTTAATTCATTATTATTATTTTAAAAAAACACCTCAACTATATTTTCTCATCTATTATCTTCAGTCCCTCTTTTTCTTCAACCCTTGAGTTTCTAAATGTGCTATTATATATTTCCAATTTTGTAACTCAATTCAACTTCACATTTCTCATTAGTTTGGTTCATCGACTCAAAATAGATCAAATCTAGAGCATTACACACTTGTGCAAATTCATCTCTTAGTTGTTGAGTTCCTTCAATATTCCAAGCAAGATCCTCTTGTTTCTTCCTTAATTGCTTCATAAAAGTGTTACACCACTCTCTCTTTTCCAAACCTTTTAATCTCATCAATTCTAACGTTAAAGACATCACTTCATCTAACATCTTTAAACCGTCTTGATAAATAATTGTAGCATTATAGTTCCCTTATAAGGCCCCACAATACTTTTTCCAATTGGTGGGTCTTAAAGTGTTGAAAATCCGAGACATTCTCTTATAATTTTCTTAAAACTAGCCAATTCAGCTTAGGAAACCAAAAGAATGATGCAAAGGCTTTTACCGATAAAGCTAGCCTAACAAGGTTTTAGTTTAATTTCATAAGTTATCATCAAGTTCAATCTACTTAATCTATTTCAACATAGTTGATTCAATTGTGTTTGGTTTCATATATCTTGTTTGATATATTATTGAGTGTTAAATAGACCAAATAATAAACAAATTAGATTATCATTCGACTGTGTATATCTAATGATATTTCATTCTTTTATTTGGGGTAACAACTTAATATGTAATAAGATTTCCAATAAATAGAAGCCTAGAAGGGTATGAGATGGAAAAGGAGTGGGGGCGGCGAGGATGGGGCGGGGCGGCGAGGGTGGGGATGAGGCTGGTACAACATAAAATCCACACACGCCCCATTACACCATAACGGGTACGATTTTATCCCCATCTCATCCCCACCCCAACCCACAAACCCTTTACCCATCCTCATCTCCACAAAACTGCCCCACAGACATCCCTACTAAAAAACCTAGCTCACACATTCACAATTAGCCTTGGAAGTGAAGTAGGGCCACTGAAATAACCAAAGCCCATAGTTTCCCCATAGTTAATACTTTGGGAATTGGGATTTGGGATGTCTTGTGAGGTGTTTTGACAAACACATAAATTCCGCAATTACGAACCATCGAATCGATCGACCTTCCCCCCCAAACAAACAAACAAACACACGCGACACTCTCAGAGAGAGAGGAGAGAGGAGAGAGGAGAGAGAGAGAGAGAGATGGATGAGGAAGAACATGAGGTGTATGGAGGAGACATCCCCGTTGAAGGTGATTTGGAAGGAGATTTGGATGCTCACAATCCCGACGTCGACATGACTACCGCCGACGATGACGCCGTCAAGGTTTTTTTTTTTTTAAATTCAAAATTTCGCCGTTACTGTGGTTCTGGAATTCGTTGTATTTTCTGTTTGTTTGATATGTTATCTATTTGATTTGATGTATTCAAACCCTATTGCTTAATTTATATGATTTCTGTTGGTTTCTGTTTCGTTTTCGGTTCGGTTTAGGAGCTTGATGAGATGAAGAAGAGATTGAAGGAGATGGAAGAAGAAGCTGCTGCTCTTCGTGAGATGCAAGCTAAAGTTGAGAAGGAAATGGGCGCTGTTCAAGGTTTTTTTCTTCTTATTACCTACTTTTTTATGTTTCAATTTTATCTAGCCCTAATTTTTTTAAGCACTCCATTTTTATTTTATGGAATTAACCAATCAAATTATCTGTTTGTTTGAGGATGTTGGATTTGGCTTTGATTACTAGTCTAGTTAATTTCATTGTCAGTGGCGGATCCAGGAATCTGGGAATAGTTGGTCACACTCTAGGTAGCACGGAAACGGATATAGGGACGGCCGGACGGGTACAAGGATGGAAAACGTCAAAATTAAAATTTTAAAAATGGGTACGACATGAATTCAGCTAAAAGAAAAAAAAAACAACTTAACTTGCAATTGCAGAACCAAGGCTAGCACCATATGCTAGTTACAATTGCTCTAAACTTGCAATGTACACGATTCCGAGTGAAATCACTTTATCTCCACAAATAATCACATCAAACTATTGATGTATCAACAAAAATCACAAAATACTCCTAATATCAGAGCATAGCCACAACATGAAAAGGCCAAAAATCATCAGAAAAGGATAGGAAACAACAAAGTATAGAATTATAAGCAAGAGGTTGATCCTCATGACCAACATTCTGAATCAAGGGTTGACGATAAGCCAAATGACGCCGTAACATTTGATACTCCCTAGGACTAGTAATCCCCGTTTTTGTCTTATTCACTAACAACTTCCAATCAATCTTCACTTCTAGAAATTGCGCAATTTCTCTCAGCAACGCTAACACTGTTGTTGCTGAATACCTAATTTTCACCATAATCAACAACCAAAAAAGGAACAAAATAATGAAAAGAAAAATAACATTCAAAATAGAATTACATGTAAAGAGCTAGGAGAGACAAAATACCTCTGCAAGAGAGTGCAAACGTCTTCTTCAGTGACTGCAACTTTCTTCAGCTTCTTATCAATGGCGTCAACCATGGCTGCCAAATTGAGGAAATCGAAGCTCAGTATAACCTCATGTGTGGAGTAGAAATCAGATTGAAGCTAATACCCTAGAGTTAGGGTTTATGAATTGAAGTGAAAAGAGATGAATTTTTCGATAGAATAGTTGTGAAATTTCGAAGATTTTCTTTCGAATAACCAAACCAAACTTCAAATACAACAAAGCGAAGCATTAATTGAGCGAAAAATCAACGAAAATCTATTGCAAAAGCAGAACCCTAAATCCATGAAACTGAAATTTTGACAAGGCCTCCAATTCATTCACTAAAATCAACAACCAAATCAATTAATTTAACAACAAATCCAAGAATTCTCGAATCAAAATCATCTAATTTCAAAAAAATTATGTAAAACGAAAAGCCTAACCTGCGAAAAATAGGAGATTCAAGAGGACGATTCGAAGAAGAAGAATTTCACCGAGTTTCACCAATCACCATAGTTACGACACCAACACCGGCAACACACGAGTTTTTCCCCAAATTCTAGGGTTTTGAATGATAATTTTTTTATCTCTGAAAAATGTAAAACGGGTATCAATCGGTAGATCAAGGCGAGATGGTAATTTTAGTTGAAGATTTGAAAGAAAAAGGAGATTCATGTAAACAAAATTCAAGAATTTTTGTTAACAACTTGAGATTGAAGGAGAGAGGAAGAGGAAGAGACGTGAGAGAGAGAAAGGGGCAGTGTTTGGTTTTTTTTGGTCAGTGAAGGAGAGAGAGAGAGAGAGTTAATTTTTTTTCCAAAATAATAGTTGGTCACGTGACCAACTGTGACCCTACATAGTTCCGCCACTATTCATTGTTGATTTTGTTTGTATCTGATTGAAATACATTGAAACTCGTATTTAAAGTAATTGGCTTCATATTCATATAGTTTGTTGCATACATGAGCTTGAGGTGGTGGAGTAGTGGCTATCACTTTCCACCTCGTATATCTGGGGCCTAGAGATCAAACCTCATGGGACTCATTTGAGGAATTCCCTTTATCCCCTCAAGTTAGCCCCCTCCTTACCTTTTAAAAGAAAAGAAAAGTTTGTTGCAATTGTTATTTATTCGTGCTTAAGCGTAGAAAGTTAGCTTTCAGGACACCTCATGTCAATTATAGACCGATAATGTTGCATTTCGTTCTTTGTCCTCATTGTCCATTTATTTATCTGGTATATTGCGAAGAGTAGGAAGTTGCAAAGCGATTTAGGTGGTTTGGCTAAGTTCTAGATATATCCTCCTAAAATGCTAAAAAGTTTCCTTTCTTGTGCATTTTTGCTATCTTTTATTTTTTCCTGTTTTAATGATCAGTTAGTTAGTTAGTATTTGCAACTGCCATTTCTTTTAGGGACGCAAAAAGCCAGAAAGTTTTGTTTTTATTCAGTTGTATGAGCTGTCAGCATGTTATTTCCTTAACAATAGAACACTGGGATGTGTTGTTAGTTGTCAGCTCAAATTCATGTATGTAGATTGCTATTTCCTCTGACAAATGTAGTTTTTGTACTTTTCAAATTGCCTTTTATTGTTTTAGTTTTTGAATCAGCTACGAGCTTATGCTAGCGGTTATCTTATTTGCAGATCCTGCCACTGCTGCAGAAATGGCTAATAAAGAGGAGGTGGATTCACGGTCTGTGTTTGTTGGCAATGTAAGAACCATGCTCTCCCAGTTAAGCTTCTATGTTATGGTTTATAATTAGAGCCTCTATTGCCAAAAGATGGGTCGAGATTCACCGACCACAATGTCATAAGAAGTACTGCTTAATAAATAATAGGCTATGTTTGAGTTTGTCAGTCAAAGTTTGCAGACCTTGATAAACTTTTTTTTTCTTTGAGATGATAATAAAATAATTGTCTGAGATATGCATTGAATTATAATGTGAATTATCATCATTATGTTTATCTTAAAAGGTACTTTCTGAATGTCATCATTAGGATTAATAATGATGCAACGATATAATGGAATTTAATATTGAAGGTGACAAGATCTGAACATAAAACTCAAATGTGGCCTATTATTTGAAATAGAAATTTATAAGAATACCTAACTTCGGCAAAATTTTAAGGAATTAAGAATCATGTGGGTGATTTTGGAAGCTGATTGTTTTGGGGTCTAGGGAATTACTGGACTTGGCTCGATTCCTCAAAGGCTTGAACTAGATGGGATTTTGGGATTTTTATCTTTCTTCGAACTCTTCCCCATTAGAAACCATGGTCGCTTCTCAGACCACATTTTTCTTTTTAGTATGAGGTCCCTTTTTATTATGTGAGGCAATT
Source organism: Beta lomatogona (assembly GCA_947646795.1). Taxonomy (NCBI): domain Eukaryota; kingdom Viridiplantae; phylum Streptophyta; class Magnoliopsida; order Caryophyllales; family Amaranthaceae; genus Beta; species Beta lomatogona. Next base: position 7,375,167 of record CANSNZ010000063.1, on the reverse strand, counting down.
TCTCCTCTCACTTCGTCCCAATGTGTGAAGAAAGATTTATTGCCTATGGGAAATATAGACTCCAATGAGTCTCTATTTAATTCCAATTTTAAATCCCTTCTTTTATGAAAACAAAGACAGGTCACAACTCACAGGTGTTTCTTGCAGACCTTTGGGAATGTCCTCTCTAATATATTATTTGACTAGTTAGGGTTAAAGGATATGTACTCGTATCTGTCACTTTGTTCACATCAGATCTGTGTTTAGTAGCTAATAGAGATAAGAGCTTGTCGTTGTCAGTTTTGCATATTTTTGCTGACAAATTCAAAATTAAACAAATAATTTTGCTCTATGTAAACCATACCTCTAAGAAGGACTTGCTGGTGATATGATCATACAAGCCTCAACATGTAGATTGTTGAGCATCGCTTTGCTTGGGGCCTTTACAGATTAATACTCGCAAAACTTGATTCTTATTGCGTTGAGTAGGTGTAAAGCCTTCTTCTGAAGGTAACTCGATGATTGCAAGCTCTATGATCATTATTTGTTATCCTGTAATAGATTGATGTATTAGCTTCCCAGTGTGAAGAATGCTAGCAGCTTAGAGGGTAGAAACTACGCTGGTGAAGCAACTTCACATATAGTCTATATTTCGGGTGTGGTATTGTTAATATGAGTTAACCATCTGGAGGCCGATTTGATGACAAACACTTGTACAGTTATAATGGGTTTCGGTACATGAGTGATTGTTAATTAAGACCTGCAGTTTATGTGGAGTTTATGCTGTGTATACCTATAGTGGTGTGAAATTGTGAATATAGATTTTGCTATTCAGTAGAAAGGTCTCTTGTTTGTAATAGATTTGCCCTCGCATATACCCACTGCAGCTGTACTTTTGAATCTTGTGCATCTTTTGGTGTTGAATGGAACATCCATATTGAGAGACCTATCTTTTTGTTGATGTTTTCTGCTGCTGTCCTTGCTGTTGGACAGCCATTAAGCCATGAAAAACCTTTCTATCTTCACCCCCCTTTGGGTGAGGTGGGGAAGGTCACTTTTTAAAGGTTGCAGAATATTGGAAGCTAGCTAAACTCATCTAGAAAAGTTCAAAAGCAAAGAAAAAGACCCTCAAGTATTGCCTTCGAGAAAGAGAAAAGGGGGGAGGGGATCAGGAAACAAAGAACCAAATACAAGGAAGGAAAGAAAATAGATTGGAAAAATGTGGCCAAGAAAAGAGAAGTATTCTTTAATTATACGAAGGAGCATATGAGCTGCTTTCTGTTGAATTCTCCCAACGCATAGACTTAAATCCTACGAGTAAATCTTTTATAGAAAAAAGATTCTATTACTATTGATTATAGTATTGTTGGGCACCTGCGAATTAAAGATTTACGCTTTCTTCTTTAATTAAGCCCATGTGTATGGGTTCTCTTAATTCTAACTTTCGATCACTTATTTGTGCATGTGTAAATGCGGTCTGTTTGTGTCCCAATATCCAGAATACCTTTTGTAGTGTTGTTGCGGCCACTAATGATGTACCAAAGTAACCAAACATTTCTCTGTCTCTCTCCCTCCTTTTTTTCCCCTAATGAAGGCATTCCTCAATTGGCTGATGTTATTTATTACCCAACTGCCAACTGATGCATGCTCAATCTTGGTGTAAGTAGCAAATTCCCAGATGAGCATTTGCGTTCTGTGTTCGCTTGCTCACCGAGGATCATGTTTTACTCCCTGAAGTAGTATTTTGTTCACGTATCAGGAATATTATTGAATCCTGTACCAAAAATATCTATTATGAGCCTAGTGGTCCTCTCCTTTTGTGGGCTACCTCAGTGGATGTTTCTTCTTTTTTTTACACCTCATCTCTTTTCTTTATGTATTATTGTCTATGATTTTAACTGCCATTATATACGTCATCACATTCTGCTTTAAGCAAGTCATGGTTTGAGTTAAATGTCTTACTATGATCGCAGGGTTTTCCTTCCTCATCAAGTTCCTTGTGTCTTAATGCTGGACTTGGTACCCAATATTTGGAGATTGGGTTGTTTTAAGTTTTTTTCTTGGGCACTGACGTTTCTGTGTTTGTATTTTTTTTTGTTTTGTTGCCATATTTCTTTTTGTTTTTTTTTTTTTTTTTTGGGTTTTTTTTTTTTTTTTTTTTTTTTTTTTTTTATGGGGGGATATATTTTTTATTTTTTTTTTAAATTTTTGTATTTTTTAACTTTTTGTTTTTTATGCTTTTTATATTGGTTTTGTTGTTTTTTTAAAAATTTATTTTCTCAATTAAGTTGTTGCTTTATACCAAAACTTTTATACAAACATATAAAAAAAAAATATTTTTATTATTAAATAAAATCATTAAAAAACTTCAATAAATCAAGCCTATAAACTACCACCATACCAATCAAGATTGCAAAGGTCTTTACCCATTTAGAGTACCCCATTTCAACTTGCCAAAAGTTCTTCAAGACTTCCTCCCCACTAATAGTTGCTCCTCCTCCCACTAGATCATTAGGAAATCTCAAGCCTTCAAACTCATTCTTGTAAAACCCTTGATTTGCGTATTTATGGAAAGCAATGTAGTACATTGGGTACCTCCAAAATGGCTTAGGAAGATCGTTGGGCAATCGAAAAATCCGCCATTTAACATCATTACGCCTTGAATTCCAAACCCAGTTATGATACCCATGAGAAAGTCCGGGACTACGCTTGCTACAATCATCATTAGGCTCTCGACTAGCATCATGCACACAAATAGCACCAGCAAAGTACACAAAGTGACTGAATTCGTTTGAAGGTGTACAAGATAATAGGCTATTGCTCCCCGATATTAGAGAGATGATGAGCAAGTAAGGAATTGAAGATAGTGTGTTCCCCGATTGTGTAGGCACCAACACCGTAGTGTCCGTTAAGCCTTTCTCGTTCAAAGATCTAACAACAAACACAAATGAACGCATAAGTTAACCGGATTGCATGAGTCATCAATCAAAACCTAAAATTTAAGGTAGATGCATGGTCCGAGTTACCAAGCATACCTCCTTAAATTTAGTTTCAATCACGTTTCAACAATGGTGATAAGTTTCATGTTAGATAAATTACAATACAATAATGTTCTAACCTTCATGTCCTCGACAAACGAAGGAAACCCTCCAATTGCCATAAAAGTTAAGAAAGCCGAACGAACATGAGCATCGATCCCTCTAGCCTCGCAAATTTCATAACATATTGTGTTATAACACATATGATATCTTTTATCTAGATGATAAATTGATAACATATGTAAACGATCTAATCACTTCGAATGGAACCGTAAGAGTGGCCAATATCATAGAATATAGTTCCCACGCACAAGCAAAGTGCAATGTAGACCGCAAGGCGAAGCCAATAATATCCCAAGTCACGGTACATGTTCACGAAAGATCTTTTTGTAAGAACAAACGACTGAGTAATGAACCCAGCATTTTTCCTTTTGGAATATGTCGAACTTCCCCCCTGCAATGATTTACAATTTCAATAATATTACACTTATTCTGTTATCTTATCATATGCTTTTTTTTTTTTTTACACATAATTGTTGATGCGTCTAATATACATCAGGGTGTACAATGTACCAACACCTCACGAGATAAAGTCAATTACCAGTTGACATATCGTTGATATGTGATGTTGAACTTCTATATAGGTTTGTGATGATTTGTATGAATTTACAAGAGTGCTTATTGCTTCTTCAGTGCTCTTCATTCCATTCAATCCTTGTTCAATATCCTAAAATAAGAACATTATGTTATAGATATGACCCTTAATTGATAAGAATATAGTAGTATATTTCAAATTTCATTAGATCAATGAAATATAAGATTACACATTTCTAAGAGTACTTACAGTTTCAAAGTCCTTGTTGATGGTTCTTAGGAAGTGATCCGAAGGATTCCTCATGGTTGGGCAAGGGAATCCACTCAAAGAGAAGAACTGCATATAGAAACATATACAGTAAATCACAAATCAGAAGTATGGCAAACCAAAGTCTTTTGGCTCGGGCCAACTTTTTGGTCCGAGCCTGGCCTAGCTCATGATCAGCTCTAAGTGGCCAATTTTTATGATACACTAAAGTTGGTTAAGAGTCGTTCAAACTTACCTCATTAGCAGTTGAAGCTGGACCAAAGTACACGAGCTTTCCTAAAGAGAGGAGACAGAGATTGTGGAAGAGCTCAAAGACTTCACTGCTAGGCTGATGAATTGAAGCAACAATCGTCCTGTGATCTTGTTTTGCGAGCTTGATGATTCGGCTCATGACATGGTAAGAAGCCGCGCTATCAAGGCCGCTAGTAGGCTCATCTAAGAACAGAAGCCTTGGCCTTGTCAAGATTTCTATGCAGATACTGACCCTTCTTTTTGTCCTCCACTAAGACCTTTTACTCTCCAACCCCTATTCTTGTGTTGACACAACCTTGTAAACCCATGTCTTTAATTGCGTCATTAGCTCGCTCTAATTTCTCAGATTTAGTCATTGAATCTGGTAGTTGCAGCTGAGCTGAGTAGTATATGGCTTCTTTTACAGTTAGTGTCGTCATTAATGTATCATCTTGGGTCACGTATGCCTAACATATGCACAAACAATATTTTAGACAAAATCTATAACTTGAGTATTCAAGGTGGTACTTGGTGGTGGACACTGGACAGTGCCAACATGTTAGCCACCTCAAGCTAGTGGAACCGACACGATCAAACGTGCTCGGTTCACAAGCTATGTTTGTGGGCCTAGGCTCTAGGATGGCCAGCACGAGGAGACACATCTAGGAGTGTTATTAACTAGCCGAACCGAGACCAAGTCTGGGGTTGCTCGGCTAGGCTCGTAATACTTTTACTCGAACTCGAGCCGGGTCCCGAGCTTTTTCGAGCTTAAAATTTATAGTTTGATTTACCTTAAAACACAACTTGAGTTAAAAAATTAATTTCATATATTCTATAAATAGGTTTAGACTACTTACTTTGAGTTTTTCACAATTATCGTGCATAATTTAAGTATAACTTTTCATTTAATTTCTATAATATATAAAATAATATAGCTAAAATATATTTCGAGTCTGCTCACGAACTTTGCTATGCTAGGTTCTAGAAAATTTCGAGCCGAGCTCGAATAGTTTGCGAGCCAACTAGGCTCCTTAACACCCCTAGACACATCCATTGCCAGTGCCACCTTTACCGAGTATACTCTTAGCTACAGTGTAAGATATCTTACCGAAGTCCCAAAAGCAAGAGTTTGTTTACAACCGTTAATAAGAATTTCCCCTGTTTGCCTGGTTTTTGAACCTAACCTTCCTGTGCAAAAAAAATATACGTAGTAATTAGCAAGAGTTTACAGTAACTAGTAAGTAAAATTAGCTAGTTCCTCAAACTGGACCATACGAGTATAGGCTACAAGTGACTGTTACCAACAATGTTGTTTGTAATTTACTATTTGGAGTGTCGTTTAATTCAATTGGAGTGGGAGCACACTATCTGTTTTGCTAATAATAGCTCCCTTATGTGACAGTAATAGTAGTGACGGTAGCAGTTTCAAGCTGATTCTGAGGCGTCTACATGATTGTGAAGTGTAATTCATAAATGTAATATTATATCATGCTCCTAGTTGCATAAAATAATGATGGTAGAAATTCATGAAAATATATGTTTATTATAGTTCAATGCATCATAGTTATTGACTATAATAATTAAATATCATATAAGTGAATTACTCGATTAAGGAACCCATTTATGAATTAATTAGACTTGCTTGACCAAAATTTTATTTTAATAATTACCTATATAATCAAATTGCTTAAACCTATCTCAAACAACATCTCACCAATTGTAAATAAAACAATACTTTCAAATCTCAGGCATAGTGGTGATATTCTAGGATTAGAACCTTACTTTGTGAACAAGTCTTTCTGTAGCAATTCTTAAAATATTAACACAATTCACAAAAGACAAACTAACTTGATCATACTAATTAAATTGCAATACTATGTAATAGAGTAAGCCACACTTGATTGATCTGGTTTGAACCATTAATTAAACAAATGAATGTATAAATACAATAGAAGTATAATAATTAGTTAACGTAGTATTTCCCTTGTTTTACTTTTATGATTTGCAATATTTACCTCGTTTTTTTTTTTTGTTAAATTCATAATTTTTCAAAAGTAATTTTTTGAAGATACATCTTTAAAATATCAACTTCTTTTCTAACATAAAATATACAAAATCATAACTAAAGTTATCCACGGTTAAAATTATTCGTTAAAAAAAAGTTACAAACCAATTGACAATAGATGAAGTATTTCTTACCAGCCAGTGCATCCAAAAGCGTGGACTTGCCACAGCCAGAAGGACCCATAACAGCCACGACCTGTCCGGGCTCAGCAAAACCAGCAACACCTTCTAAGATGGGACGTCGCCCTCCACCACCGTCGCCGCCTTTACCACCATTAACCGTAACCCACAAATCTTTCCATGTCAACGACACATGACCTTTACTACCACTTCTATGCTCATCATTATTATCATCATCATCATCATCATTAAACTCCATTTTCTTAGCAGATACAGTATTATTACTATTACCTCCTGTTAAGCTAAATGGAAAAAACCTCCTTAAGCTGCTAGAATTCCTCCTTAAACTCTCATTTTCACCTTCTTTTTTCTTCTCTTCCTTAGCAGCTTTAGCTAACGGCCTTGTTGGGCTTGGGCTTGGTGTCCATCTTGGTACATTATTTGCTTTTATTTCTTCCATTACTACTACAAAGTGGGGAAATTAAAAAAAGAAAAAGAAAAAGAAAAAAGTAAGCTTAGTTTTTGTTATTTTCTCTATTTTTTGGGTTTGAGGAGCAAAAGAGTTGAGTTTCAACGTCCTACCTTAGAACTAGTTTTTATACACACTCTCTTAGTTTGAAATTTATTATATTGATACAATTTAATATGGTGCGTGCTCAAAATTGTGTATTTAACTAATATAAGTCACTATCTAAGTCGTAAGTGGTCCGCGGTCGGGTCTATTGGCCTATCGGGTGGTTGGTATGGCAACTCTTACGTACCCGGCTCAAACATGCGTGTGTATTTTGAAGTCGAGCAAATGGTTTTTTTTTGGCAATGGAGCAAATGGTTACAACGCGTATTAGTTCAAAATTTGAAAATTCTTCATGTGCTAATTAATGGCACAAACATGCGTGTGTATTTTGAAGTCGAGCAAATGGTTTTTTTTTGGCAATGGAGCAAATGGTTACAACGCGTATTAGTTCAAAATTTGGAAATTCTTCATGTGCTAATTAATGGCACAAACATGCGTGTGTATTTTGAAGTCGAGCAAATGGTTTTTTTTTTGGCAATGGAGCAAATGGTTACAACGCGTATTAGTTCAAAATTTGGAGATTTTTCATGTGCTAATTAATGGCACAAACATGCGTGTGTATTTTGAAGTCGAGCAAATGGTTTTTTTTGGCAATGGAGCAAATGGTTACAACGCGTATTAGTTCAAAATTTGGAATTCTTCATGTGCTAATTAATGGCGCAAACATGCGTGTGTATTTTGAAGTCGAGCAAATGTTTTTTTTTTTGGCAATGGAGCAAATGGTTACAAAGCGTATTAGTGCAAAATTTGGAAATTCTTCATGTACTAAATAATGCCACAAACATGCGTGTGTATTTTGAAGTTGAGCAAATGGTTTTTTTTTTTTTGTCAATGGAGCAAATGGTTACAACGCGTATTAGTTCAAAATTTGGAATTCTTCATGTGCTAATTAATGGCACAAACATGCGTGTGTATTTTGAAGTCGAGCAAATGGTTTTTTTTTTTGGCAATGGAGCAAATGGTTACAACGCGTATTAGTTCAAAATTTGGAGATTCTTCATGTGCTAATTAATGGCACAAACATGCGTGTGTATTTTGAAGTCGAGCAAATGGTTTTTTTTGGCAATGGAGCAAATGGTTACAACGCGTATTAGTTCAAAATTTGGAAATTCTTCATGTGCTAATTAATAGCCCGTCCAATTTGGTAGACTAAATTCCTTTTGCCTTAGTTTTATACTTCCTCCGTTCTGTTTAAATGAAACATTGGGTAAAATGACACTATTTATTGATCAATTTTGACTCCAATTTATCGCCATTATATAAAGAAAAACATAGTCAAGTGGGATCTTGTTAGATTCGTCTCGATGCATACTATCAAATTATAACTTTTTTATATTTTTTACTTGTGCACAATTAAAAATATTAACGATTAAAGAAGCGCGTTAGGTTGTGTTAAAAAGCAAACGTTTCATTTAAAACATAACGGAGGAAGTATTATACTCTTAATATTGACCAGTGTTTTATAGCATGCTCTTCCAATAAATTTATCTATGAATATGTTGCTTTCTACGCAAATTTTCAACTACAGTAATACAGTATTGTATGGCAGCCACCATTTCATACCGTAACTCTTCATGCTTTCCTCTCGTATGGTCAATTAATTGAGAGCTCATTTGAGCGATGGATAAATTAATGGAAGTTTTCATAAAAAAAGTCAAGTGTAAAATTCGCCTCAACCCACAAATTAAAAGTACTATCTCTATTTTATTTTCTTTTCACTTTTATTTTTCTCTTGACAACAACTACATCACGTGACTTTAGTAGTCTACTATTAATCGGTATTCCTTAATTTCTTTTCAAAAAGTAATAAAAAAGATCGGAAAAATTATGCGGGAATTGTATCATGTACTAATGTGTTTAAAAAGTTGGTCCACTGAATAGAATTGCCAAAAAAACCAAGGTACTCTATGATATTTTCTCTAATTTTTCTAATGTCGAAAGTAACTTTTAGGATTTGGAGATGAGAAAATGAGAGGAAATACTATGATGCAAATGCAATATATATATTCCATGTAATATATTCCTCAATAATCAAATCTTAAACTATTGACTTATTAATAGAAGTGGTTACAAATTACCGAAAATTTGTATAATAATAAGTTGATATAAAAAAAAACACCAGTACAACAAATCTAATTAAGGAAATTTCGGCGATTGATTATATATATATACATATATATATATGTATATATATATACATACATACATACATACATACATATATAATCAATCACCGAAATATTTCACTTTGGCTATAAACACTAAATATTTCAATGTTTCATTTTCATATTAAGAAACAAGGAGAGCATTATCTTATTCGAAATCAATTGTTTTTCTCCCAAAAAGAAAAAACATCAAATGTTTCTGCTTTTGGTTTTTGATAATATCTCCAGAGAGGAGTATAATTTATTAAAAAAATTACTATTAATATTTGTCTAACATAGCTTTGTGTTTAAAACATCTCTCTTTCTAAATAAAAGGATAAAACAAAAGGTAGGTAACATAGAACATTGCTCACTAAATTTCATCACAAATTTCCATATGTATTATTATTTAGGTACGCTATTTTTTTCTTCTTTAAGAAAATAAGTTTTAGGATTGATCAAGTCCAATTAAAACTAATAGGGTTCAATCAGGTGTAAATATAAGGTAAAGTTAGAGTCGATGAGTTTTAATTATAATGTCTAGCTAGCAAATTCACTTAAGTTGGACTTAGGTGAATGAAACGCACCCTTCACCCTTTTAGAAAAGCCTACTACTACAAATATAATATATCCATAACAGTAAAGATAATGCATGGAGAGGAAAGACGTTTATAGAGTCTACAAACACATGGGCAAAATTGTGAATTGCTGGAGGAACTGAAAAAGATGTCCCCTTATTGGTAATAAGATTTGCTAATTCCCCTAAAAAAAAAAAAGATTTGCTAATTTATTTATATTTATAAATGTATATACCTGAATGTGTAATAAATTGCATTTGAAACAAGTGGTAAACACATTGTAGCATTGAAGTATAATGCCAAAAAAATTGAAGTGTAATGCCTTAAAAGTGATTGAGTGATCCAAAGCTTGTCAACGAATAAAACTTAGTTGATTGATTGGGTAGGTTACCCAATACTCATAGATTTTGATGTAATGTGAATCTAAATCAGCATTACAATTATTTTTTAATGATGTATTAGGAGTAATCTATCCAGTGGGTAGATGTAGTTATATCCTTGTCAACCCTTTAATTATTGAAATTTCATTAGTCAAGAATACATTTAAACATTAACTTTATGACAATTCTCTCTCCAATTTATAACATACTCCCTCCATCCAATTTTATAGTTCTCGTATTCCATTTTGGGTGTCCCAAATTGTTTTCTCATTTCCCTTGTTTCTATTTTAAAACATCACTTTTTACTCTCATTCTCCTCCTTTTCATATGGATTTTGACACTCTTATTTAATATTCCCTCAATCTCATTGGTTAGGTATAACAAAAAAACACTTTATAATCTCTCTCTCCTCTTTTGACATGCCCACTCATTTAATGTTCCCATTTTTTTTTTTCATTTTTTAATGACGATAATGCAAAAAAACAACTCCCTATACCTGTATACCACAATTATCTATACAAATATATTAAAAGGTGTTCAGAAGCAAGTTTACACGCCACGTGACACTATCCCTTGAGTTGTTTCGTTCCATGTCATCAACATACATTAAAAAATTAGAAATATGCTCCGTACAAAATTCGACCACGTAACCTCAAGTTAATATAGTAAAGTTCTAACCAATGAACTATACAACATTAGATGGTTTCTTTTGACATGAAAATATTAATAACTCGGGGCATCGTCCGGGCCTAATAATTAATTGTTTCTTTAATTTCCATCTCATTGAACTATAAAATGGGACAGAGGAAATATATATTAATATTTTATTATATTGTTTCTGACAGGATATTTTCCCCAAAAGTTGGATGAGGCCCTGGCCCCTCCCCTGAGGGTATGCCTTCCCCCAAGAAAAGGAAGATGACCCATGAGGGTAAGATTATATCTGCATGCTGTACAAGTGTACAACGGTTAGTAGTGGAAGGAGTAATGAATTTCACTGGATTCATGACTTTATCAGCTTTGCCAACAAATTGTTGTCATGTGAAGATAAGCATTTAATGAGGTCTTATTGGATTTGATAGATAGTTAGATACTACTAATTTGACATATACTTCTTTGTTTTACTCCATTTTTTAGAAGATATTTATTTTTGGCAATATATATTCTCTTTTTTTCTCTCCTAATATCTCTCTATTTCTCTCATCTCTTTGATAAATGTGCAATGGAATACATTGCTAGTCTTTAAAAACAGAGGAAGTATATTCTAGATATTAATTTTCCATCAATATGATCGATACTAATAATTTGGCATCTATCTGATAGATAGTTGTAGGCACTAAAAATTATTAGTTTTCTACATTAATATTTTTGAGCTAAAATAAATTTTACTAGTTTTGATACTGTGTGATGCACGGTTTTTTTTCATGAGAGTGAATAGGAGTAATTATGAAGCTTAGCACAGTTTTTACTTTTGCTTTTTCGTAATTTCTTTAGAGGTATAATTAAACAATTACTCTTGATATTTGTCTAATATATTTTTGTGTTTAAAACGCCTCTGCTTCTTAATAAAAAGAAAAAAAAAGCCTCAAGGTAGGTAACATACAACATTTCTAAACTGAGATAATTGTATTTTATCATTAATTTCCAATATATATACCATTATTTGGGTAGGCATTATCTTTTTCTTTAAAATAATAATTAAGGTTTAAGGTCATTGATTAGGTCCCATCAAAGGTAAATAGGATCTAATCAGGTGTAAAAATAAGATAAAATTAGATTGATAAGGTCTAATTATGGTTAACAAATTCATTTTAGTTGGAGTTAGATAAAAAGAAAGCATCGCTACTCTCAGTAGCGGTTTCCCTTCGTGAAATGAGGATGGGTGCCCTAGGTTAGTTACGGGCGCATTATAAACCGCTACGTTAACGGTTTTGTTTAAGTAGCGGTTTCTTTTTTCTACAACCACTACTGAAGATAGCGGCTCATCGTCATTAACCGCTATCCTGAGTAGAGGTTTTGCTTAAGTAAAATAAAAAAAACAAATTTCTGGCATACAATTCTACGTGGACGGTATGCAGAGAAATAAGTTTAACTTTGACACAAAGTGGGAATTAAAACTCCCTTTGACAATATCTAGGGAAAAAAAAGTTCGTACAAAAATTAAAGGATCTTGGTCCTTTAAAGTATTTTCTTGACATTGAAGTTGCTCGTAGTTCATCCGGATTGGTTTTATGTCAACAAAAGTATACCCTGGATATTATTTATGAGGCAGATTTATTGGGAGCCAAGCCAAGTGGCTTCCCCATTGAGCAGAATCATCGCTTGGTGCACGCCTCTGGCCCCATTTTGGAGGAAGCATACAGGAGACTTGTTGGTCGATTGATTTACTTGGTTTTTACTCGTCCTAACTTGGCATATGTCGTTCATGTGTTATCAGTTCATGCAGGAACCTCGTCAGGAACATTGGGAGGCTGGGTTTCGCGTGGTTCGTTATTTGAAAGGTACTCCTGGCCAAGGTATTTCTTCGTGCAGATAGTGAGCTGTCCCTTCTTGGATGGTGTAATTCAGATTAGGCCGCTTGTCCTATCACTCGTCTTTCTCTCGACTCGGTTGGATTATTTTATTGGGTCATTCTCCTATCTCCTAGAAGACCGAGAAACAACATACAGTTTCTCGTTCATCTGTCGAGGTAGAATATCGCTCTATGGCAGCTATTACATGTGAGTTGAAGTATGCTCTTTATTTGGCTCACGATCCTTTTTTTCATGAATGCTATAAACATACAGAGGTTGACTGTCATTTTGTGTGTGCTGCCATCACTGAAGGTCTTATTTCTCTATCTTATATGTCTATAATAGCACAATTGGCGGATATTTTCACTAAAACTCTAGGCAAGTCTCAGTTCGAGTTTCTTTTGTCCAAGTTGGGCATTGTGGAACCTTCCCATACTCCAACTTGAGGGAGGGTGTTGAGATAAGTAAGGATGTAGTACAAAGATAGAATTGTAATTATCTTAGATTTCCAATTTCTTGTAGGTTTCCTAAAACTCTTGTATTATATATTGTGATGGCATAATGAGAGAATGCAAGCTTTGAAACCCTAATCATATTTTACATATATATAATTAAAGATTTTAAGGTCAAAGAAGTGCAATGGCAAACCTGCACAATCAAAGTAGGAAGAAAAAAAACATACTAAGGGAGTACCAAAAAATCTACTATAAGTTCTTCTAGTTTTTATGTGGTCAAAATTAGATGACTTTGACTTTTATTATGAACTTATATAATTGAAAATATTGTTATGTGAGATTTTATGAAATTCATCTCAATTTTATATTCCATAATAAAAACATTTTATTTTATTACTTCTCACTTAATATATTAGATATTAATTAAAAGTTAAAGTTGTATATTGGATACAATAAAAATGCAACACACAAGATTATTATGAAATGGAGAGGGTAGAGTTGATCAAACAGTGCCCGGCCCGAAAAATCAGCGGGATTGGGCACCAAAATGTGGCTCGAAGCTGCGCTTTGGGTTTGAGCTAAGTGGCCCGACTTATTTTGGGCCGGGTTACGGACAGACATGCGAGTCCGGCTCGTCCCATGAATATAAGTCAAGAAAGGGGTTTTGTTTTGGGCTTGCGTGGGTATTGTCTTTGCTGCTTGGTCTATTTGATAAAGTAAAGCCTTAAGGCTTAAAGGGATTTTTAAAAAAAAAAAAAAAAAATAGGAAAAGCCAAAAGGGGCGTGCTGCACACAGTTAGTGAAGAGAGAGAAATTACCAAAATTCAAAGGAAAAATTGATAGGAACAGTCCCAACTATGGGCGTTCCACCATTTTAAGTCCCAACTAAGGATTATTTCTGAGCAGTACCAACTATGCATCATTTTTGCCGAAATTGGTCTCAAGTGATTGATTACCTATTTGACAAGTTAAATTTATTTATTTTTAATTTCTTAAGTTAGTTTCTTCTTCTTTTCTCTCTCCTATCTTCTTCCTCCCATGCCATCCTTCCCCACCACCCCATAAATCCATCCTCCGCCAACCCTCCCCCAACCCACCTCCCCAGCCTAACCCCCGAAATCCCATCCCCCTCCCGGCATCCCTCCCTCTCCCCACCCCCCTCCTTAGCCACCCCGAAATCCACCCCCTATCCCGCCACCCTCGAAATCCATCCCCCTCCTCTTGCCACCCCTCCCCCTCCCACCCACCTCCCTAGCTAACCCTCGAAATTGTTGGTATAAGTGGGGAATCAAAACCAATTTCCTTTATATATTGTTGGTATTTTTAGGTAAAAGTGAGAATGAATATGAGAGCCTCCATTCACCCGAAATTAAAAAATAAAAATAAAAATGAAATGTTCTTTATCTTCATCTTCAATAAATCTGCATCATCTTCTCCATTGCATATACTATTTGAGTTCTATCAGCTCCAGCCACCGATAATTCTCGTATCTTGAAGTTTTTTTTTTCTTCTTCTCTCTCCCACCAGTCCTAAACACCAGATATAATTTTGAATTAGAGGTTTTCTTTTCTATCTCATCAGATTTGGAATTTTCTTTCTTCTAGCTTGTTTTCTCGTGGATGGCTGTGTGGATTTTGGCGGTTTGAGAAGGGCGGGGACCCGGGCCGGGTAAGAAAGGTGTTGCTCATCACTTGTGGAGGGTTTTGTTTTTGCTGGTGGTTAGTGGGTTAGTGGAGAAATGGGATCGATTGTTGGCGGGGCTAGAAGATGAGTGATGGTGGGATTGGGGGGTCTAGTGGTGCTGTGGTGGCGACGGTGGAGGGTGCACACCTTCGGTGTTGGTGGTGGAGGGGTAGTGTTGCGGGCCGGGAGTTTTGAAGGTGGGGATGAGAGGGGTGGATGCCCACTAGATGAGAGAGAAAATGAAAGTTGGGGCAAAAAAATAAAAGGAAATTTGTTTTACCTGTTACAGCAGGTCATTAACCTGCTGGGACCAAAATTGGCAAAAATGATGCATAGTTGGGACTAGGGATGGCAACGGGTCGGATCTGGACCGGGTCCAGATCCGTTTTCAGACCCTAGACCCAGATCCGACCCGGATCCACTGGGTCTAAGAAAGCTGGACCCGGATCCAGATCCAACGGGCCTTGCGGATCCGGGTCCAAAACGGGTCCGGCTCATTTCATGCAATTTTACCTACTTTGTGATATTAAAATGATCTAAAATCACGATCGCAAAACAACAAAACACAATCACTGATTTTATCTCAAAAAAAATCATCACACAAATAATTCATCTTCAATTACTAATATAAATTAAGGGTTCAAAAGGAGAGAAACCACAATTCCAGCAACCAGTACATGATAATAATAAATTGATAGGTTGCATAATCATTTTATTGATTAATCTTGATAGAAAAAAAAAAATCCTAACAAGCTTGTAAACGAGTTTGAACAAATTAAAACAATTTCATAAACGAATTATAAGTTATAAAGGATCCATTCATGAACATTCACGAATCCAACACAAAGGTGTTCGAGTTTGGCTCGCTTGTTAACGAGCTTATAATTATTGTTTGGGATTGTTAATTTACTTTATAGACAAGCTTTAACCGAGGTTTAACCGAGGTTTTTCGTGACTAGTTTGCAAATGTATAGGCCCATTTGCAACTGTAGGGGGAGGGTAAGGGAATCTACTGTAGGAATATATAGATGCACATATAGCGGAATTTCAAGAAACAATTTCCTAACATCTATCATAGGATTGTATACATAATATAAATATGAATCATATTATAAGGAAAAGAATGTACAACCTCAGATTGCAAGCGTTAGAGATCAAAGGACAGCAATTATTGTCCCTCTATTTAGTCCACGAGCACCAATTGAATTCCCTCGTCTGTTAGAACGGAAGGGGATGAACATATTTCGCTCTCTTGCTTTTTAGGGTGGTGGCTGGATTTTCCAAGGGAGAAGAATAAGGTTTCTCTCGTTTTTCGGTTTGAAAGTGTTACTGACAAATTGAACGCTCTATTCCACCATCTTATTATAACTTTTTATAGTAGTAGGAAAATAGGTTTAGTGAGAGACCTAGTACAACCCTAATTTCCCCTATTAGCTGGTCTTCTTTCTTCAACTAATCACTACAAAGTGTAACCTCATAGGATTAGGTTAGCTTAGTTGTAGGTTCAATCAATATTGTCCCACTAACCATTATATATTCTCTAGCAAGTAAATGTGATTACTAAACTAGCTAATGTAATTAATTATCTGTATAATAATTCCTGTTATATTTAGTAATTGATTGCCGGGAATGTCTAAGAACATATTTCTTGATCTACCCCCAAAGTGACCATGCCAACCTTCAAACCCCTAGCCTGGGAAAAGTGAGATGAGTGGTACTACTAACTCATCTGCACTTTGTTGGCACCATCCCTTGCTGGATATGAAAGAAAACATAAAGAGTACATGTTATGCATACCTTAAATATAATAGTAAGGATAAGTTAGAAAGATATTTTTGAATGGCTTAAGGGTATATTAAAATAATCAAAAACTGCTAATTATAAATTAATGTAAGAAAACTAGAAAAGTGTAACGAATATTGTGGAATGGGGGGAGGGGGAGTAAAAATCTCGAAAGAGAAACATCATTAAATTTTGCATTGTAATTCAATACTTATTAAGCTTATATGCATCAATGAGGTGAGTGTTATGCTAATTTGTTGCGGTATTAATGTACTATATTAATAGGGAACACACACACAAGCGATAGCTACGTGGGGCAACAAACTACAAAGACAGTGGAAGAAGCAGCAAGATATATCAAACGATGTTTAGGTGGTACAAAAGAGGATGCAATTTTATTCACTGGCTCAGGCACCACTGCTGCAATTAAAAAGCTCCAAGAAGTAATGGGTATCACTGTACCATCAACTCTAAGAAGCAGAATTTTATCATCAGAAATGTTCCTAAAGAATGAAGAAAGATGGGTGGTTTTCGTAGGGCCTTACGAGCATCACTCGAACCTCCTCTCATGGCGAAATAGCCTTGCAGAAGTTGCTGAAATCGCGTTAACGAAAGATGGCAGCTCCATAGACATGAAAGCACTAAGAGCCCAGCTGGAGTATTACAAGCTTACTAACCGCCCTATGATGGGTTCTTTCTCGGCTTGTAGCAATGTCAATGGCATTGTATCTGATACTCGAGCCATTGCTACGTTGCTTCATCAATATGGTGCTTTTGCTTGCTTTGATTTTGCTGCAAGGTATGTCTAACTTTGAGATAGAAGTATATAGGAGTAGCATTTTTTTAGCTACTAAATTGCTGCAAGCATTTTACCTGGATTTCGTTGATAGAAGCTAGCCTATGTTCAGTTCTCATTAGTCATTAAATTAATTATATATGTGTCACTTGTCATACATTGTTATGTGCATTACGGGGTGTAGTTTGACTATTTACAGAACATGTTTCATGCCTCGAGAACCAATAATTGGATAATTTGGTAGTTCACCTTGAAGTAGAGACAATCAAGCCACTCCATAAGTTTGTCTTAATTTTTTGTGGCTTGTGCTAGTGTTGATGATTGGGCCTACAAAAAGTAAAAAGTATAATATATTGAAAATCTGATCCCTTCCACTTTTGGAGATATGTAGATCACTTTAACATTCATTAGACGACCTTGCAACCCTCCTCTCACTTGTTTTTCACATAATATGGTCCGTTTTTAACAATATAATATTCAAACAATAAAGTTATAAGATACACCTTCAAACATCTATTAAACGATCTTGTTACCCTGACTTGTTTGTCACGTAATATGTTCCATAAATGGCGGTATTATTTTCAAAGAATAAGGTCATAAAATGCGCGATTTCTTGTGTGGTCCTGCACGTACCAATAATGGTGTTATGCCTTGTGTATACAGTGGTCCTTATGTCGAGATCAACATGAGATCGGGCGAAATAGATGGATATGATGCTGTATTTATTAGTCCACACAAGTTTATTGGTGGACCAGGGAGCCCTGGAATCCTCCTCATGAGCAAGAAGCTTTATCAGCTCACTTCTTCTCCACCTTCAACCTGTGGAGGCGGGACTGTCAGCTATGTCAATGGCTTCAGCAATGAGGTACCACTGCCTACATACATCAATATGTCAATCAATTTTTAGGGTGCTACGCAACTTAATTACTTTGACTTATTTGAACTTATGTTTATATCACATGGAACTAGGTCCCATTGATTTTCTATGATACATGGCTCTTTCAAAGTCGTAGATTTAACCGAAGCTCTATATAAAGTGATAAATGACCTTGGAAGCTGAAGTAGAGATATACTTATAAGATTAAGTAGCTCGGGCAAAATCTACGGTTTTACACTAGTGGTATCATTGTGAGCACTCTTTTTTATAGTTGGTGTTGTGTTATCCACTCGTTTTAATTGTGATGCTCCCTGCAACAAAGTTGTAGTTGGTATTATATAGGCCCTATTTTACCTAAATTATATCAATTGAAATCGTCGTAATAATTACTTCATTACTCATATTCTATTACATTTACAACCCTTTCGAGTTGTATAAGGAAAACCACGTACGAAATGGCTTATAATTGATAAGAAAATATTCATGAATGACATCGCAGGACACTTTATACTTGGACAATATAGAAGAAAGGGAAAATGCTGGCACTCCTCCTATAATCCAGACGATTAGAGCAGCATTAGCTTTCTGGGTCAAAGAATACATTGGCCCTAAAACCATTGAGCAACAAGAGCATAGCTACATGGCAAGCGCATTGAAGGAACTAGCCAACATCAACAACATTACAATTCTAGGAAACACGAGCACGAAGAGACAGGCTATCTTATCCTTCCTTGTTTATCCAGTTACTGATCAGATTAAGGAAGATGTTCGAGTGCAGGAAGGCGAACGTAAGCCTCTTCATGGACGTTTTGTGGCCAAATTGCTTAATGACTTGTTTGGAATCCAAGCAAGAGGAGGGTGTGCTTGTGCTGGACCTTATGGTCACTACTTGCTCAATGTTGACAAGCCTTACTCTTTGGCATTGAGATCATTCATCCAACAGGTTAAAATCTCTATTTCTGCAAAAAAAAAAAAAAAGACAAGCAACTACTTTTTTGTTTGTTAAATAACATTTACAATCTATGTATTTACATCAATATTCTATAGTTTTCATGTTTTTTTTAAAATATATTTACATACTCAAAATCCTAGATTTGACCTTGATATTGCGTATCTTTTACAGGGTTATGAGGGAGTTAAACCTGCATGGACCAGAATTAGCTTCCCATATTATATGTCAAGAGAAGAATTTGAGTTTGTATTGGATGCAGTAAAATTCGTGGCAAAATATGGACATCAATTTCTTACACTATATCACTTCAATTGGAAAAATGGGGATTGGACCTTCAAAAAGGAGGCATACGAGAAAGTCTTTAATAATGCAAGACACACTATTGAAGAATGAAGATGAGTCGAAATTAGCTAGTTTCATGCAACGCTTAAAGCTAAGGTCTAAGGGACCTTATAACAATAAGCAACATAAAGATCATGATAAAACTAACATTAATGATACAGGTTTGACAGAAAAGTATGGTTCATATATGGAATCTGCCATCTTCATAGCTTCTATGTTACCAGTTTTCCCTGAGCAAGGTTCGGTTCCAGAAGATTTGGCCATTGAGTTGCCCTTCAAAATTTAAACACTTTGTTTTTCGTTTTGATTATGTTTGTATTGAGCAGATTAATCTTTTTATTCTGTGATATATGTGTAAACACAAATTTTAACAATGGTCTGCAAACAGAGTCAAAATAAATGTAACAAAATAGTCAATTTTATTGATGTGAATTTATGAGTACAATCTCTAATATTTTTTCCTCTGATTCAATCTCCACTTAAATTTAATTAATTCATGAACTAATTTGGTGAGTTCACGAACTATCGACTCGACTTTCTTGAATGAGGGACATTGAGACTTGATCTCGTCCAAGGTAGAACTTCTAGAGTAGAACGACACGTTGAATGCTTGTTGTTCTTCTTCTACGTAAATAATTTGATGTTGATTTGTAGTTGCTCACAAACAAATATGATCTTCTTGAATAAGGGCCTCCGGGCTTGATCTTCTTCAAGTTTCGTCGTCTAGAATTGAACGGCTTTGATGCTTGTTGTTCTTCTTCTAGTTTGAGGATTTGATTTGGATGTGCGGACTTAGAGAGTCTCCGGAGCGGCTTTCTCTCTCTCTCTCTCTCTCTCTGTAGTCTTCTGTATATCTCCCTCCTGGCTTTGGAGTCTGGTTCTTTTCCCCCTTTCTAAATGAAGAGTGGGCAACTCTATTTATAGAGCTTTCTAGGGTTTAGGGTTTCTGAATAGTTTCCCTCTCTTGGCCGTCATCATTTAAATGGCCCATTTCTTATTATTGGACTTTGACCCATGCATTATAAATGATAATCAATTAAAATAGACCAAATATACTCATAGGCCCAAATTAATTAATTTTACTTATCATTTATATTTTTTTATAAAAGTCCATAATATTGACTTTAATGAGTCGAAATGATGATGTGGCATTTAATAAAATTTTCGTGCCTACAAATTGCCCCCTCGAGACTGTATCACGTACACAATTTGAGTGTTTAAGCGTGATCGAGTCTTGATATATTTTTTTACTCATCAAAAACAAATTTGTGTTGGCTTCATTTTGTTTGAAACAAATGACCTTGTGATAATGGATCAAAAGCATGCACCTTGTTCTAGCAACAACTCACGACAATAAGATGAGTTATATAAGTTAGGCTTCTTTTTTTTTTTTCTTTTAAATTCATGCTTGTCAATCAATTATTGAACTTCACGAGTATGTAATACGTTGGCTGGCTAGATTTTCCTTCTCTATCTTCTTATTAGATAAAGATGAGAAATAACAATACCCACGAAATGCTCAACAAATTGTGAAGATAAGATTGTTGGTGTTATCCGGGCGCGTGAATATATGCCTATCTCATGCTTATAAATACCGCCGAATATGTTAGGAATTTTATTCATCCAAGTAGTATAGACATTACGAGGAGTCATTGCCGGACCTTTGAAGTTTCGATGCCAAGGAGGACCAAAGAGCCATTGACGCTCCGACGGAGAAAATACACTGTATCTTGTCATCTTTGGAGCCACCTCAATTAATCAAGCAGCTTGAAGCCGTGATGTCAACATCCCTCGAGCCAAGAAGACTGAGGCATACATGAACCTGATCAATGCTACATTAAAGCCATGAATGAGCCGCCAACGTGGTAACGCCATGAAGCTCGCCGTTGTTGTGACACATGCCGACGTGAAGACTCCCATGCCATGGCGGCATGGCGAACCAAAACTAGTAAGTTGTGACTGTCAAAGTGTCAACCTTAAATCAAGGAGAAAGAAGACACAAAACCGACGCCATACACAAGCCATAGAGAGAGCACAGCCACACCACTGACGTTTCGACTCGCGAAGGACGTCGCCATCTGCCTTGATATTTTGACGCCATAGAGGAGGAAGGAGGGTGAAGCCAATCTTCACGCCATACCCAAGCAATTCCCGGAGCCTTCTTGACGACCCGATATTTGGTGCTTGACGAGACCACCGCGACGAGGCTTGGTGTACCTCCACCGTGACGTTTGTTGTCCAAGCAAGAAGAATATTTGACTTCTCTGCTATTAGAGAACTGACTTTGGTGGTGTTTTTTGTGGGTTTTTGCCGCTGGTTTGATGAGGTTATTTTTTGTTTTTTTTACATTTTCGTGTTTTCATTTTTTTTTTTTGCAGATATATGATGAAAACTTTCTCCAAAGGTCTAAATCATGTTTATTTTGAAGTTGATGGTGCTTACAAGCTTTCTACGTTGTTCAATATTCAAAATATTTCATGCTTTTGAGCTTTCTCAGAGTCAATCTTGAAGTGCTTTTGGCCGAGTGTTGGTGCTTGGAAGCTTTCTCCAACAATCTTTGATAGGTGATGGTGCTTGGAAACTTTCTCCGTCGAACTTTGATAGGTGATGGTGCTTGGAAGCTTTCTCCATCAATATATTTTTACAATAGATCTTTCAATGCTTGGAAGTGCTTTCTTTAGATTGGTCTCAAAGAATTTTGATAGAAGTTTGGTGCTTGTAAACTTTCTCCAATCTCCATGTGAAGCAAATTTGCGAACCTCTAGTGCTTAATAGCGTTCTCTAGACCTTCGAGCAATTTGACGAAGTATTGGTGTTTTAAAGCTTTCTCCAATCTCCTTACTTAATGTTTTTGTCGAATCTCTAGTGCTTGGAAGCTTTCTCCAGAACGTCGAGGAAATTTGACGAAGTATTGGTGCTTGAGAGCTTTCTCCAATCTTCAAGTATGTGATGTCAAAGTTTCATGCCCATCATTCAGCAAAGTGGATTAGTGAAGACAAAATGGAACGAGGGAGATGCCCCACAAGCTTGTACTTCAAATTTTTTTTTTTTACATTATTTATGTAAAAGCATGTTTTGACTTTCCTTAGTAGAGTACAATTTTTCAACTTATACTTTGTACGTTTTATTATGTGGTTGCTCTTGAATATTTAATTGCCCAAGATGCCTACGTACCAAATAAAGTGATTAATCTACACCTTTTTGGATCAAACCGAACGTAGTTCAATGGTGATTCTTTTTAGGGTTTGATTGCGGTTTCGTCTCTTGCTTAGGAGTATTATTTTTTTTGTTTCGTCATTTATACTCTTGCTTAGAAGTAATTTTCTTGGATATTTGTCTCTTTGTGATTTTTTTTTCACAAGGTTGCAGCCATGAACGTCCATCGACGTAGATGTCTAATCATAATTCTCTTCATGGTTGGCAATGATCATCTCCATTTCATGTGCCCGAGTTGCCAGTTCTTGGAATGTGTTTGGCTTTATTCCTTGCAATATGTAAGCTAGGTCCCAGTGCATACCTTGGGTGCACAAATCTACAGCGGATGAAGAGTGGGCAACTCTATTTATAGAGCTTTCTAGGGTTTAGGATTTCGAATAGTTCCCCTCTCTTGGCCGTCATCATTTAAATGACCCATTTCTTATTATTGGACTTTGACCCATGCATTATAAATGATAATCAATTAAAATAGACCAAATATACTCATAGGCCCAAATTAATTAATTTTACTTATCATTTATATTTTTTTATAAAAGTCCATAATATTGACTTTAATGAGTCGAAATGATGATGTGGCATTTAATAAAATTTTCGTGGCTACAATATGTACAAATGTAAATTCTCTAATAATTTAATTTCAATATGTAAAGGTAAATTTGAGCTATGTCTAAAAAAATGTAAAGGTAAAGAAAGGATGAAAGACAGATTGATTGTGTAACACGAGTTGATCAACTATATTTGGTGTTTTTGTAATTCTACCATAATAATTTGGTGCACTTGTTCATATGTTTTGTTTTGACTATCTTGTAGTATTATTTAAACTTAAGGAACACCAAAATCAAATGTGATATCGTAGGATTCGTTTCAATATAAAATTTTCAATATATTAACTTTTTTATAATTTTTAAGAATATACGTTATGTACTCCTAAGCCTTGTTCTTTTGGAATGGTTGAACAAAAAAAAACACATGCCTGCAAATAAATTTCCATTACCAATTTAACATAGGCCCCATTTTTAACAAATTACACCCAGCTCTATTTTCATTACCACCATTTATTACCAAAGACGGACCTCTCAAGTCTCGGCATTTCTAATAAGAAACCAAAAAAAAAGCCTCTTTTCTACCACTTGTAGTTCCACTACACCAAACGTAAAAACATGTTTGAAGATAAACAATAAGGCTAAGTGAAGAATCGTACTCCAAATAGCAAGACTCATGCAGAAATATGTGAAATTGACTAAATCGATTGCATCTGTTACACACTGATTCATAAATGTAGTAGTCTTGAAGGACGTCAGCAACAAGCCTTGCTCCATAGCAAATATATGGTGCTCACAGTTTACAATGATAATTATGAATATACATCATAAAGTATGGCCTTTTCAGTACACAAGTCAACATAATTAGCAATAATATCACGCTCCCATTGTGATGAACACTATAAAAACCAGAGAGCACACCAAGTAACACATACTAAAAGGCAACGCCATAATCTATAACTCAATTCCAGGCATTGGTAAGATTTACAACTGGCTATTCCCATGTTCATCGGTAGTATTCTATTACTCTATACCGGTGAAACACACCCCCAAATTTCAAGTTCTCAGCTAATCTGCGTTTAATACATGACACACGTAGAAAACACTTGGACATGAAAGAGTTCTCAGACGCACAATGAGCTCAGAACTGAACAGGTGATTGATTTCAATATGTTAGTTAAGCTAGCAAAAACAAACGATGAAAAGACATAATTATAAAGGAAAGATCAAACAAAAATCTCTGTTAGTGAAATTATGTGCTTCATGACCAAAAAAAAAGTTCTGCAGATAGATTTCAAAATAACAAAAAGCCCAGCAGATAGATTGAAAAGAGCAGAGTGCGCCAGAAGCACAACAGATACTGACATCAAATGACATCACATACTGACAGATTTGATTCAGTACTGAATAATCTGCCTTCGTTCTTTTTTACTTTTACTAATTCGATTTTTGCACTATTGACTATTCACAAACACTACATTGACCATTGTTATTGGATTTGTCTCATCTTTTACAAATCGACTGTTATGAATAATTGCTCAAAAGTTGTGCATTAAGAAACGTGAAAGTCAAAGAGGTAGAAGTCATGAGCGAGAATGAAAATTAATTGTAAGAAGATGCACAATTTCATGTAACCCTGCTCCTGATTTCTATGTATTGTTTGCCCTCAAGGTGTCAAATTACTGAACTATTAAGGTTCGCTTGAAAATGACTTGAACATTATACACAAACTAGAGAACCATATTTCATGGATAAATAATACTTACCCAAATGGTTAACATTTTGTGCAAACAATCATTTGAGACCATATATTAAAACACTTGTGGCGGTAAGACAAGCAAATGTAACAAGCACCCAGAAGACCTAAACAAAAAATGCCCAAGTGAAAACAGGAATAAACAAATTTACCACGGGCAATGAAAGAGTTCGAAGGTGTTAGCGAATCCAGCAATGTAAAACTGAGCCTGCTCTCTTGTATTCTTCACAATCTTCAATTTGACAGGAAGAAATCAGATCTCCAATTTTCACTATGATCTGATGGCGCTTGAACTGAACAAAGAAGTAGCTTCAGTGGGGCACCCTGTCATGTCTCTACACCTTATTCAACACTTGGAAGTCCACTTTCTCTAATAAAGGCTGGATTAAGAAACTTTGAAGCAAAAACCCACAACTTGTACACATCATCAAAGTTGGACAGAAAACTAAGTGATGCCGTGAGAACCTCCACTCTATTGGGATTCCCTGGACCATCCATGATTCTTATATGGCTGAGGATGCCAACACCAAGACAGATGCCATGGGCCTCTGCAAGCTTTTGGACAACCTCTGGATTTATTAGCCCGTTTCTCACATTGAAAGCCAGGGCCGTCTTAAGTACTTTGGAGGCCCTGTTCTAATCTGGAAAACTGGGCCCTTAGTAGTTAGTATCAATAAGTGCCTTTTTTTTTCTTCAGCTAACATTTATCTTAGTAACTTTAACCCCACTCACAGTTCATTCCAATCAATCACTCACAGTTCATTCCAATCAATACCAATAATTAGATTAGCTATTAATCTCTGCTTTTATAAAAAAAACTCTGCAATTATAATCAATTATCTCACTATCTCAACATTGAAAAATAATACATAACTTGCAACATAAATATAAGAGAACAGAAGGAATGATAATATAAGCAAACAACTGGTTACAGTATTGACTTAGTCTAACATACAACAAACCGTTAAAATTATGCAAAGCAGCACAACTAACAAAATTTCAATATATATCTAAACGTTTCCTATATGTTTGACAACTGAAAGGATAACTTTACTAATCTAAAAAAAATAAGATCAGAAGAAAAAGATAATCTTATGAAATTGTTAGTTTTTTGGCCGCCGCTCGCCGAGAAATTCTTCAAATCTTCACAACAGTACTCTGTACTCATAACTCCTTTCCAAATGAATTGGATTTTTCTTTTGTCCCGAAAACAAAATAATCGATAACTGTAATCTTAAGTTCTTGATGGATAGGTAGAGATTGAGTAGAAATGTATAAGGGGAAAATTATTAGCCGGTCATAGCTGGTTTAATTGAGGAGAAATTGAAGTTAATTTTGTTATCAATAGTTTCTCAAGGGTTGAGTAAAATTTATTTACAATGGTTGTTAATTCAGAGAGGACGGTGACAGGGTGAACTGGAAACTTTAGTTATGAGTGAAAATTAATTAGAAAATAAGAAAATCAAGAATGAATCTGGAAAGCTCCATATATTTTGTGGAATTCTGAAATAGAAAGAGTAATTAGGAGAAGTGAAGATCAAAAGTTTCTAGCTATGCAGCATTGGAAATCTAACGGAAAAATAAGGGAAGTACTAGACAACTGTAATTAAGAAACAGAGAAAAAACAAGGGAATTAATGAATAGGCTGTAGGATGCGGGGCCCCAAAAAATCCGAGGCCCTGTGCTATGGGCCTGCTTGCACAGGCCTATAGCCGGCCCTGTTGAAAGCCACGGCAGCTCCTCTTTCGTACTTAATTTTAGGGCCATATATTTGGATAAGAGGCACAGTATCTTTTTCATCTGGACCAGGGAATCTCAGTTGCAGAAGTGACGTTACAAGCCAGTTAATCAAATAATTTGACTAGTTAGGGTTAAAGGATATGTTCATCTGAGCCTCCTTGAATCCTGAATCAGTGGGACCAATTTGTGGTTTTAATTGTTGCACTCAAATGTCCTGATTTTGTGTAAAGTTGGCCATCAAAGCATGAATATATAGCTCTTCATGAGAGGAGCTTTCTTCTAGCATATTGGGGTTGAAGTAATTCTTATATGGACAGATTTTGTCCTCGTATCTGTCGTTTCTGTCACTTTGTTCACATCAGATCTCTGTTTAGTAGCTAATAGAGATAAGAGCTTGTCGTTGTCAGTTTTGCATATTTTTGCTGACAAATTCAAAATTAAACAAATAGTTTTGCTCTATGTAAACCATACCTCTAAGGACTTGCTGGTGATATGATCATACAAGCCTCAACATGTAGATTGTTGAGCATTGCTTTGCTTGGGGCCTTTACAGATTAATACTCGCAAAACTTGATTCTTATTGCGTTGAGTAGGTGTAAAGCCTTCTTCTGAAGGTAACTCGATGATTGCAAGCTCTATGATCATTATTTGTTATCCTGTAATAGATTGATGTATTAGCTTCCTAGTGTGAAGAATGCAAGCAGCTTAGAGGGTAGAAACTACGCTGGTGAAGCAACTTCACATATAGTCTATATTTCGGGTGTGTTATTGTTAATATGAGTTAACCATCTGGAGGCCGATTTGATGACAAACACTTGTATAGTTATAATGGGTTTCGGTACATGAGTGATTGTTAATTAAGAGTTAAGACCTGCAGTTTTTGTGGAGTTTATGCTGTGTATACCTATAGTAGTGTGAAATTGTGAATATAGATTTTGCTATTCAGTAGAAAGGTCTCTTGTTTGTAATAGATTTGCCCTCGCATATATCCACTGCACCTGTTGAATTCTCCCAACGCATAGACTAAAATCCTACGAGTAAATCTTCTATAGAAAAAAGATTCTATTACTATTGATTATAGTATTGGTGGGCACCTGCGAATTAAAAGATTTACGCTTTCTTCTTTATTTAAGCCCATGTGTATCGGTTCTCGTAATTCTAACTTTCGATCACTTATTTGTGCATGTGTAAATGCGGTCTTTTTGTGTCCCAATATCCAGAATACCTTTTGTAGTGTTGTTGCGGCCACTAATGATGTACCAAAGTAACCAAACATTTCTCTGTCTCTCTCCCTCCTTTTTTTCCCCTAATGAAGGCATTCCTCAATTGGCTGATATTATTTATTACCCAACTGCCAACTGATGCATGCTCAATCTTGGTTTAAGTAGCAAATTCCCAGATGAGCATTTGCGTTCTGTGTTCGCTTGCTCACCGAGGATCATGTTTTACTCCCTGAAGTAGTATTTTGTTCTGGGTTATCTGTTTGAAAGAAAAAGAAAGACGGGAGACGGTAAAAAATCTTATAGTTCAAATTGCTTGATCTTCCTTGTTGGTGTGATTGTAGTGAAGAATTAATAGTGTAATGGATATGATGAGGGAGTGTTCACGAGTTGGTGCTTCACAAAGGCGTAAGCAATTTTATGTGTTTATAATGCTGTCTCAAAGGAGAAAAAAAGTCTTGGTAATTTACTTTAGGCAGTTTGAGCTTCTGAAGCTTAGATTCTACATGCATACATCAAGGGGGGGAAGAAAGTGAGAGAGAGGCTGAAAGGCATGTGGGTATGCATCAATAATTGAAAGGCATGCGGATACTCCTCGACATCTTTCAATCCTTTTGATTGTATTACCCCAAGATATCATTCAATACTTTATATGTAAGCATTAAATTTTCTTTTTCTATAATTAACAGTTGTAATCTTATTCTGGAATAATTGTAACCCCACTTGTCTCCCAAAAAATCAATTACCGCAAGGAGATACTTGAAGTTGGTTTTGTTTGGCTTCCCTCCATCCCTTTATTACCCATCTTCTCTGCTCAAGGGGCTGGTGAATATCCCATGATGAACCATACCAGTTGAACTTGCTACTCTGTTTCATCAATTGTGTGCAGGTGCTTCTAATCAAAACAAAAAAAGGATTGTGTTGGTGCTGGCTATGATCTGTGTACACTTCTCTTTTTGACTAACTTTGCTGGTTAATCACATTCGTCTGGCTAATAATTTGCAGGTGCTGCCCAAGAGAACAAATGTGCCGGGAATGAAACAATTCCCCGCAAGGCGTTTTAATCCTTATACGCCCTTTCGTTCCCGTAGACCATTCCCTCCACCTTTCTTCTATAACCCATACGGTTATGGGTACGTAAACTTCTAGTTTTTATTTTTATTATTTAGTTAGTACATGTACAATTTTGTTAATATGCTTGTAGTTATTTGGGGGTTTCTGCTATGACTTTATAAGCTCTAGTGTTTACCTGTTTCAAATTGTGTCTGAATCTCCCACCTCTTCAATAGATTTTGTGTGCATAATAATTGAGCTTGGAGATCTGTAAAAGGGTCCAACTTTATGCAAATAAATATATAAAGATAATGTGTATGAGATGAATGATTTCACTTTCTAAAATGCTTGCTTTGTCTTCCATAAACCTTGTATTTTATCTTGATTGGTTGGGGGCGAGGTTATATACAACCGTAAGTTGACCCCTAAATTCCATAAAAGGGCAATGTGGCAACTGAAATCGTGTTTTCGTGGTGTATTATCGACTCATATGTAATGTGGCTGACTATCTTCTCGCCATTATATATGCTGCAGGAAAACTCCTAGATTCCGAAGGCCGACCCGTTACATGCTCTATTACTAGAAGAAGGAACTGTATTCCCATGATAGGATTCGTTGTGTGTACTAATAGATATGTTGGAGCTGTCATCTTCTGCTTGATAAACGTTTAGTTACTGTTGCTTTGATGCACTTTCAGATGTATGACATATGTTTTCGTAATTTATACTTGTGATAGATATTCTATTTTCTTCTTTCCTTTTATTTAGCAGTAGTTCCCACTTCCCTCTGTAATTCTGTCCTCTTAAGGGATGCATGATCTCTTATTATCTTTGATTGATCAGCCTGTTTTCCGGAATTTCAGAAACGGAAGCTACTTGAACAAGGTTTTAAAAATTGTATCAGCTTTTGAAAATACAATTTCTATTTTCTATGAAACATCCGTGTACACTCTACAACAATACATGCTCACTAAAACGTTTGTTCTTGTTGAAAGACAAAACAAATGAGCTCTCTGCTGACAGGCTTCATCCACCCAACATGAAGGGCCTCTTTATAAAAAAATTAGTAACATAAAAGTAAGTGAACCATATGCTATAAAGTACTTGAGATAACTGGTGCATTGTTGCAGAGCTACGTAAGATAGAGGCTCTCTTACATAAATAGACGATTGAGTATAAATTAGAGGTTTGGACTCATTTAAGAGAACTCGGTCAAATCTTTTATGTTGGTGTTTGGTAATCAAAGACTAAAAGAACAATTTCGACTTAAAACCTAATTTTGAAAAAGTTGATGCAGGGAGGATTTGGTGATAGAAATTACCATAAAAGATAATAAAAAAAGATATGTCAATGCTCAATTGGCCATTGTACACAATTAAGTATCAACTTTATACCAAAAAATTTTATACAAACATATAATACAAATCAATAGTCAAAACCAGCTAATACAATTGGCTAATCAGCTATTCATTACTAGCCAAACTTGGCTAAAAACAGTGAAAACAACAATAAATCAATCTCAAATGATACTGACAATATGATAGATGGTGCATTCTTGTCTTACCGGAGAGCAAATTTCAATATAATGGTTTTGTAGCTTATAGAGTAAGAGGTAACTTTGGATAATTTACACTTTGTAATTATATAATTGAGTACGTCGTCCACCACAAAGCCTGGAGTAAAAGTGTCAAGTAACAACTTCTAAATTTAATTGGAATAATGCACAATATCTGACTTAAGAGATCTAATCATTGGCTTTATCTTTTCAGTAAGCTTAATAATTCCCAAGAACATGAGCCTATAAACTACCACCATACCAATCAAGATTGCAAGGTCTACCCATTTAGAGTACCCCATTTCAACTTGCCAAAAGTTCTTCAGCACTTCCTCCCCACTAATAGTTGCTCCTCCTCCCACTAGATCATTAGGAAATCTCAAGCCTTCAAACTCATTCTTGTAAAACCCTTGATTTGCGTACTTATGGAAAGCAATGTAGTACATTGGGTACCTCCAAAATGGCTTAGGAAGATCGTTGGGCAATCGAAAAAATCCGCCATTTAACATCATTACGCCTTGAATTCCAGCCCCAGTTATGATACCCATGAGAAAGTCTGGGACTACGCTTGCTACAATCATCATTAGGCTCTCGACTAGCATCATGCACACAAATAGCACCAGTGCAAAGTACACAAAGTGACTGAATTCTGTTTGAAGGTGTACAAGATAATAGGCTATTGCTCCTGGTATTAGAGAGATGATGAGCAAGTAAGGAATTGAAGATAGTGTGTTCCCGATTGTGTAGGCACCAACACTGTAGTGTCCGTTAAGCCTTTCTCGTTCAAAGATCTAACAACAAACACAAATGAACGCATAAGTTAACTGATTGCATGAGTTGTCAATCAAAACCTAAAATTTAAGGTAGATGCATGGTCCGAGTTACCAAGCATACCCTTAAATTTAGTTTCAATCACGTTTCAACAATGGTGATAAGTTTCATGTTAGATAAATTACAATACAATAATGTTCTAACCTTCATGTCCTCGACAAACGAAGGAAACCCTCCAATTGCCATAAAAGTTAAGAAAGCTGCAACGAACATGAGCATCGATCCTCTAGCCTGCAAATTTCATAACATATTGTGTTATAACACATATGATATCTTTTATCTAGATGATAAATTGATAACATATGTAAACGATCTAATCACCTGAATGGAACCGTAAGAGTGGCCAATATCATAGAATATAGTTCCCACGCACAAGCAAAGTGCAATGTAGACTGCAAGGCGAAGCCAATAATATCCCAAGTCACGGTACATGTTCACGAAAGATCTTTTTGTAAGAACAAACGACTGAGTAATGAACCCAGCATTTTTCCTTTTGGAATCTGTCGAACTTCCCCCCTGCAATGATTTACAATTTCAATAATATTACACTTATTCCGTTATCTTATCATATGATTTTTTTTTTTTTACACATAATTGTTGATGCGTCTAATATACATCAGGGTGTACAATGTACCAACACCTCACGAGATAAAGTCAATTACCAGTTGACATATCGTTGATATGTGATGTTGAACTTCTATATAGGTTTGTGATGATTTGTATGAATTTACAAGAGTGCTTATTGCTTCTTCAGTGCTCTTCATTCCATTTAATCCTTGTTCAATATCCTAAAATAAGAACATTATGTTATAGATATGACCCTTAATTGATAAGAATATAGTAGTATATTTCAAATTTCATTAGATCAATGAAATATAAGATTACACATTTCTAGGAGTACTTACAGTTTCAAAGTCCTTGTTGATGGTTCTTAGGAAGTGATCCGAAGGATTCCTCATGGTTGGGCAAGGGAAGCCACTCAAAGAGAAGAACTGCATATAGAAACATATACAGTAAATCACAAATCAGAAGTATGGCAAACCAAAGTCTTTTGGCTCGGGCCAACTTTTTGGTCCGAGCCTGGCCTAGCTCATGATCAGCTCTAAGTGGCCAATTTTTATGATACACTAAAGTTGGTTAAGAGTCGTTCAAACTTACCTCATTAGCAGTTGAAGCTGGACCAAAGTACACGAGCTTTCCGAAAGAGAGGAGACAGAGATTGTGGAAGAGCTCAAAGACTTCACTGCTAGGCTGATGAATTGAAGCAACAATCGTCCTGTGATCTTGTTTTGCGAGCTTGATGATTCGGCTCATGACATGGTAAGAAGCCGCGCTATCAAGGCCGCTAGTAGGCTCATCTAAGAACAGAAGCCTTGGCCTTGTCAAGATTTCTATGCAGATACTGACCCTTCTTTTTTGTCCTCCACTAAGACCTTTTACTCTCCAACCCCCTATTCTTGTGTTGACACAACCTTGTAAACCCATGTCTTTAATTGCGTCATTAGCTCGCTCTAATTTCTCAGATTTAGTCATTGAATCTGGTAGTTGCAGCTGAGCTGAGTAGTATATGGCTTCTTTTACAGTTAGCGTCGTCATTAATGTATCATCTTGGGTCACGTATGCCTAACATATGCACAAACAATATTTTAGACAAAATCTATAACTTGAGTATTCAAGGTGGTACTTGGTGGTGGACACTGGACAGTGCCAACATGTTAGCCACCTCAAGCTAGTGGAACCGACACGATCAAACGTGCTCGGTTCACAAGCTATGTTTGTGGGCCTAGGCTCTAGGATGGC
The DNA here is from genome assembly GCA_947646795.1 of Beta lomatogona. Taxonomy (NCBI): domain Eukaryota; kingdom Viridiplantae; phylum Streptophyta; class Magnoliopsida; order Caryophyllales; family Amaranthaceae; genus Beta; species Beta lomatogona. Next base: position 7,342,085 of record CANSNZ010000063.1, on the reverse strand, counting down.
CAGCACGAGGAGACACATCTAGGAGTGTTATTAACTAGCCGAACCGAGACCAAGTCTGGGGTTGCTCGGCTAGGCTCGTAATACTTTTACTCGAACTCGAGCCGGGTCCCGAGCTTTTTCGAGCTTAAAATTTATAGTTTGATTTACCTTAAAACTCAACTTGAGTTAAAAAATTAATTTCATATATTCTATAAATAGGTTTAGACTACTTACTTTGAGTTTTTCACAATTATCGTGCATAATTTAAGTATAACTTTTCATTTAATTTCTATAATATATAAAATAATATAGCTAAAATATATTTCGAGTCTGCTCACGAACTTTGCTATGCTAGGTTCTAGAAAATTTCGAGCCGAGCTCGAATAGTTTGCGAGCCAACTAGGCTCCTTAACACCCCTAGACACATCCATTGCCACCTTTACCGAGTATACTCTTAGCTACAGTGTAAGATATCTTACCGAAGTCCCAAAAGCAAGAGTTTGTTTACAACCGTTAATAAGAATTTCCCCTGTTTGCCTGGTTTTTGAACCTAACCTTCCTGTGCAAAAAAAATATACGTAGTAATTAGCAAGAGTTTACAGTAACTAGTAAGTAAAATTAGCTAGTTCCTCAAACTGGACCATACGAGTATAGGCTACAAGTGACTGTTACCAACAATGTTGTTTGTAATTTACAATTTGGAGTGTCGTTTAATTCAATTGGAGTGGGAGCACACTATCTGTTTTGCTAATAATAGCTCCCTTATGTGACAGTAATAGTAGTGACGGTAGCAGTTTCAAGCTGATTCTGAGGCGTCTACATGATTGTGAAGTGTAATTCATAAATGTAATATTATATCATGCTCCTAGTTGCATAAAATAATGATGGTAGAAATTCATGAAAATATATGTTTATTATAGTTCAATGCATCATAGTTATTGACTATAATAATTAAATATCATATAAGTGAATTACTCGATTAAGGAACCCATTTATGAATTAATTAGACTTGCTTGACCAAAATTTTATTTTAATAATTACCTATATAATCAAATTGCTTAAACCTATCTCAAACAACATCTCACCAATTGTAAATAAAACAATACTTTCAAATCTCAGGCATAGTGGTGATATTCTAGGATTAGAACCTTACTTTGTGAACAAGTCTTTCTGTAGCAATTCTTAAAATATTAACACAATTCACAAAAGACAAACTAACTTGATCATACTAATTAAATTGCAATACTATGTTATAGTAATAGAGTAAGCCACACTTGATTGATCTGGTTTGAACCATTAATTAAACAAATGAATATATAAATACAATAGAAGTATAATAATTAGTTAACGTAGTATTTCCCTTGTTTTACTTTTATGATTTGCAATATTTACCTCGTTTTTTTTTTTTGTTAAATTCATAATTTTTCAAAAGTAATTTTTTGAAGATACATCTTTAAAATATCAACTTCTTTTCTAACATAAAATATACAAAATCATAACTAAAGTTATCCACGGTTAAAATTATTCGTTAAAAAAAAGTTACAAACCAATTGACAATAGATGAAGTATTTCTTACCAGCCAGTGCATCCAAAAGCGTGGACTTGCCACAGCCAGAAGGACCCATAACAGCCACGACCTGTCCGGGCTCAGCAAAACCAGCAACACCTTCTAAGATGGGACGTCGCCCTCCACCACCGTCACCGCCTTTACCACCATTAACCGTAACCCACAAATCTTTCCATGTCAACGACACATGACCTTTACTACCACTTCTATGCTCATCATTATCATCATCATCATCATCATTAAACTCCATTTTCTTAGCAGATACAGTATTATTACTATTACCTCCTGTTAAGCTAAATGGAAAAAACCTCCTTAAGCTGCTAGAATTCCTCCTTAAACTCTCATTTTCACCTTCTTTTTTCTTCTCTTCCTTAGCAGCTTTAGCTAACGGCCTTGTTGGGCTTGGGCTTGGTGTCCATCTTGGTACATTATTTGCTTTTATTTCTTCCATTACTACTACAAAGTGGGGAAATTAAAAAAAAGAAAAAGAAAAAAGAAGTAAGCTTAGTTTTTGTTATTTTCTCTATTTTTTGGGTTTGAGGAGCAAAAGAGTTGAGTTTCAACGTCCTACCTTAGAACTAGTTTTTATACACACTCTCTTAGTTTGAAATTTATTATATTGATACAATTTAATATGGTGCGTGCTCAAAATTGTGTATTTAACTAATATAAGTCACTATCTAAGTCGTAAGTGGTCCGCGGTCGGGTCTATTGGCCTATCGGGTGGTTGGTATGGCAACTTCTGTGTATACCTGGCTCAAACATGCGTGTGTATTTTGAAGTCGAGCAAATGGTTTTTTTTTGGCAATGGAGCAAATGGTTACAACGCGTATTAGTTCAAAATTTGGAAATTCTTCATGTGCTAATTAATGGCACAAACATGCGTGTGTATTTTGAAGTCGAGCAAATGGTTTTTTTTGGCAATGGAGCAAATGGTTACAACGCGTATTAGTTCAAAATTTGGAAATTCTTCATGTGCTAATTAATGGCACAAACATGCGTGTGTATTTTGAAGTCGAGCAAATGGTTTTTTTTTGGCAATGGAGCAAATGGTTACAACGCGTATTAGTTCAAAATTTGGAGATTTTTCATGTGCTAATTAATGGCACAAACATGCGTGTGTATTTTGAAGTCGAGCAAATGGTTTTTTTTGGCAATGGAGCAAATGGTTACAACGCGTATTAGTTCAAAATTTGGAATTCTTCATGTGCTAATTAATGGCACAAACATGCGTGTGTATTTTGAAGTCGAGCAAATGTTTTTTTTTTTTGGGCAATGGAGCAAATGGTTACAAAGCGTATTAGTGCAAAATTTGGAAATTCTTCATGTACTAAATAATGCCACAAACATGCGTGTGTATTTTGAAGTTGAGCAAATGGTTTTTTTTTTTTTTTGGCAATGGAGCAAATGGTTACAACGCGTATTAGTTCAAAATTTGGAATTCTTCATGTGCTAATTAATGGCACAAACATGCGTGTGTATTTTGAAGTCGAGCAAATGGTTTTTTTTTGGCAACGGAGCAAATGGTTACAACGCGTATTAGTTCAAAATTTGGAGATTCTTCATGTGCTAATTAATGGCACAAACATGCGTGTGTATTTTGAAGTCGAGCAAATGGTTTTTTTTGGCAATGGAGCAAATGGTTACAACGCGTATTAGTTCAAAATTTGGAAATTCTTCATGTGCTAATTAATAGCCCGTCCAATTTGGTAGACTAAATTCCTTTTGCCTTAGTTTTATACTTCCTCCGTTCTGTTTAAATGAAACATTGGGTAAAATGACACTATTTATTGATCAATTTTGACTCCAATTTATCGCCATTATATAAAGAAAAACATAGTCAAGTGGGATCTTGTTAGATTCGTCTCGATGCATACTATCAAATTATAACTTTTTTATATTTTTTACTTGTGCACAATTAAAAATATTAACGATTAAAGAAGCGCGTTAGGTTGTGTTAAAAAGCAAACGTTTCATTTAAAACATAACGGAGGAAGTATTATACTCTTAATATTGACCAGTGTTTTATAGCATGCTCTTCCAATAAATTTATCTATGAATATGTTGCTTTCTACGCAAATTTTCAACTACTGATATCTGATGTGTATGGCAGCCACCATTTCATACCGTAACTCTTCATGCTTTCCTCTCGTATGGTCAATTAATTGAGAGCTCATTTGAGCGATGGATAAATTAATGGAAGTTTTCATAAAAAAAGTCAAGTGTAAAATTCGCCTCAACCCACAAATTAAAAGTACTATCTCTATTTTATTTTCTTTTCACTTTTATTTTTCTCTTGACAACAACTACATCACGTGACTTTAGTAGTCTACTATTAATCGGTATTCCTTAATTTCTTTTCAAAAAGTAATAAAAAAGATCGGAAAAATTATGCGGGAATTGTATCATGTACTAATGTGTTTAAAAAGTTGGTCCACTGAATAGAATTGCCAAAAAAACCAAGGTACTCTATGATATTTTCTCTAATTTTTCTAATGTCGAAAGTAACTTTTAGGATTTGGAGATGAGAAAATGAGAGGAAATACTATGATGCAAATGCAATATATATATTCCATGTAATATATTCCTCAATAATCAAATCTTAAACTATTGACTTATTAATAGAAGTGGTTACAAATTACCAAAAATTTGTATAATAATAAGTTGATATCAAAAAAAACACCAGTACAACAAATCTAATTAAGGAAATTTCGGCGATTGATTATATATATATACATATATATATATATGTATATATATATACATACATACATACATACATATATAATCAATCACCGAAATATTTCACTTTGGCTATAAACACTAAATATTTCAATGTTTCATTTTCATATTAAGAAACAAGGAGAGCATTATCTTATTCGAAATCAATTGTTTTTCTCCCAAAAAGAAAAAACATCAAATGTTTCTGCTTTTGGTTTTTGATAATATCTCCAGAGAGGAGTATAATTTATTAAAAAAATTACTATTAATATTTGTCTAACATAGCTTTGTGTTTAAAACGTCTCTCTTTCTAAATAAAAGGATAAAACAAAAGGTAGGTAACATAGAACATTGCTCACTAAATTTCATCACAAATTTCCATATGTATTATTATTTAGGTACGCTATTTTTTTCTTCTTTAAGAAAATAAGTTTTAGGATTGATCAAGTCCAATTAAAACTAATAGGGTTCAATCAGGTGTAAATATAAGGTAAAGTTAGAGTCGATGAGTTTTAATTATAATGTCTAGCTAGCAAATTCATTAAGTTGGACTTAGGTGAATGAAACGCACCCTTCACCCTTTTAGAAAAGCCTACTACTACAAATATAATATATCCATAACAGTAAAGATAATGCATGGAGAGGAAAGACGTTTATAGAGTCTACAAACACATGGGCAAAATTGTGAATTGCTGGAGGAACTGAAAAAGATGTCCCCTTATTGGTAATAAGATTTGCTAATTCCCCTAAAAAAAAAAAGATTTGCTAATTTATTTATATTTATAAATGTATATACCTGAATGTGTAATAAATTGCATTTGAAACAAGTGGTAAACACATTGTAGCATTGAAGTATAATGCCAAAAAAATTGAAGTGTAATGCCTTAAAAGTGATTGAGTGATCCAAAGCTTGTCAACGAATAAAACTTGGTTGATTGATTGGGTAGGTTACCCAATACTCATAGATTTTGATGTAATGTGAATCTAAATCAGCATTACAATTATTTTTTAATGATGTATTAGGAGTAATCTATCCAGTGGGTAGATGTAGTTATATCCTTGTCAACCCTTTAATTATTGAAATTTCATTAGTCAAGAATACATTTAAACATTAAGTTTATGACAATTCTCTCTCCAATTTATAACATACTCCCTCCATCCAATTTTATAGTTCTCGTATTCCATTTTAGGTGTCCCAAATTGTTTTCTCATTTCCCTTGTTTCTATTTTAAAACATCACTTTTTACTCTCATTCTCCTCCTTTTCATATGGATTTTGACACTCTTATTTAATATTCCCTCAATCTCATTGGTTAGGTATAACAAAAAAACACTTTATAATCTCTCTCTCCTCTTTTGACATGCCCACTCATTTAATGTTCCCATTTTTTTTTTTCATTTTTTAATGACGATAATGCAAAAAAACAACTCCCTATACCTGTATACCACAATTATCTATACAAATATATTAAAAGGTGTTCAGAAGCAAGTTTACACGCCACGTGACACTATCCCTTGAGTTGTTTCGTTCCATGTCATCAACATACATTAAAAAATTAGAAATATGCTCCGTACAAAATTCGACCACGTAACCTCAAGTTAATATAGTAAAGTTCTAACCAATGAACTATACAACATTAGATGGTTTCTTTTGACATGAAAATATTAATAACTCGGGGCATCGTCCGGGCCTAATAATTAATTGTTTCTTTAATTTCCATCTCATTGAACTATAAAATGGGACAGAGGAAATATATATTAATATTTTATTATATTGTGTCTGACAGGATATTTTCCCCAAAAGTTGGATGAGGCCCTGGCCCCTCCCCTGAGGGTATGCCTTCCCCCAAGAAAAGGAAGATGACCCATGAGGGTAAGATTATATCTGCATGCTGTACAAGTGTACAACGGTTAGTAGTGGAAGGAGTAATGAATTTCACCGGATTCATGACTTTATCAGCTTTGCCAACAAATTATTGTCATGTGAAGATAAGCATTTAATGAGGTCTTATTGGATTTGATAGATAGTTAGATACTACTAATTTGACATATACTTCTTTGTTTTACTCCATTTTTTAGAAGATATTTATTTTTGGCAATATATATTCTCTTTTTTTCTCTCCTAATATCTCTCTATTTCTCTCATCTCTTTGATAAATGTGCAATGGAATACATTGCTAGTCTTTAAAAACAGAGGAAGTATATTCTAGATATTAATTTTCCATCAATATGACCGATACTAATAATTTGGCATCTATCTGATAGATAGTTGTAGGCACTAAAAATTATTAGTTTTCTACATTAATATTTTTGAGCTAAAATAAATTTTACTAGTTTTGATACTGTGTGATGCACGGTTTTTTTTCATGAGAGTGAATAGGAGTAATTATGAAGCTTAGCACAGTTTTGACTTTTGCTTTTTCGTAATTTCTTTAGAGGTATAATTAAACAATTACTCTTGATATTTGTCTAATATATTTTTGTGTTTAAAACGCCTCTGCTTCTTAATAAAAAGAAAAAAAAAGCCTCAAGGTAGGTAACATACAACATTTCTAAACTGAGATAATTGTATTTTATCATTAATTTCCAATATATATACCATTATTTGGGTAGGCATTATCTTTTTCTTTAAAATAATAATTAAGGTTTAAGGTCATTGATTAGGTCCCATCAAAGGTAAATAGGATCTAATCAGGTGTAAAAATAAGATAAAATTAGATTGATAAGGTCTAATTATGGTTAACAAATTCATTTTAGTTGGAGTTAGATAAAAAGAAAGCATCGCTACTCTCAGTAGCGGTTTCCCTTCGTGAAATGAGGATGGGTGCCCTAGGTTAGTTCTGGGGCGCATTATAAACCGCTACTGTTAACGGTTTTGTTTAAGTAGCGGTTTCTTTTTTCTACAACCACTACTGAAGATAGCGGCTCATCGTCATTAACCGCTATCCTGAGTAGAGGTTTTGCTTAAGTAAAATAAAAAAAACAAATTTCTGGCATACAATTCTACGTGGACGGTATGCAGAGAAATAAGTTTAACTTTGACACAAAGTGGGAATTAAAACTCCCTTTGACAATATCTAGGGAAAAAAAAGTTCGTACAAAAATTAAAGGATCTTGGTCCTTTAAAGTATTTTCTTGACATTGAAGTTGCTCGTAGTTCATCTGGATTGGTTTTATGTCAACAAAAGTATACCCTGGATATTATTTATGAGGCAGATTTATTGGGAGCCAAGCCAAGTGGCTTCCCCATTGAGCAGAATCATCGCTTGGTGCACGCCTCTGGCCCCATTTTGGAGGAAGCATACAGGAGACTTGTTGGTCGATTGATTTACTTGGTTTTTACTCGTCCTAACTTGGCATATGTCGTTCATGTGTTATCAGTTCATGCAGGAACCTCGTCAGGAACATTGGGAGGCTGGGTTTCGCGTGGTTCGTTATTTGAAAGGTACTCCTGGCCAAGGTATTTCTTCGTGCAGATAGTGAGCTGTCCCTTCTTGGATGGTGTAATTCAGATTAGGCTGCTTGTCCTATCACTCGTCTTTCTCTGACTGGTTGGATTATTTTATTGGGTCATTCTCCTATCTCCTAGAAGACCGAGAAACAACATACAGTTTCTCGTTCATCTGTCGAGGTAGAATATCGCTCTATGGCAGCTATTACATGTGAGTTGAAGTATGCTCTTTATTTGGCTCACGATCCTTTTTTTCATGAATGCTATAAACATACAGAGGTTGACTGTCATTTTGTGTGTGCTGCCATCACTGAAGGTCTTATTTCTCTATCTTATATGTCTATAATAGCACAATTGGCGGATATTTTCACTAAAACTCTAGGCAAGTCTCAGTTCGAGTTTCTTTTGTCCAAGTTGGGCATTGTGGAACCTTCCCATACTCCAACTTGAGGGAGGGTGTTGAGATAAGTAAGGATGTAGTACAAAGATAGAATTGTAATTATCTTAGATTTCCAATTTCTTGTAGGTTTCCTAAAACTCTTGTATTATATATTGTGATGGCATAATGAGAGAATGCAAGCTTTGAAACCCTAATCATATTTTACATATATATAATTAAAGATTTTAAGGTCAAAGAAGTGCAATGGCAAACCTGCACAATCAAAGTAGGAAGAAAAAAAACATACTAAGGGAGTACCAAAAAATCTACTATAAGTTCTTCTAGTTTTTATGTGGTCAAAATTAGATGACTTTGACTTTTATTATGAACTTATATAATTGAAAATATTGTTATGAGAGATTTTATGAAATTCGTCTCAATTTTATATTCCATAATAAAAACATTTTATTTTATTACTTCTCACTTAATATATTAGATATTAATTAAAAGTTAAAGTTGTATATTGGATACAATAAAAATGCAACACACAAGATTATTATGAAATGGAGAGGGTAAAGTTGATCAAACAGTGCCCGACCCGAAAAATCAGCGGGATTGGGCACCAAAATGTGGCTCGAAGCTGCGCTTTGGGTTTGAGCTAAGTGGCCCGACTTATTTTGGGCCGGGTTCTGGACAGACATGCAGGTCCGGCTCGTCCCATGAATATAAGTCAGCAAAGGGGTTTTGTTTTGGGCTTGCGTGGGTATTGTGCTGCTGCTGGTCTATTTGATAAAGTAAAGCCTTAAGGCTTAAAGGGATTTTTAAAAAAAAAACCTGAAATAGGAAAAGCCAAAAGGGGCGTGCTGCACACAGTTAGTGAAGAGAGAGAAATTACCAAAATTCAAAGGAAAAATTGATAGGAACAGTCCCAACTATGGGCGTTCCACCATTTTAAGTCCCAACTAAGGATTATTTCTGAGCAGTACCAACTATGCATCATTTTTGCCGAAATTGGTCTCAAGTGATTGATTACCTATTTGACAAGTTAAATTTATTTATTTTTAATTTCTTAAGTTAGTTTCTTCTTCTTTTCTCTCTCCTATCTCCTTCCTCCCATGCCATCCTTCCCCAGCCACCCCATAAATCCATCCTCTGCCAACCCTCCCCTCCAACCCACCTCCCCGCCTAACCCCCGAAATCCCATCCCCTCCCTCGGCATCCCTCCCCCTCCCACCCCCCTCCTTAGCCACCCCCGAAATCCACCCCCTATCCTGCCACCCTCGAAATCCATCCCCATCCTCTGCCACCCCTCCCCCTCCCACCCACCTCCCTAGCTAACCCTCGAAATTGTTGGTATAAGTGGGGAATCAAAACCAATTTCCTTTATATATTGTTGGTATTTTTAGGTAAAAGTGAGAATGAATATGAGAGCCTCCATTCACCTGAAATTAAAAAATAAAAATAAAAATGAAACGTTCTTTATCTTCATCTTCAATAAATCTGCATCATCTTCTCCATTGCATATACTATTTGAGTTCTATCAGCTCCAGCCACCGATAATTCTCGTATCTTGAAGTTTTTTTTTCTTCTTCTCTCTCCCACCAGTCCTAAACACCAGATATAATTTTGAATTAGAGGTTTTCTTTTCTATCTCATCAGATTTGGAATTTTCTTTCTTCTAGCTTGTTTTCTCGTGGATGGCTGTGTGGATTTTGGCAGTTTGAGAAGGGCGGGGACTGGCTGGGTAAGAAAGGTGTTGCTCATCACTTGTGGAGGGTTTTGTTTTGCTGGTGGTTAGTGGGTTAGTGGAGAAATGGGATCAGATTGTTGGCAGGGCTAGAAGATGAGTGATGGTGGGATTGGGGGTCTAGTGGTGCTGTGGTGGCGACAGTGGAGGGGTGCACCTTCGGTGTTGGTGGTGGAGGGGTAGTGTTGCGGCTGGGAGTTTTGAAGGTGGGGATGAGAGGGGTGGATGCCCACTAGATGAGAGAGAAAATGAAAGTTGGGGCAAAAAAATAAAAGGAAATTTGTTTTACCTGTTACAGCAGGTCATTAACCTGCTGGGACCAAAATTGGCAAAAATGATGCATAGTTGGGACTAGGGATGGCAACAAGTCCGGTCCAGATCCGTTTTCAGACCCTAGACCCAGATCCGACCCGGATCCACTGGGTCTAAGAAAGCTGGACCCGGATCCAGATCCGACGGGCCTTGCGGATCCGGGTCCAAAACGGGTCCGGCTCATTTCATGCAATTTTACCTACTTTGTGATATTAAAATGATCTAAAATCACGATCGCAAAACAACAAAACACAATCACTGATTTTATCTCAAAAAAAATCATCACACAAATAATTCATCTTCAATTACTAATATAAATTAAGGGTTCAAAAGGAGAGAAACCACAATTCCAGCAACCAGTACATGATAATAATAAATTGATAGGTTGCATAATCATTTTATTGATTAATCTTGATAGAAAAAAAAAATCCTAACAAGCTTGTAAACGAGTTTGAACAAATTAAAACAATTTCATAAACGAATTATAAGTTATAAAGGATCCATTCATGAACATTCACGAATCCAACACAAAGGTGTTCGAGTTTGGCTCGCTTGTTAACGAGCTTATAATTATTGTTTGGGATTGTTAATTTACTTTATAGACAAGCTTTAACCGAGGTTTAACCGAGGTTTTTCGTGACTAGTTTGCAAATGTATAGGCCCATTTGCAACTGTAGGGGGAGGGTAAGGGAATCTACTGTAGGAATATATAGATGCACATATAGCGGAATTTCAAGAAACAATTTCCTAACATCTATCATAGGATTGTATACATAATATAAATATGAATCATATTATAAGGAAAAGAATGTACAACCTCAGATTGCAAGCGTTAGAGATCAAAGGACAGCAATTATTGTCCCTCTATTTAGTCCACGAGCACCAATTGAATTCCCTCGTCTGTTAGAACGGAAGGGGATGAACATATTTCGCTCTCTTGCTTTTTAGGGTGGTGGCTGGATTTTCCAAGGGAGAAGAATAAGGTTTCTCTGTTTTTCAGTTTGAAAGTGTTACTGACAAATTGAACGCTCTATTCCACCATCTTATTATAACTTTTTATAGTAGTAGGAAAATAGGTTTAGTGAGAGACCTAGTACAACCCTAATTTCCCCTATTAGCTGGTCTTCTTTCTTCAACTAATCACTACAAAGTGTAACCTCATAGGATTAGGTTAGCTTAGTTGTAGGTTCAATCAATATTGTCCCACTAACCATTATATATTCTCTAGCAAGTAAATGTGATTACTAAACTAGCTAATGTAATTAATTATCTGTATAATAATTCCTGTTATATTTAGTAATTGATTGCCGGGAATGTCTAAGAACATATTTCTTGATCTACCCCCAAAGTGACCATGCCAACCTTCAAACCCCTAGCCTGGGAAAAGTGAGATGAGTGGTACTACTAACTCATCTGCACTTTGTTGGCACCATCCCTTGCTGGATATGAAAGAAAACATAAAGAGTACATGTTATGCATACCTTAAATATAATAGTAAGGATAAGTTAGAAAGATATTTTTGAATGGCTTAAGGGTATATTAAAATAATCAAAAACTGCTAATTATAAATTAATGTAAGAAAACTAGAAAAGTGTAACGAATATTGTGGAATGGGGGGAGGGGGAGTAAAAATCTCGAAAGAGAAACATCATTAAATTTTGCATTGTAATTCAATACTTATTAAGCTTATATGCATCAATGAGGTGAGTGTTATGCTAATTTGTTGCGGTATTAATGTACTATATTAATAGGGAACACACACACAAGCGATAGCTACGTGGGGCAACAAACTACAAAGACAGTGGAAGAAGCAGCAAGATATATCAAACGATGTTTAAGTGGTACAAAAGAGGATGCAATTTTATTCACTGGCTCAGGCACCACTGCTGCAATTAAAAAGCTCCAAGAAGTAATGGGTATCACTGTACCATCAACTCTAAGAAGCAGAATTTTATCATCAGAAATGTTCCTAAAGAATGAAGAAAGATGGGTGGTTTTCGTAGGGCCTTACGAGCATCACTCGAACCTCCTCTCATGGCGAATTAGCCTTGCAGAAGTTGCTGAAATCGCGTTAACGAAAGATGGCAGCTCCATAGACATGGAAGCACTAAGAGCCCAGCTGGAGTATTACAAGCTTACTAACCGCCCTATGATGGGTTCTTTCTCGGCTTGTAGCAATGTCAATGGCATTGTATCTGATACTCGAGCCATTGCTACGTTGCTTCATCAATATGGTGCTTTTGCTTGCTTTGATTTTGCTGCAAGGTATGTCTAACTTTGAGATAGAAGTATATAGGAGTAGCATTTTTTTAGCTACTAAATTGCTGCAAGCATTTTACCTGGATTTCGTTGATAGACGCTAGCCTATGTTCAGTTCTCATTAGTCATTAAGTTAATTATATATGTGTCACTTGTCATACATTGTTATGTGCATTACGGGGTGTAGTTTGACTATTTACAGAACATGTTTCATGCCTCGAGAACCAATAATTGGATAATTTGGTAGTTCACCTTGAAGTAGAGACAATCAAGCCACTCCATAAGTTTGTCTTAATTTTTTGTGGCTTGTGCTAGTGTTGATGATTGGGCCTACAAAAAGTAAAAAGTATAATATATTGAAAATCTGATCCCTTCCACTTTTGGAGATATGTAGATCACTTTAACATTCATTAGACGACCTTGCAACCCTCCTCTCACTTGTTTTTCACATAATATGGTCCGTTTTTAACAATATAATATTCAAACAATAAAGTTATAAGATACACCTTCAAACATCTATTAAACGATCTTGTTACCCTGACTTGTTTGTCACGTAATATGTTCCATAAATGGCGGTATTATTTTCAAAGAATAAGGTCATAAAATGCGCGATTTCTTGTGTGGTCCTGCACGTACCAATAATGGTGTTATGCCTTGTGTATACAAGTGGTCCTTATGTCGAGATCAACATGAGATCGGGGCGAAATAGATGGATATGATGCTGTATTTATTAGTCCACACAAGTTTATTGGTGGACCAGGGAGCCCCTGGAATCCTCCTCATGAGCAAGAAGCTTTATCGGCTCACTTCTTCTCCACCTTCAACCCGTGGAGGCGGGACTGTCGGCTATGTCAATGGCTTCAGCAATGAGGTACCACTGCCTACATACATCAATATGTCAATCAATTTTTAGGGTGCTACGCAACTTAATTACTTTGACTTATTTGAACTAATGTTTATATCACATGGAACTAGGTCCCATTGATTTTCTATGATACATGGCTCTTTCAAAGTCGTAGATTTAACCGAAGCTCTATATAAAGTGATAAATGACCTTGGAAGCTGAAGTAGAGATATACTTATAAGATTAAGTAGCTCGGGCAAAATCTACGGTTTTACACTAGTGGTATCATTGTGAGCACTCTTTTTATAGTTGGTGTTGTGTTATCCACTCGTTTTAATTTTGATTCTCCCTGCAACAAAGTTGTAGTTGGTATTATATAGGCCCTATTTTACCTAAATTATATCAATTGAAATCGTCGTAATAATTACTTCATTACTCATATTCTATTACATTTACAACCCTTTCGAGTTGTATAAGGAAAACCACGTACGAAATGGCTTATAATTGATAAGAAAATATTCATGAATGACATCGCAGGACACTTTATACTTGGACAATATAGAAGAAAGGGAAAATGCTGGCACTCCTCCTATAATCCAGACGATTAGAGCAGCATTAGCTTTCTGGGTCAAAGAATACATTGGCCCTAAAACCATTGAGCAACAAGAGCATAGCTACATGGCAAGCGCATTGAAGGAACTAGCCAACATCAACAACATTACAATTCTAGGAAACACGAGCACGAAGAGACAGGCTATCTTATCCTTCCTTGTTTATCCAGTTACTGATCAGATTAAGGAAGATGTTCGAGTGCAGGAAGGCGAACGTAAGCCTCTTCATGGACGTTTTGTGGCCAAATTGCTTAATGGCTTGTTTGGAATCCAAGCAAGAGGAGGGTGTGCTTGTGCTGGACCTTATGGTCACTACTTGCTCAATGTTGACAAGCCTTACTCTTTGGCATTGAGATCATTAATCCAACAGGTTAAAATCTCTATTTCTGCAAAAAAAAAAAAAAAAAAAGACAACAACTACTCGATTTTTTGTTTGTTAAATAACATTTACAATCTATGTATTTACATCAATATTCTATAGTTTTCATGTTTTTTTTTAAATATATTTACATACTCAAAATCCTAGATTTGACCTTGATATTGCGTATCTTTTACAGGGTTATGAGGGAGTTAAACCTGCATGGACCAGAATTAGCTTCCCATATTATATGTCAAGAGAAGAATTTGAGTTTGTATTGGATGCAGTAAAATTCGTGGCAAAATATGGACATCAATTTCTTACACTATATCACTTCAATTGGAAAAATGGGGATTGGACCTTCAAAAAGGAGGCATACGAGAAAGTCTTTAATAATGCAAGACACACTATTGAAGATGAGTCGAAATTAGCTAGTTTCATGCAACGCTTAAAGCTAAGGTCTAAGGGACCTTATAACAATAAGCAACATAAAGATCATGATAAAACTAACATTAATGATACAGGTTTGACAGAAAAGTATGGTTCATATATGGAATCTGCCATCTTCATAGCTTCTATGTTACCAGTTTTCCCTGAGCAAGGTTCGGTTCCAGAAGATTTGGCCATTGAGTTGCCCTTCAAAATTTAAACACTTTGTTTTTCGTTTTGATTATGTTTGTATTGAGCAGATTAATCTTTTTATTCTGTGATATATGTGTAAACACAAATTTTAACAATGGTCTGCAAACAGAGTCAAAATAAATGTAACAAAATAGTCAATTTTATTGATGTGAATTTATGAGTACAATCTCTAATATTTTTTCCTCTGATTCAATCTCCACTTAAATTTAATTAATTCATGAACTAATTTGGTGAGTTCACGAACTATCGACTTGACTTTCTTGAATGAGGGACATTGAGACTTGATCTCGTCCAAGGTAGAACTTCTAGAGTAGAACGACACGTTGAATGCTTGTTGTTCTTCTTCTACGTAAATGATTTGATGTTGATTTGTAGTTGCTCACAAACAAATATGACCTTCTTGAATAAGGGCCTCCGGGCTTGATCTTCTTCAAGTTTCGTCGTCTAGAATTGAACGGCTTTGATGCTTGTTGTTCTTCTTCTAGTTTGAGGATTTGATTTGGATGTGCAGACTTAGAGAGTCTCTGGAGCAGCTTTCTCTCTCTCTCTCTCTCTCTCTCTGTAGTCTTCTGTATATCTCCCTCCTGGCTCTGGAGTCTGGTTCTTTTCCCCCTTTCTAAATGAAGAGTGGGCAACTCTATTTATAGAGCTTTCTAGGGTTTAGGGTTTCTGAATAGTTTCCCTCTCTTGGCCGTCATCATTTAAATGGCCCATTTCTTATTATTGGACTTTGACCCATGCATTATAAATGATAATCAATTAAAATAGACCAAATATACTCATAGGCCCAAATTAATTAATTTTACTTATCATTTATATTTTTTTATAAAAGTCCATAATATTGACTTTAATGAGTCGAAATGATGATGTGGCATTTAATAAAATTTTCGTGCCTACAAATTGCCCCCTCGAGACTGTATCACGTACACAATTTGAGTGTTTAAGCGTGATCGAGTCTTGATATATTTTTTTTTACCATCAAAAACAAATTTGTGTTGGCTTCATTTTGTTTGAAACAAATGACCTTGTGATAATGGATCAAAAGCATGCACCTTGTTCTAGCAACAACTCACGACAATAAGATGAGTTATATAAGTTAGGCTTCTTTTTTTTTTTTTTTTAAATTCATGCTTGTCAATCAATTATTGAACTTCACGAGTATGTAATACGTTGGCTGGCTAGATTTTCCTTCTCTATCTTCTTATTAGATAAAGATGAGAAATAACAATACCCACGAAATGCTCAACAAATTGTGAAGATAAGATTGTTGGTGTTATCCGGGCGCGTGAATATATGCCTATCTCATGCTTATAAATACCGCCGAATATGTTAGGAATTTTATTCATCCAAGTAGTATAGACATTACGAGGAGTCATTGCCGGACCTTTGAAGTTTCGATGCCAAGGAGGACCAAAGAGCCATTGACGCTCCGACGGAGAAAATACACTGTATCTTGTCATCTTTGGAGCCACCTCAATTAATCAAGCAGCTTGAAGCCGTGATGTCAACATCCCTCGAGCCAAGAAGACTGAGGCATACATGAACCTGATCAATGCTACATTAAAGCCATGAATGAGCCGCCAACGTGGTAACGCCATGAAGCTCGCCGTTGTTGTGACACATGCCGACGTGAAGACTCCCATGCCATGGCGGCATGGCGAACCAAAACTAGTAAGTTGTGACTGTCAAAGTGTCAACCTTAAATCAAGGAGAAAGAAGACACAAAACCGACGCCATACACAAGCCATAGAGAGAGCACAGCCACACCACTGACGTTTCGACTCGCGAAGGACGTCGCCATCTGCCTTGATATTTTGACGCCATAGAGGAGGAAGGAGGGTGAAGCCAATCTTCACGCCATACCCAAGCAATTCCCGGAGCCTTCTTGACGACCCGATATTTGGTGCTTGACGAGACCACCGCGACGAGGCTTGGTGTACCTCCACCGTGACGTTTGTTGTCCAAGCAAGAAGAATATTTGACTTCTCTGCTATTAGAGAACTGACTTTGGTGGTGTTTTTTGTGGCTTTTTGCCGCTGGTTTGATGAGTTTTTTTTTTGTTTTTTTTACATTTTCGTGTTTTCATTTTTTTTTTTGCAGATATATGATGAAAACTTTCTCCAAAGGTCTAAATCATGTTTATTTTGAAGTTGATGGTGCTTACAAGCTTTCTACGTTGTTCAATATTCAAAATATTTCATGCTTTTGAGCTTTCTCAGAGTCAATCTTGAAGTGCTTTTGGCCGAGTGTTGGTGCTTGGAAGCTTTCTCCAACAATCTTTGATAGGTGATGGTGCTTGGAAACTTTCTCCGTCGAACTTTGATAGGTGATGGTGCTTGGAAGCTTTCTCCATCAATATATTTTTACAATAGATCTTTCAATGCTTGGAAGTGCTTTCTTTAGATTGGTCTCAAAGAATTTTGATAGAAGTTTGGTGCTTGTAAACTTTCTCCAATCTCCATGTGAAGCAAATTTGCGAACCTCTAGTGCTTAATAGCGTTCTCTAGACCTTCGAGCAATTTGACGAAGTATTGGTGTTTTAAAGCTTTCTCCAATCTCCTTACTTAATGTTTTTGTCGAATCTCTAGTGCTTGGAAGCTTTCTCCAGAACGTCGAGGAAATTTGACGAAGTATTGGTGCTTGAGAGCTTTCTCCAATCTTCAAGTATGTGATGTCAAAGTTTCATGCCCATCATTCAGCAAAGTGGATTAGTGAAGACAAAATGGAACGAGGGAGATGCCCCACAAGCTTGTACTTCAAATTTTTTTTTTTTTACATTATTTATGTAAAAGCATGTTTTGACTTTCCTTAGTAGAGTACAATTTTTCAACTTATACTTTGTACGTTTTATTATGTGGTTGCTCTTGAATATTTAATTGCCCAAGATGCCTACGTACCAAATAAAGTGATTAATCTACACCTTTTTGGATCAAACCGAACGTAGTTCAATGGTGATTCTTTTTAGGGTTTGATTGCAGTTTCGTCTCTTGCTTAGGAGTATTATTTTTTTTGTTTCTGTCATTTATACTCTTGCTTAGAAGTAATTTTCTTGGATATTTGTCTCTTTGTGATTTTTTTTTCACAAGGTTGCAGCCATGAACGTCCATCGACGTAGATGTCTAATCATAATTCTCTTCATGGTTGGCAATGATCATCTCCATTTCATGTGCCCGAGTTGCCAGTTCTTGGAATGTGTTTGGCTTTATTCCTTGCAATATGTAAGCTAGGTCCCAGTGCATACCTTGGGTGCACAAATCTACAGCGGATGAAGAGTGGGCAACTCTATTTATAGAGCTTTCTAGGGTTTAGGATTTCTGAATAGTTCCCCTCTCTTGGCCGTCATCATTTAAATGACCCATTTCTTATTATTGGACTTTGACCCATGCATTATAAATGATAATCAATTAAAATAGACCAAATATACTCATAGGCCCAAATTAATTAATTTTACTTATCATTTATATTTTTTTATAAAAGTCCATAATATTGACTTTAATGAGTCGAAATGATGATGTGGCATTTAATAAAATTTTCGTGGCTACAATATGTACAAATGTAAATTCTCTAATAATTTAATTTCAATATGTAAAGGTAAATTTGAGCTATGTCTAAAAAAATGTAAAGGTAAAGAAAGGATGAAAGACAGATTGATTGTGTAACACGAGTTGATCAACTATATTTGGTGTTTTTGTAATTCTACCATAATAATTTGGTGCACTGTTCATATGTTTTGTTTTGACTATCTTGTAGTATTATTTAAACTTAAGGAACACCAAAATCAAATGTGATATCGTAGGATTCGTTTCAATATAAAATTTTCAATATATTAACTTTTTTATAATTTTTAAGAATATACGTTATGTACTCCTAAGCCTTGTTCTTTTGGAATGGTTGAACAAAAAAAAACACATGCCTGCAATCCATTACCAATTTAACATAGGCCCCATTTTTAACAAATTACACCCAGCTCTATTTTCATTACCACCATTTATTACCAGCACGGACCTCTCAAGTCTCGGCATTTCTAATAAGAAACAAAAAAAAAGCCTCTTTTCTACCACTTGTAGTTCCACTACACCAAACGTAAAAACATGTTTGAAGATAAACAATAAGGCTAAGTGAAGAATCGTACTCCAAATAGCAAGACTCATGCAGAAATATGTGAAATTGACTAAATCGATTGCATCTGTTACACACTGATTCATAAATGTAGTAGTCTTGAAGGACGTCAGCAACAAGCCTTGCTCCATAGCAAATATATGGTGCTCACAGTTTACAATGATAATTATGAATATACATCATAAAGTATGGCCTTTTCAGTACACAAGTCAACATAATTAGCAATAATATCACGCTCCCATTGTGATGAACACTATAAAAACCAGAGAGCACACCAAGTAACACATACTAAAAGGCAACGCCATAATCTATAACTCAATTCCAGGCATTGGTAAGATTTACAACTGGCTATTCCCATGTTCATCGGTAGTATTCTATTACTCTATACCGGTGAAACACACCCCCAAATTTCAAGTTCTCAGCTAATCTGCGTTTAATACATGACACACGTAGAAAACACTTGGACATGAAAGAGTTCTCAGACGCACAATGAGCTCAGAACTGAACAGGTGATTGATTTCAATATGTTAGTTAAGCTAGCAAAAACAAACGATGAAAAGACATAATTATAAAGGAAAGATCAAACAAAAATCTCTGTTAGTGAAATTATGTGCTTCATGACCAAAAAAAAAGTTCTGCAGATAGATTTCAAAATAACAAAAAGCCCAGCAGATAGATTGAAAAGAGCAGAGTGCGCCAGAAGCACAACAGATACTGACATCAAATGACATCACATACTGACAGATTTGATTCAGTACTGAATAATCTGCCTTCGTTCTTTTTTACTTTTACTAATTCGATTTTTGCACTATTGACTATTCACAAACACTACATTGACCATTGTTATTGGATTTGTCTCATCTTTTACAAATCGACTGTTATGAATAATTGCTCAAAGTTGTGCATTAGCAAACGTGAAAGTCAAAGAGGTAGAAGTCATGAGCGAGAATGAAAATTAATTGTAAGAAGATGCACAATTTCATGTAACCCTGCTCCTGATTTCTATGTATTGTTTGCCCTCAAGGTGTCAAATTACTGAACTATTAAGGTTCGCTTGAAAATGACTTGAACATTATACACAAACTAGAGAACCATATTTCATGGATAAATAATACTTACCCAAATGGTTAACATTTTGTGCAAACAATCATTTGAGACCATATATTAAAACACTTGTGGCGGTAAGACAAGCAAATGTAACAAGCACCCAGAAGATCTAAACAAAAAATGCCCAAGTGAAAACATGAATAAACAAATTTACCACGGGCGATGAAAGAGTCCGAAGGTGTTAGCGAATCCAGCAATGTGAAACTGAGCCTGCTCTCTTGTATTCTTCACAATCTTCAATTTGACAGGAAGAAATCAGATCTCCAATTTTCACTATGATCTGATGGTGCTTGAACTGAACAAAGAAGTAGCTTCAGTGGGGCACCCTGTCATGTCTCTACACCTTCTTCAACACTTGGAAGTCCACTTTCTCTAATAAAGGCTGGATTAAGAAACTTTGAAGCAAAAGCCCACAACTTGTACACATCATCAAAGTTGGACAGAAAACTAAGTGATGCCGTGAGAACCTCCACTCTAAAGAACCCGCTTTTTCCATCAAAACGGCCATTTGCCATTGGCTTGCACAATGTCGTGTCTGTAATGTTCAATTCTCCATTGGGATTCCCTGGACCATCCATGATTCTTATATGGCTGAGGATGCCAACACCAAGACAGATGCCATGGGCTTCTGCAAGCTTTTGGACAACCTCTGGATTTATTAGCCCTCTGTCTTTGTTTCTCACATTGAAAGCCACGGCAGCTCCTCTTTCGTACTTAATTTTAGGGCCATATATTTGGATAAGAGGCACAGTATCTTTTTCATCTGGACCAGGGAATCTCAGTTGCAGAAGTGACGTTACAAGCCAGTTAATCAAATAATTTGACTAGTTAGGGTTAAAGGATATGTTCATCTGAGCCTCCTTGAATCCTGAATCAGTGGGACCAATTTGTGGTTTTAATTGTTGCACTCAAATGTCCTGATTTTGTGTAAAGTTGGTCATCAAAGCATGAATATATAGCTCTTCATGAGAGGAGCTTTCTTCTAGCATATTGGGGTTGAAGTAATTCTTATATGGACAGATTTTGTCCTCGTATCTGTCGTTTCTGTCACTTTGTTCACATCAGATCTCTGTTTAGTAGCTAATACAGATAAGAGCTTGTCGTTGTCAGTTTTGCATATTTTTGCTGACAAATTCAAAATTAAACAAATAATTTTGCTCTATGTAAACCATACCTCTAAGGACTTGCTGGTGATATGATCATACAAGCCTCAACATGTAGATTGTTGAGCATTGCTTTGCTTGGGGCCTTTACAGATTAATACTCGCAAAACTTGATTCTTATTGCGTTGAGTAGGTGTAAAGCCTTCTTCTGAAGGTAACTCGATGATTGCAAGCTCTATGATCATTATTTGTTATCCTGTAATAGATTGATGTATTAGCTTCCTAGTGTGAAGAATGCTAGCAGCTTAGAGGGTAGAAACTACGCTGGTGAAGCAACTTCACATATAGTCTATATTTCGGGTGTGTTATTGTACAGTTATAATGGGTTTTGGTACATGAGTGATTGTTAATTAAGACCTGCAGTTTTTGTGGAGTTTATGCTGTGTATACCTATAGTGGTGTGAAATTGTGAATATAGATTTTGCTATTCAGTAGAAAGGTCTCTTAATTGTTTGTAATAGATTTGCCCTCGCATATATCCACTGCACCTGTTGAATTCTCCCAACGCATAGACTAAAATCCTACGAGTAAATCTTCTATAGAAAAAGATTCTATTACTATTGATTATAGTATTGGTGGGCACCTGCGAATTAAAAGATTTACGCTTTCTTCTTTATTTAAGCCCATGTGTATGGGTTCGCTTAATTCTAACTTTCAATCACTTATTTGTGCATGTGTAAATGCGGTCTTTTTGTGTCCCAATATCCAGAATACCTTTTGTAGTGTTGTTGCGGCCACTAATGATGTACCAAAGTAACCAAACATTTCTCTGTCTCTCTCCCTCCTTTTTTCCCCTAATGAAGGCATTCCTCAATCGGCTGATATTATTTATTACCCAACTGCCAACTGATGCATGCTCAATCTTGGTTTAAGTAGCAAATTCCCAGATGAGCATTTGCGTTCTGTGTTCGCTTGCTCACCGAGGATCATGTTTTACTCCCTGAAGTAGTATTTTGTTCTGGGTTATCTGTTTGAAAGAAAAAGAAAGACGGAAGACGGTAAAAAATCTTATAGTTCAAATTGCTTGATCTTCCTTGTTGGTGTGATTGTAGTGAAGAATTAATAGTGTAATGGATATGATGAGGGAGTGTTCACGAGTTGGTGCTTCACAAAGGCGTAAGCAATTTTATGTGTTTATAATGCTGTTTCAAAGGAGAAAAAAAGTCTTGGTAATTTACTTTAGGCAGTTTGAGCTTTTGAAGCTTAGATTCTACATGCATACATCAAAGGGGGGGAAGAAAGTGAGAGAGAGGCTGAAAGGCATGTGGGTATGCATCAATAATTGAAAGGCATGCGGATACTCGATATTTTTCAATCCTTTTGATTGTATTACCCCAAGATATCATTCAATACTTTATATGTAAGCATTAAATTTTCTTTTTCTATAATTAAATTTATATGTAATCTTATTCTGGAATAATTGTAACCCCACTTGTCTCCCAAAAAATCAATTACCGCAAGGAGATACTTGAAGTTGGTTTTGTTTGGCTTCCCTCCATCCCTTTATTACCCATCTTCTCTGCTCAAGGGGCTGGTGAATATCCCATGATGAACCATACCAGTTGAACTTGCTACTCTGTTTGATCAATTGTGTGCAGGTGCTTCTAATCAAAACAAAAAAAAGGATTGTGTTGGTGCTGGCTATGATCTGTGTATACTTCTTTTTTTGACTAACTTTGCTGGTTAATCACATTCGTCTGGCTAATAATTTGCAGGTGCTGCCCAAGAGAACAAATGTGCCGGGAATGAAACAATTCCGCGCAAGGCGTTTTAATCCTTATACGCCCTTTCGTTCCCGTAGACCATTCCCTCCACCTTTCTTCTATAACCCATACGGTTATGGGTACGTAAACTTCTAGTTTTTATTTTTATTATTTAGGTAGTACATGTACAATTTTGTTAATATGCTTGTAGTTATTTGGGGTTTCTGCTATGACTTTATAACCTCTAGTGTTTACCTGTTTCAAATTGTGTCTGAATCTCCCACCTCTTCAATAGATTTTGTGCTCATAATAATTGAGCTTGGAGATCTGTAAAAGGGTCCAACTTCATGCAAATAAATATATAAAGATAATGTGTATGAGATGAATGATTTATCACTTTCTAAAATGCTTGCTTTGTCTTCCATAAACCTTGTATTTTATCTTGATTGGTTGGGGGCGAGGTTATATACAACCGTAAGTTGACCCCTAAATTCCATAAAAGGCAATGTGGCAACTGAAATCGTGTTTTCGTGGTGTATTATCGACTCATATGTAATGTGGCTGACTATCTTCTCGCCATTATATATGCTGCAGGAAAACTCCTAGATTCCGAAGGCCGACCCGTTACATGCCCTAATACTAGAAGAAGGAACTGTATTCCCATGATAGGATTCGTTGTGTGTACTAATAGATATGTTGGAGCTGTCATCTTCTGCTTGATAAACGTTTAGTTACTGTTGCTTTGATGCACTTTCAGATGTATGACATATGTTTTCGTAATTTATACTTGTGATATTTTCTTCTTTCCTTTTATTTAGCAGTAGTTCCCACTTCCCTCTGTACTTCTGTCCTCTTAAGGGATGCATGATCTCTTATTATCTTTGATTGATCAGCCTGTTTTCCGGAATTTCAGAATCGGAAGCTACTTGAACAAGGTTTTAAAAATTGTATCAGCTTTTGAAAATACAATTTCTATTTTCTATGAAACATCCGTGTACACTTTACAACAATACATGCTCACTAAAACGTTTGTTCTTGTTGAAAGACAAAACAAATGAGCTCTCTGCTGACATGCTTCATCCACCCAACATGAAGGGCCTCTTTATAAAAAAATTAGTAACATAAAAGTAAGTGAACCATATGCTATAAAGTACTTGAGATAACTGGTGCATTGTTGCAGAGCTACGTAAGATAGAGGCTCTCTTACTTAAATAGACGATTGAGTATAAATTAGAGGTTTGGACTCATTTAAGAGAACTCAGTCAAATCTTTTATGTTGGTGTTTGGTAAACAAAGACTAAAAGAACAATTTTGACTTAAAACCTAATTTTGAAAAAGTTGATGCAGGGAGCATTTGGTGACAGATAATTACCATAAAAGATAATAAAAAAGATATGTCAATGCTCAATTGGTCATTGTACACAATTAAGTATCAACTTTATACCAAAAACTTTAATACAAACATCTAATACAATACAATAGTCAAAACCAACTAATACAATTGGCTAATCAGCTGTTCATTACTAGCCAAACTTGGCTAAAAACAATAAAAACAACAATAAATCAATCTCGAATGATGCTAACAATATGATAGATGGTGCATTCTTGTCTTACCGGAGAGCAAATTTCAATATAATGGTTTAGTAGCTTATAGAGTAAGAGGTAACTTTGGATAATTTACACTTTGTAATTATATAATTGAGTACGTCGTCCACCACAAAGCCTGGAGTAAAGGAGTCAAGTAACAACTTCTAAATTTAATTGGAATGATGCACTGTATCTGACTTAAGAGATCTAATCATTGGCTTTATCTTTTCAGTAAGCTTAATAATTCCCAAGAACATGAGCCTATAAACTACCACCATACCAATCAAGATTGCAAGGTCTACCCATTTAGAGTATCCCATTTCAACTTGCCAAAAGTTCTTCAACACTTCCTCCCCACTAATAATTGCTCTTCCTCCCACTAGATCATTAGGAAATCTCAAGCCTTCAAATTCATTCTTGTAAAACCCTTGATTCGCGTACTTATGGAAAGCAATGTAGTACATGGGGTACCTCCAAAATGGCTTAGGAAGATCGTTGGGCAATCGAAAAAATCCGCCATTTAACATCATTACGCCTTGAATTCCAGCCCCAGTTATGATACCCATGAGAAAGTCTGGGACTAGGCTTGCTACAATCATCATTAGGCTCTCGACTAGCATCATGCACACAAATAGCACCAGTGCAAAGTACACAAAGTGACTGAATTCTGTTTGAAGGTGTACAAGATAATAAGCTATTGCTCCAGGTATTAGAGAGATGATGAGCAAGTAAGGAATTGAAGATAGTGTGTTCCCAATTGTGTAGGCACCAACACTGTAGTGTCCGTTAAGCCTTTCTCGTTCAAAGATTTAACAACAAACACAAATGAACGCATAAGTTAACTGATTGCATGAGTTGTCAATCAAAACCTAAAATTTAAGGTAGATGCATGGTCCGAGTTACCAAGCATACCCTTAAATTTAGTTTCAATCACGTTTCAACAATGGTGATAAGTTTTATGTTGGATAAATTACAATACAATAATGTTCTAACCTTCATGTCCTCGACAAACGAAGGAAACCCTCCAATTGCCATAAAAGTTAAGAAAGCTGCAACGAACATGAGCATCGATCCTCTAGCCTGCAAATTTCATAACATATTGTGTTATAATACATATGATATCTTTTATCTAGATGATAAATTGATAACATATTTAAACGATCTAATCACCTGAATGGAACCGTAAGAGTGGCCAATATCATAGAATATAGTTCCTACGCACAAGCAAAGTGCAATGTAGACTGCAAGGCGAAGCCAATAATATCCCAAGTCACGGTACATGTTCACGAAAGATCTTTTTGTAAGAACAAATGACTGAGTAATGAACCCAGCATTTTTACTTTTGGAATCTGTCGAACTTCTCCCCTGCAATAATTTACAATTTCAATAATATTACACTTATTCCGTTATCTTATCATATGCTTTTTTTTTTTACACATAATTGTTGATGCGTCTAATATACATCAGGGTGTACAATGTACCAACTCACGAGATAAAGTCAATTACCAGTTGACATATCGTTGATATGTGATGTTGAACTTCTATATAGGTTTGTGATGATTTGTATGAATTTACAAGAGTGCTTATTGCTTCTTCAGTGCTCTTCATTCCATTCAATCCTTGTTCAATATCCTAAAATAAGAACATTATGTTATAGATATGACCCTTAATTGATAAGAATATAGTAGTATATTTCAAATTTCATTAGATC
Organism: Beta lomatogona; assembly: GCA_947646795.1. Classification (NCBI taxonomy): domain Eukaryota; kingdom Viridiplantae; phylum Streptophyta; class Magnoliopsida; order Caryophyllales; family Amaranthaceae; genus Beta; species Beta lomatogona. The sequence goes on along the minus strand of CANSNZ010000063.1, from coordinate 7,315,826 downwards.
AATGAAATATAAGATTACACATTTCTAAGAGTACTTACAGTTTCAAAGTCTTTGTTGATGGTTCTTAGGAAGTGATCCGAAGGATTCCTCATGGTTGGGCAAGGGAAGCCACTCATAGAGAAGAACTGCATATAGAAACATATACATTAAATCACAAATCAGAAGTATGGCAAACCAAAGTCTTTTGGCTCGGGCCAACTTTTTGGTCCGAGCCTAGCCTAGCTCATGATCAGCTCTAAGTGGCAAATTTTTATGATACACTAAAGTTGGTTAAGAGTCGTTCAAACTTACCTCATTAGCAGTTGAAGCTGGACCAAAGTACACGAGCTTTCCTAAAGAGAGGAGACAGAGATTGTGGAAGAGCTCAAAGACTTCACTGCTAGGCTGATGAATTGAAGCAACAATCGTCCTGTGATCTTGTTTTGCGAGCTTGATGATTCGGCTCATGACATGGTAAGAAGCCGCGCTATCAAGGCCGCTAGTAGGCTCATCTAAGAACAGAAGCCTTGGCCTTGTCAAGATTTCTATGCAGATGCTGACCCTTCTTTTTTGTCCTCCACTAAGACCTTTTACTCTCCAACCCCCTATTCTTGTGTTGACACAACCTTGTAAACCCATGTCTTTAATCGCATCATTAGCTCGCTCTAATTTCTCATATTTAGTCATTGAATCTGGTAGTTGCAACTGAGCTGAGTAGTATATGGCTTCTTTTACAGTTAGCGTTGTCATTAATGTATCATCTTGGGTCACGTATGCCTAACATATGCACAAACAATATTTTAGACAAAATCTATAACTTGAGTATTCAAGATGGTACTTGGGTGGTGGACGCTGGACAGTGCCAACATGTTAGCCACCTTAAGCAAGTGGAACCGACACGATCAAACGTGATCGGTTCGCAAGCTATGTTTGTGGGCCTAGGCTCTAGGATGGCCAGCACGATGAGACGCGTCTAGGAGTGTTATTAACGAGCCGAACCGAGACCGAGTCTGGGGTTGCTCAGCTCGGCTCGGCTCGGCTCGTAACACTTTTACTCGAACTCGAGCTAGTCTCGAGCTTAAAATTTCTAGTTTGATTTACCTTAAAACTTAATTTGAGTTAAAAAAATAATTTCATATATTCTATAAATAGGTTTTGACTATTTACTTTGAGTTTTTCACAATTATTGTGCATAATTTAAGTATAACTTTTCATTTAATTTCTATAATATATAAAATAATATAGCTAAAATATATTTCGAGCCTGCTCACGAATTTTACTATGCTAGGCTCTAGAAAATTTCGAGCCGAGCTCGAATAGTTTGCAAGCCAACTAGGCCCCTTAACCCCCCAGACACATCCATTGCCACCTTTACCGAGTATACTCTTAGCTACAGTGTAAGATATTTTACCGAAGTCCCAAAAGCAAGAGTTTGTTTACGACCGTTAATAAGAATTTCCCCTGTTTGCCTGGTTTTTGAACCTAACCTTCCTGTGCAAAAAAATATACGTAGTAATTAGCAAGAGTTTACAGTAACTAGTAAGTAAAATTAGCTAGTTCCTCAAACTGGACCATACGAGTATAGGCTACAAGTGACTGTTACCAACAATGTTGTTTGTAATTTACAATTTGGAGTGTCGTTTAATTCAATTGGAGTGGGAGCACACTATCTGTTTTGCTAATAATAGCTCCCTTATGTGACAATAATAGTAGTGACGGTAGCAGTGCCAATTTGTTCGTTTGGTATTGATTTTTTATTCCTTTCAATCTGATTCCTTTCAAGATACTAAAGGATCGTGAAGTGTAGTTCATAAATCTATACTAATATTAAAAGGCGTGCGTGACAACGTATAGATGTCACGTGACACCTCTCGTTCTTCTCTTAGAATTGTCCCGTGTGTACGTATGTCGTACATGTCAATTAACAAAAGTAAAATTGGCTTGCAACAAGATTTGAACACGTGACCTCTTGCTATTATACATAGCACAATTACCATCTCAATCAACTTTTAATCATGCTTTAAATGTCCATAGTATTATATTTGTACCTTTTAAATGTTGAGTTTTCTTTAATATATTTTAATGCGAATGGAAAAAAATGCATATCAAGTTTGGAAAAAATACCATCCGGGGAAACGCCCGAGCCCAAATACTAGTGTAATATTATATCATGCTCCTAGTTGCATAAAATAGTGATGGTAGAAATTCATGAAAATATATGTTATAGTTCAATGCATCATGGTTGTTGACTATAATAATTAATATCATTTACTCGCCCATTTGTGAATTAATTAGATGACTTGCTTGACCAAATTCTTATTTTAATAATTACCTATATAATCAAATTGCTTAAACATATCTCAAACAACATCTCACCAATTGTAAATAAAACAATACTCTCAAATCTCATGCATAGTGGTGATTTTCTAGGATTAGAACCTTTTAGTGAACACGTCTTTCTGTAGCAATTCTTAAAATATTAACACAATTCACAAAAGACAAACTAACTTGATCATACTAAATTGCAATAATATGTAATAGAGTAAGCCACACTTGATTGATCTGCTGGTTTGAACCAATAAAAAAATGAATATATAAATGCAATACAGTAATTAGTTAACGTAGTACTTCTCTTGTTTTACTTTTATGATTTGCAATATTTACCTCGTTTTTTTTTTGTTAAATTTCATAAATTTTCAAACGTAATTTTTTGAAGATACATCTTTAAAATATCAACTTTTTTTCTAACATAAAATATACAAAATCATAACTAAAGTTATCCACGGTTAAAATTGTTCGTTAAAAAAAAGTCACAACCAATTGACAATATATGAAGTATTTATTACCAGCCAGTGCATCCAAAAGCGTGGACTTGCCACAGCCAGAAGGACCCATAACAGCCAAGACCTGTCCGGGCTCAGCAAAACCAGCAACACCTTCTAAAATGGGACGTCGCCCTCCACCACCGTCGCCGCCTTTACCACCATTAACCGTAACCCACAAATCTTTCCATGTCAACGACACATGACCTTTACTACCACTTCTATGCTCATCATTATCATCATCATCATTAAACTCCATTTTCTTAGCAGATACAGTATTATTACTAATACCTCCTGTTAAGCTAAATGGAAAAAACCTCCTTAAGCTGCTAGAATTCCTCCTTAAACTCTCATTTTCACTTTCTTTTTTCTTCTCTTCCTTAGCAGCTTTAGCTAACGGCCTTGTTGGGCTTGGGCTTGGTGTCCATCTTGGTACATTATTTGAGTTTATTTCTTCCATTACTACTACAAAATGGGAAAACTAAAAAAAAAAAAAAAAAAAGAGAAGTAAGCTTAGTTTTTGTTATTTTCTCTATTTTTTGGGTTTGAGGAGCAGAAGAGTTGAGTTTCAACGTCCTACCTTAGAACTAGTTTTTATACACACTCTCTTAGTTTGAAATTTATTATATTGATACAATTAAATATGGTGCGTGCTCAAAATTGTGTATTTTAACTAATATAAGTCATAAGTCGTAAGTGGTCCGTGGTCGGGTCTATTGGCCTATTGGGTGGCTGGTATGGCGGCCTTACGTGTATACCTGGCACAAACATGCGTGTGTATTATGAAGTCAAGCAAATGGTTTTTTTTTGGCAATGGAGCAAATGGTTACAACGCGTATTAGTTCAAAATTTGGAAAATCTTCATGTGCTAATTAATAGCTCGTCCAATTTTTTTTTTTTTTTGTGAATAGCTACCCACCTCTTGTAGATGGGCTAATAGCTCGTCCAATTTGGTAGACTATATTCCTTTTGCCTTAGTTTTATATTATACTCTTAATATTGACCACTTTTATAGCATGCTCTTCCAATAAATTTTTCTATGAATATGTTGCTTTCTACGCAAATTTTTAACTAATACAGTATTGCATGGCAGCCACCATTTCATACCGTAACTCTTCCTGCTTTCCTCCTCGTATGGTCAATTAATTGAGAGCTCATGGTTACAACGCGTATTAGTTCAAAATATGGAGATTTTTCATGTGCTAATTAATGGCACAAACATGCGTGTGTATTTTGAAGTCGAGCAAATGGTTTTTTTTGGCAATGGAGCAAATGGTTACAATGCGTATTAGTTCAAAATTTGGAATTCTTCATGTACTAAATAATGCCACAAACATGCGTGTGTATTTTGAAGTTGAGCAAATGGTTTTTTTTTTTTTTTGGCAATGGAGCAAATGGTTACAACGCGTATTAGTTCAAAATTTGGAATTCTTCATGTGCTAATTAATGGCACAAACATGCGTGTGTATTTTGAAGTCGAGCAAATGGTTTTTTTTTTGGCAATGGAGCAAATGGTTACAACGCGTATTAGTTCAAAATTTGGAGATTCTTCATGTGCTAATTAATGGCACAAACATGCGTGTGTATTTTGAAGTCGAGCAAATGGTTTTTTTTTTGCAATGGAGCAAATGGTTACAACGCGTATTAGTTCAAAATTTGGAAATTCTTCATGTGCTAATTAATAGCTCGTCCAATTTGGTAGACTATATTCCTTTTGCCTTAGTTTTATACTTCCTCCGTTCTGTTTTAAATGAAACATTGGGTAAAATGACACTATTTATTGATCAATTTTGACTCCAATTTATCGCCATTATATAAAGAAAAACATAGTCAAGTGGGATCTTGTTAGATTCGTCTCGATGCATACTATCAAATTATAACTTTTTTATATTTTTTACTTGTGCACAATTAAAAATATTAACGATTAAAGAAGCGCGTTAGGTTGTGTTAAAAAGCAAACGTTTCATTTAAAACATAACGGAGGAAGTATTATACTCTTAATATTGACCAGGTGTTTTATAGCATGCTCTTCCAATAAATTTATCTATGAATATGTTGCTTTCTACGCAAATTTTCAACTACTGATAATACTAGATTGTATGGCAGCCACCATTTCATACCGTAACTCTTCATGCTTTCCTCCTCGTATGGTCAATTAATTGAGAGCTCATTTGAGCGATGGATAAATTAATGGAAGTTTTCATAAAAAAAGTCAAGTGTAAAATTCGCCTCAACCCACAAATTAAAAGTACTATCTCTATTTTCTTTTCTTTTCACTTTTATTTTTCTCTTGACAACAACTACATCACGTGACTTTAGTAGTCTACTATTAATCGGTATTCCTTAATTTCTTTTCAAAAAGTAATCAAAAAGATTGGAAAAATTATGCGGGGATAGTATCATGTACTAATGTGTTTAAAAAGTTGGTCCACTGAATAGAATTGCCAAAAACAACCAAGGTACTCTATGATATTTTCTCTAATTTTTCTAATGTCGAAAGTAACTTTTAGGATTTGGAGATGAGAAAATGAGAGGAAATACTATGATGCAAATGCAATATATATATATTCCATGTAATATGTTCCTCAATAACCGAATCTTAAACTGTTGACTTATTAATAGAAGTGGTTACAAATTACCGAAAATTTGTATAATTATAAGTTGATATCAATAAAAACAGCAGTACAACAAATCTAATTAAGGAAATTTCGGCGATTGATTTTATATATATATATATATATATATATATATTATATATATATATATATATATATATATATATATATATATATATATATATATATGTGTGTGTGTGTATATATGTGTGTGTATATATATATATATATATATATATATATATATATATATATATATATATATATATACATATATATATATATATATATACATATATATATATATACATACATACCTATATACATACATACATACATACATACATACATACATACATAATCAATCACCGAAATATTTCACTTTGGCTATAAACACTAAATATTTCAATGTTTCATTTTCATCTATTAAGAAACAAGGAGAGCATTATCTTATTCGAAATCAATTGTTTTTCTCCCAAAAAGAAAAAACATCAAATGTTTCTGCTTTTTTTTTTTTATATAATCTCTCCAGAGAGGAGTATAATTTATTAAATAAATTACTATTAATATTTGTTTAACGTAGTTTTGTGTTTAAAACGTCTCTCTTTCTAAATAAAAGGATCCCGTCAAAATAAAAATAAAAAAGAAATAAATAAAAGGATAAAACAAAAGGTAGGTAACATAGAACATTGCTCACTAAATTTCATCACAAATTTCCATATGTATCATTATTTAGGTACGCTATTTTTTTCTTCTTTAAGAAAATAAGTTTTAGGATTGATCAGGTCCATTTAAAACTAATAGGATTCAATCAGGTGTAAATATAAGGTAAAGTTAGAGTCGATGAGTTCTAATTATAATGTCTAGCTAGCAAATTCACTCAGTTGGACTTAGGTGAATGGAACGCACCCTTCACCCTTTTAGAAAAGCCTACTACAAATATAATATATCCATAACAGTAAAGATAATGCATGGAGAGCAAAGACGTTTATAGAGTCTACAAACACATGGGCAAAATTGTGAATTGCTGGAGGAACTGAAAAAGATGTCCCCTTATTGGTAATAAGATTTGCTAAGTCCCCTAAAAAAAAGATTTTCTAATTTATTTATATTTATAAATGTATATACCTGAATGTGTAATAAATTGCATTTGAAACAAGTGGTAAACACATTGTAGCATTGAAGTATAATGCCAAAAAATTTGAAGTGTAATGCCTTAAAAGTGATTGAGTGATCCAAAGGCTTGTCAACGAATAAAACTTGGTTGATTGATTGGGTAGGTTACCCAATACTAATAGATTTTGATGTAATGTGAATATAAATCAGCATTATAATTATTTTTTAATGATGTATTAGGAGTAATCTATCCAGTGGGTAGATGTAGTTATATCCTTGTCAACCCTTTAATTATTGAAGTTTCATTAGTCAAGAATACATTTAAACATTAAGTTTATGACAATTCTCTCTCCAATTTATAACATACTCCCCAAGAAAAGGAAGATGACCCAAGATTATATCCCGCATCTTTGTACAAGTGTACAACGGTTAGTAGTGGAAGGAGTAATGAATTTCACCGGATTCATGACTTTATCAGCTTTGCCAACAAATTGTTGTCATGTAAAGATAAGCATTTAATGAGGTCTTATTGGATTTGATAGATACTACTAATTTGACATATACTTCTTTGTTTTACTCCAAATTTTTACAAGGTGATTCTTGGATGGTCGATTTATTTTCGGACCATGGGGACAAAACAATGTGAGCCACACATTTGTATTTGTAGGACCCCCATTGCTTTTCTTTTAATTGCCAAAATTTCTTTCTTTTGATTTTGTTTATTTACCAAAATTTATGAAATTAATTTCTGAAAATCGAAAAAATAATTTAAATTTTTTTTTTGAAAAAATTCGAATTTTTTTTCAGCTTCCAAACAGTAATTCATGTTCGGAAAAAAAAATTTGAGCAAATTTTTTTTTACCCATTTTCTCTCTCCTCCTTGTTCTTGGTGTTCTTCACCAAAAATTCAAGAACACTTCCTCTTCCACCATTCTCAACCGAATTCCTCCCAAATTCGACCCATTCTTCCACCTTCTTCCTCAATTTCGACCCTATCTTCCATCTTCTTCCTCCATTTCGACCCATTCTTCACCCCCATTTCGCCCCAAACCCTCACCTCCATTGTTAAACTTCACCTGCATTGATTTCGATCTAAACTCTTCACCCGTAGATGAAATGGATGTAAGTTGACTTGAATATTTCGCATATAGTAACGGATTAATGATTTTCTATCTTCATTTGTGTGTTTGAGTAAGATTAAACTTGCAATTTATGAAAATTTTCGCCAAAAAAATCTAGGGTTTTAGGGAAAATAAAATGCCGGTATTGGTGATTAAATTGCTCTAAAACAATGCACATCACACTTTTATGCGACAATTTGTGGTTACATTTGAGTAGTTCATACTTTAGTTTAGCTATGATGCAAAAAAACAAAACAATCAGATTTTTCGCGACCTCCATGGGAGATTGAGCTAGTTTTCTGTCTAAGTTATTGCAGTAATTTGGTAATTACTAAAGATATTTTGGACATGACCAAACATAAAGAAATATTTGTAATTACTTCCTCCGTCCCAGTATAGTCTGAACACTTTACTTTTATGTTTGTCCCAAATTAGTTTGAACACTTCCATTCTTGACATGGTCCCACCATTAATATATTATTTCTTTTATACATCTTTGGCCCACACTCTATCTTTTATCAATAAAAAGTTAACCAACTTTCTCTCTCCTCTAATAAAAAATACCCCACCAACTCCTATCACATCTACTTTTTAAATAAAATAACATTTGATAACCACATCACAACTTATCACCTTAAACTACGTGTCCCAACAAGTGTTCAGATCTTTCTGGGACGGAGGAAGTAGGATATTTGCATTTTTTCCATTTTCTTTTGCTTTAAAATGATTAAATTGAATGACTTTGGTGATATGAAAGGTTAATCGATAGAATGTTTATGTGAAACAGGATTGAAATGGTCGAACAATATCTAAAAAGAATCATCTCCCTTATAGTGGAATGTCAATTTTTTTTATGCAAGTTCTTGCAGGGATTTATGTAATTACTCAAAATATTTTGGTCATGACCTAACATATCCACTATATTTGTTAGGTAATTTAGAATCTTACCAAAACGTTTAAGTCATTAATAATTGTCTTGAGCAATTGCCTCAAATCATTTGACTATAACATATATGATGAGAGAATTTTATGGTTAAGATGTGGGTTATTGATAACCTAATTCATGAGATTTTTGTGGTTTAAATGATAAGATTGCATTGGGGCTAAATCGTTGCATTTTTTCTTTTTTTATTTTGCTTTCAAATGATTGAATTGAATGACTTTCGTGATATGAAAGGTTCATCGATCGAATGTTTATGTGAACAGCAGTTTGAAATGGTCGAACAATCTCTCAAAAGAATCCTCTCCATTGTAGCGGAATGTCAATTGTTTTTTGTGGAAGTTAATGCGGGGTTTACGTTATTACCAAATATATTTTGGTCATGAAGTAACATAAGCACTATATATGTTACGTAATCACCTAATTAGATTAGGATATTACCAAACCTTTTAGGTCATTACCTAAACCATTTTAGGGCATTACCTAAAATAATAATTATTTTCTTGTGTAATGGCCTCAAATCATGTGACTATAACATATATGATGAGGGAATTATATGGTTAAGATGTGGGTTATTGAATTGATAACTTAATCCATGAGGTTTTAAGTGGTTTATATGACAAGATTGGATCGGGCTCAAAAGTTCCATTTTTTTTTTCTTCTTTTGCTTTCAAATGATAGAATTGAAAGACTTTGGTGATATAAAAGGTTCATCGATGGAATGTTTATGTGAACAGTGGATTGAAATGGTCGAACAATCTCTCAAAAGAATCATCTCCATTATAGTGGAATGTCACATGTTTTTTACGCAAGTGAATACGAGTTTAGGTAATCACTATAGATATTTTGATCATGACCTAATATGACCACTTTGCATATGTTAGGTAATCACCTAATTAGATTAGGATATTACCAAAACGGTTAGCTCATTACTTAAACCATTTTAGGGCATTACCTAAAATAATAATTGTCTTGGGCAATGGCCTCAAATCATGTGCCTATAATATATATGATGGGGGAATTATATAGTTAAGATGTGGGTTATTGATAATTTAATCCATGAGGTTTTAAGTGGTTTATATGATAAGATTGGATCGGGGTAAAAACGTTACCTTTTTTCCATTTTCTTTTGCTTTAAAATGATTGAATTGAATGACTTTGGTGATATGAAAGGTTCATCGATAGAATGTTTATATGAACAACGGATTGAAATGGTCGAATAATCTTTAAAAAGAATCCTGGCCACTATACTTGGAATGTCACTTGTTTTTTTATGCAAGTTAATGCATAGTTTAGGTAATTACTAAAGATATTTTGGTCATGACCAAATACAACCACTACATATGTTAGGTTATCACCTAATTAGATTAGGAGATTACCAAAACTTTTAGGTCATTACCTTAACCATTTTATGGCATTACCTAAAATAATAATTGTCTTGGACAATGTGCTCAAATCATGTGATTATAACATATATGATGGGGGAATTATATGGTTAAGATGTGGGTTATTGATAACTTAATCCATGAGGTTTTAAGTTGATTATATGATAAGATTGCATCGGTGTAAAATATTGTATTTTTTTTCCTTTTTCTTTTGCTTTCAAATGATTGAATTGAATGACTTTCGTGATATGAAAGGTTCATCAATCGAATATTTATGTGAACAACGGATTGAAATGGTCGAACAATCTCTCAAAAGAATCTTCTTTATTGTAGTGGAATGTCAATTGTTTTTTGTGCAAGTTAATGCATGGTTTAGGTAATCGCTATAGATATTTTGATCATGACCTAACATGACCACTTTGCATATGTTAGGTAATCACCTAATTAGATTAGGAGATTACCAAAACGTTTAGCTCATTACCTAAACCATTTTAAGGCATTACCTAAAATAATAATTGTCTTGGGCAATGGCCTCAAATCATGTGACTATAATATATATGATGGGGGAATTATATGGTTAAGATGTGGGTTATTGATAACTCAATCCATGAGGTTTTAAGTGGTTTATATGATAAGATTGGATAGGGGTAAAACGTACAACGTTGCATTTTTTCCATTTTCTTTTGCTTTAAATTGATTGAATTGAATGACTTTGGTGATATGAAAGTTCATCGATAGAATGTTTATATGAACAACGGATTGAAATGGTCGAACAATCTTTAAAAAGAATCCTGGCCACTATCTTGGAATGTTACTTGTTTTTTATGCAATTTAATGCATAGTTTAAGTAATTACTAAAGATATTTTGGTCATGACGTAATACAACCACTACATATGTTAGGTAATCACCTAATTAGATTAGGAGATTACCAAAACTTTTAGGTCATTACCTAAACCATATTATGACATTACCTAAAATAATAATTGTCTTGGACAATGTGCTCAAATCATGTGATTATAACATATATGATGGGGGAATTATATGGTTAAGATGTGGGTTATTGATAACTTAATCCATGAGGTTTTAAGTTGTTTATATGATAAGATTGCATCGGTGTAAAACGTTGTATTTTTTTCCTTTTTCTTTTGCTTTCAAATGATTGAATTGAATGACTTTCGTGATATGAAATGTTCATCGATCGAATGTTTATGTGAACAGCGGATTGAAATGGTCGAACAATCTCTCAAAAGAATCTTCTTTATTATAGTGGAATGTCAATTGTTTTTTGTGCAAGATAATGCATGGTTTAGGTAATCACTATAGATATTTTGATCATGACCTAACATGACCACTTTGCATATGTTAGGTAATCACCTAATTAGATTAGGAGATTACCAAAACGTTTAGCTCATTACCTAAACCATTTTCGGGCATTACCTAAAATTATAATTGTCTTGGGTAATGACCTCAAATCATGTGACTACAATATATATGATGGGGGAATTATATGGTTAAGATGTGGGTTATTGATAACTTAATCCATGAGGTTTTAAGTGGTTTATATGATAAGATTGGATCGGGGTAAAACATTGCATTTTTTCCATTTTCTTTTACTTTAAAATGATTGAATTGAATGACTTTGGTGATATGAAAGGTTCATCGATAGAATGTTTATATGAACAACGGATTGAAATGGTCGAACAATCTTTAAAAAGAATCCCGGCCACTATACTTTGGAATGTCACTTGTTTTTTATGCAATTTAATGCATAGTTTAGGTAATTACTAAAGATATTTTGGTCATGACCTAATACAACCACTACATATGTTAAGTAATCACCTAATTAGATTAGGAGATTACCAAAACTTTTAGGTCATAACCTAAACCATTTTGTGGCATTACCTAAAATAATAAATGTCTTGGACAATGTGCTCAAATCATGTGATTATAACATATATGATGGGGAATTATATGGTTAAGATGTGGGTTATTGATAACTTAATCTATGAGGTTTTAAGTTGTTTATATGATAAGATTGCATCGGTGTAAAACGTTGTATTTTTTTTCCTTTTTTTTTGCTTTCAAATGATTGAATTGAATGACTTTCGGGATATGAAAGGTCATGGATCGAATGTTTATGTGAACAGCGGATTGAAATGGTCGAAAAATCTCTCAAAATAATCTTCTTCATTGTAGTGGAATTTCAATTGTTTTTTGTGCAAGTTAATGCATGGTTTAGGTAATTAATAAATATATTTTGGTCAAGTCCTAATACAACCACTACATATGTTAGGTAATCACCTAATTAGATTAGGATATTCCCAAAACGTTTAGGTCATTACGTAAACCATATTAGGTCATTACCTAAAATAATAATTGTCTTAGACAATGGCCTCAATTCTTGTGACTATAACATATATGATGGGGGAATTATATGGTTAAGATGTGAATATTGATAAATTAATCCATGAGGTTTTAAGTGGTTTACATGATAAGATTGAATCAAGGTAAAACGTATCATTTTTTCTTTTTTCTTTTGCTTTTAAATGATTAAATTGAATGACTTTGGTGATATGAAATGTTCATCGATAGAATGTTTATATGAACAACGGATTGAAATGGTCGAACAATCTCTAAAAAGAATCCTCGCCACTGTAGTGCAATGTCACTTGTTTTATATGCAAGTTACTGCATAGTTTAGGTAAATACTAAAGATATTTTGGTCATTATCTAATACAACATCTACAAATGTTTGGTAATCACGTAATTAGATTAAGAGATTACCAAAACTTTTAGTTCATTACCTAAACCATTTTAGGGCAGTACCTAAAACAATGATTGTCTTGGACAATAGCCTCAAAGCATGTGACTATAACATATATGATGGGGGAATTATATGGTTAAGATGTGGGTTATTGATTAATTAATCCATGAGGTTTTAAGTGGTTTACATGATAAGATTGCATCAGGGTAAAACATATCATTTTTTCCTTTTTCTTTTGCTTTTAAATGATTGAATTGAATGATTTTGGTGATATGAAATGTTCCTCGATAGAATGTTTATATGAACAACAGATTGAAATGGTCGAACAATCTATAAAAAGAATCCTCGCCACTGTAGTGGAATGTCACTTGTTTTTTTATGCAAGTTACTACATAGTTTAGGTAATATCTAAAGATATTTTGGTCATGAGCTAATACAACCACTACATATGTTAGGTAATCACCTAATTAGATTAGGAGATTACCAAAAACTTTATGTAATAACCTAAACTATTTTAGGGCATTACCTAAAATAATAATTGTCTTGGGCAATGACCTCAAATCATGTGACTATAACATATATATGATGAGGGAATTGAATGGTTAAGATGTGCGTTATTGATAACTTAATCGATGAGGTTTTACGTGGTTTAAATGATAAGATTGCATCAAGGTAAAACGTATCATTTTTTCCTTTTTCTTTTGCTTTTAAATGATTGAATTGAATGACTTTGGTGTTATGAAATGTTCATCGATAGAATGTTTATGTGAACAGCAGATTAAATAGTCGAACAATCTCTCAAAAAAATCTTCTCCATTGTAGTGGAATGTCAATTGTTTTTTGTGCAAGGGTTTAGGTAATTACTAAAGATATTTTGGTCATGACCTAACATAACCACTATATATGTTAGGTAATCACCTAATTAGATTTGGATATTATCAAAACCTTTTAGGTCATTACCTAAACTATTTTAGGGCATTACCTAAAATAATAATTATCTTGGGCAATGACCTTAATCATGTGACTATAACATATATGATGAGGGAATTATACGGTTAAGATGTGGGTTTTTGATAACTTAATCCATGAGGTTTTAAGTGGTTTATATGATAAGATTGGATCGGGATAAAACGTTGTATTTTTTTTCCTTTTTCTTTTGTTTTCAAATGATTGAATTGAATGACTTTGATGACATGAAAGGTTCATTAATAAAAATGTTTATGTTAACAGCGGATTGGAATTGTAGTGGAATGTCACTGGTTTTTTGTGCGTGTTACTTCGGGGTTTAGGTAATTACTAAAGATATTTTGGTCATGACCTAACATGACCACTTTACATGTTGGGTAATCACCTAATTAGCTTAGGGTGTTACCAAACATTTTAGGTCATCACCTAACCATTTTGGGCATTACCTATAATAATAATTGACTTGGGGAATGGCCTTATATTATATGACTATAATATATACGAAGTGTTAATGTATATATTTGAATTTGTTGCATGATGGTATTGTATTAACTTGTGTAGCTTTTTGTGCAGATGGAAGCAATGTGTGTTGAACGTTTACACGCTTTTGCCAACATTTTTTTAAGCAAACATAACCAAACCAATATAGCTCGATATTGTCGCGCTAAGTTTGTTTGCATTGCGCTTAAATAGATCAATGCCTTGGTATTGTTCTGTCGTTCGACTTGGTGTACATATTTTTGTAGACATATGACAATCTAACTTAGTAGATCAAAGAATTCACTTCTAATGTAAAAGTTTAGGTAATTACCTCACTTAAATATGGTCCTTACCTAAACTTTTGATGGTCCACTTTGTCCATTTTTTGTGTAAATAGATCAATGTCCTTTAGTAGATCAAATTAAATAGTTTAAATGTAAAAGTTTTTGGTAATTACCAACTTTGACTATAGTCATTACCTAAACATTCTATGCTACAGTTTGTCCTTTTTTGTTTAATTACAATTATGTGGCTTTTAGTAATTACAAAACATGCTTTGGGCATTACCAAACATATCTAGTCACAATCCATTCTCATTACTCATCAAAGCAATCCTATGGAGATTGAACAATCATGCCATTTGGGTCCATTAGGCCCAATACCTCACCAAACCCCATTGACGTGAGTTTTGGCCCCCATTGTCCAACCTTGTACTAAAAAGCCCAAATTAACCCCATATCATATAATTTTAGGTAATTACCAAACAAGGTTTGGGCATTACCAAATGTATCCAATCACAATCTATTTCCATTGCTCATCAAAGCCATCCTATGGGAATTTTACAATCATGCCCCTGGGTCCATTAGGCCCAATACCTCACCAAATCCCATGGACTTGAGTTTTGGGCCCCCATTGTCCCTCCTTGTACAAAAAAAACCCAAATTAACCACAATCATATGCTTGTAGGTAATTACCAAATATGGTTTGGGCATTATCAAATGTATCCAATACCAATCCATTTCCATTGCTCATCAAATCCAACGCAAGGCAATTGGACAATCATGCCCCTGGGTCCATTAGGCCCAATACCTCACCAAAGCCCATGTACATGACTTTTGGGCCCCCATTGTCCCTCCTTGTACTAAAAAGCCCAAATCAATCCCAATCATATGCTTTAAGGTAACTACCAAACATGTTCATGGGATTACCAAACCCACTAAGTGGAGGATGTTCTCCCAATCTCAATCCTTTATCATTACTCATCAAAGCTATCCTATGGGGATTGGACAAGCATGCCACGTGGTTTGGTTATTACCAAAATTATTTTGGCTATTACCAAACCTATTAAGACATTGTTATCTCTTTAATTGTTGTGACTTTATATTTCAATTTGGCTTTTTTGGATTAACACATTTATATAATATTAATTAATTTGTACTTACTATTATTTAGTTCAATTGTTTATTTTTCAATACACTTTGGAATTGGTGGTTTTGAGACTTCTCTTAGTTTCTATCACGTTTTTGGTAATTACCAGAACTCTATTTAGTAATTACCTAAAGTGTACGTTCGATCATCTTCTCCCAACTTCATCTTCAACCTTTTGATTTTTCCTTTCTCCTCTGAAATTCTTCATCTAGTTTGACAATGGTAATCAATACTCAAAAAACGCACAAATCGGTCCTAAATCGGCGGTTTCCCAACATCTTACAACAATCCAAACCATGTTTTTGTTAAATTCATAATGACCTAGAATTTTGATTTTGAGTTTCTTCATTTTGAAACTCAAACCTTAATTTCCATGGATATTCGGGCGTTTATGGTGTATATACGATCATCAACTTTATGTTTCTTCATCTATTTAATGGATTTGCAAATATGAAAGAGAGGAAAGTGAAAAAATTCCTCAAATTTTCCCCCGAAAATCGGAAATTAAAACTTCGATTTCACAACTTCTCCATCACAAATTCATGATTTTTTCATGAATTCTTATCATTTCATGGAAAGAGAAGGTCAAGTAACAAATCTACTGCAAATTCGAGAAGAATCGAAGATCCATGGAAGATTTGAGGGAGAAAGGGGTAGAGGAGAGGAGAGAGAAAATCTGGGTAAAAAACCAAATTTCCCAAATTTTTTTTTTGGCCGAAAATAATCTGGGTAAATAGGATCTAATCAGGTGCAAAAATAAGATAAAATTAGATTGATAAGGTCTAATTATGGTTAACAAATTCATTTTAGTTGGAGTTAGATAAATAGAAAGCACCGCTACTCTCAGTAGCGGTTTCCCTTCGTGAAATGAGGATGGGTGCCCTAGGTTAGTTCTGGGGCGCATTATAAACCACTACTGTTAACGGTTTTGTTTAATGAGCCGCTACTCCTAGTAGCGGTTTCTTTTTTCTACAACCACTACTGAAGATAGCGGCGCATCGTCATTAACCGCTATCCTGAGTAGAGTTTTTGCTTAAGTAAAATAAAAAAAAAACAAATTTCTGGCATACAATTCTACGTGGACTGTATGCAGAGAAATAAGTTTAACTTTGACACAAAGTGGGAATTAAAACTCCCTTTGACAATATCTAGGGAAAAAAAGTTCGTACAAAAATTAACTGATCTTGGTCCTTTAAAGTATTTTCTTGACATTGAAGTTGCTCGTAGTTCATCTGGATTGGTTTTATGTCAACGAAAGTATACCCTGGATATTATTTATGAGGCAGGTTTATTGGGAGCCAAGCCAAGTGGCTTCCCCATTGAGCAGAATCATCGCTTGGCGCACGCCTCTGGCCCCATTTTGGAGGAAGCATACAGGAGACTTGTTGGTCGATTGATTTACTTGGTTTTTACTCGTCCTAACTTGGCATATGCCGTTCATGTGTTATCAGTTCATGCAGGAACCTCGTCAGGATAGGAGGCTGGGTTTCGCGTGGTTCGTTATTTGAAAGGTACTCCTGGCCAAGGTATTACTTCGTGCAGATAGTGAGCTGTCCCTTCTTGGATGGTGTAATTCAGATTAGGTTGCTTGTCCTATCACTCGTCTTTCTCTGACTGGTTAGATTATTTTCTTGGGTCATTCTCCTATCTCCTAGAAGACCGAGAAACAATATACAGTTTCTCGTTCATCTGCCGAGGTAGAATATCGCTCTATGGTAGCTATTACATGTGAGTTGAAGTGGTTAAAGGGTCTTCTCTTGAGTTTGGATGTTCATCGTCCCCAATCAATTCCTTGTTTTCTGATAGTCAGTATGCTCTTTATTTGGCTCACAATCCTGTTTTTCATGAATGCGGTAAACATACAGAGGTTGACTGTCATTTTGAGTGTGCTGCCATCACTGAAGGTCTTATTTCTCTATCTTATATGTCTACAAAAGCACAATTGGCGGATATTTTCACTAAGACTCGAGGCAAGTCTCAGTTCGAGTTTCTTTTGTCGAAGTTGGGCATTGTGGAACCTTCCCATGTTCCAACTTGAGGGAGGGTGTTGAGATGATTAAGGATGTAGTACAAACATAGAATTGTAATTATCTTAGGTTTCCAATTTCTTGTAGGTTTCCTAAAACTCTTGTATTATATATTGTGATGGCATAATGAGAGAATGCAAACTTTGAAACCCTAATCATATTTTACATATATATAATTAAAGATTTTAAGGTCAAAGAAGTGCAATAGCAAACCTGCACAATCAAAGTAGGAAGAAAAAAAAATACTAGGGGAGTACCAAAAAATCTAGGATTTTTTAACTAGAATAATACAAATTTTTGCCCGTTCTCTCGCAATAATACAAACTTTTGATTATTTTTTAATAATACAAACTTTACATCAAAATTCCTCCAATAGGACATGACCGGTTCTAAACTTGTTGTAGGAGGTCACTAGCTGATGTGGCACTGATCAGACCACATGTTGTTATTTCATTGGTTGTTTTAAAAAAAATTAAAAAACAAAAAAAGACTTTTTCCTTTTTTTCCTCCCTCCTCTCCACTGATCTCTTTCCCCCTTCCCCACCATGGCTGCCCAGTGACGCCGGTGCTCACCGCCGCGGCGCATCACCGGACCTGGAGCCCAGTGTTGCCGGAAATTCCATCATCTCTTCAAATTCAGGTCTTCCCCTTTCTTCTTCAATGATCAAATTCAAGCTCCCATCTTTCTGTTTAATTTGACATTTCAATGGCAACCCTCCTCATTTCTCCACCTTCCCCAACATGGGTCTCAAAAAAATTTCAAAATTCATCTCAAGAGCTTTCATCTTTCCCCATTTTCTCTCTCCTCCTTCAAACCCTTTAAATCCAGTAATAATCGTTTCTCTTTGCAAGATGACAAATACTCCACATTTCTCTTCTTTCTCTCTCTTGTTTTTATGGGGTTTTTGTTTATGTGTCACATGATTTAGGTTTTTGCTGCTCTTGAGCTAACATTGAAATTTGTTTTGCCTTTTTGACTTCTATGCTGTTAAGATTGAAGTCTGTTGAAACTCAACACATTAGTTGCTTTATTTTGGTAACAAATTACTCGATCAAATAATTCCTCCTTCTCAAATCTTCACAATTTTTTTTTTCTCAGAATAATTTCTGGGATTTTAATTTTGGAAGGTTTAAACATGGCTACGAAAGCACCACCTATGACAGGTTTTCGATTGGCTGCATCAGCGTCAACTATTGCAACTGCTGCTTCTCAAACATTTTCTGTTGTTGAGCTAACATTGAAAGATCGGATTGATGCGGCGAATTCGCTCGCTATGGGGTGGCCGGGATTGGTGTATTTCGGGGGTGGGGTGGGGTGGGTGGGTTTGGTGTATTTCGGGGGTGAGGGAGTGGAGGGGGTGGTTTTCGAGGCTAGGGTGGCAGTGGGGTGGAGGAGATACCGGGGGCTGGGGGTGGTTCAGGTGGGTGGTGGGTAAGGCGTGGGAAGGTGGCCATGTCCGGTGGGTCTCTAGGGGTGGTTTCGGTGGTGGGCGTGGGGTGGGGGAGTGGCCGAGGTGGTTCGGGTGGGTGGGGGGTTAGGGAGGGGAGGGAGAAAGAAGAAATATCATTTTGTAATTTCTTTTACCTGTTTTACAGGTTACAAGTCAACTTGACCTACTGGAGGAATTTTGATGTAAAGTTTGTATTATTAAAAAATAATCAAAAGTTTGTATTATTGCGAGAGAACGGGCAAAAGTTTGTATTATTATAGTTAAAAAATCCAAAAATCTATTATAAGTTCTTCTAGTTTTTATGTGGTCAAAATTAGATGACTTTGACTTTTATTATGAACTTATATAATTGAAAATATTGTTATGTGAGATTTTATGAAATTCATCTCATTTTATATTCCTTAATAAAAACAAATAATTTTATTACTTCTCGCTTAATATATTAGATATTAATTAAAAGTTAAAATTATATATTGGATACAATAAAAATGCAACGCACTAGATTATTATGAAAGGGAGAGTGTAGAGCTGAACAGACAGTGCCCGGCCCGAAAAATCAGCGGGCTTGGGCACCAAAATGTGGCCTGAAGCTGGGCTTTGGGTCTGAGCTACGTGGCCCGACTTATTTTGGGTCGGGTTCTGGACAGACATGTAGGCCCGCCTTTTGGTCCGGCCCGTCCCGTGAATATAAGTCAGCAAAGGGGTTTTGTTTTGGGCTTGCGTGGGTATTGTGCTGCTGCTGGTCTATTTGCTAAAGTAAAGCCTTAAGGCTTAAAGGGATTTTTTTTTTAAAAAAAATCTGAAATAGGAACAGCCAAAGGGGCGTGCTGCCCACAGTTAGTGAGGAGAGAGAAATTACCAAAATTTAAAGAAAAAATTGATAGGAAGAGTCCCAACTATGGGCGTTCCGCCATTTTAAGTCCCAACTAAGGATTATTTCTGAGCAGTCCCAACTATGCATCATTTTTTTGCCGAAATTGGTCCCAGGTGATTGATTACCTGTTTAACAGGTTAAATTTTTTTTTTTAATTTCTTAAGTCAGTTTCTTCTTCCTTTTTCTCTCTCCTATCTCCTTCCTCCCATGCCATCCTTCCCCCAGCCACCCCAGAAATCCATCCCCTGCCACCCCTCCCCTCCAACCCACCTCCCCAGCTAACCCCCAAAATCCCATCCCCCTCCCCTGCCATCCCTCCCCCTCCCACCCACCCTCCCAATTAAGCTAACGCTCGAAATTGTTGGTATAATTGGGGAATCAAAACCAATTTCCTTTATATATTGTTGGTATTTTTAAGTAAAAATGAGAATGAATATGAGTGCCTCCATTCACCTGAAATTAAATAATAAAAATAAAAATGAAACGTTCTTTATCTTAATCTTCAATAAATCTGCATCATCTTCTCCATTGCATATACTATTTGATTCTATCAGCTCCAGCCACCGACAATTCTCGTATCTTGAAGTTTTTTTTTTCTTCTCTTTCTCCCACCAGTCCTAAACACCAGATATAATTTTGAAATAGAGGTTTTTTTTTCTATCTTATTCGATTTGGAATTTTCTTTCTTCTAGCTTGCTTTCTCGTGGATGGTTGTGTGGATTTTGGCAGTTTGAGAAGGGCGGGGACTGGCTGGGTAAGAAAGGTGTTGCTCATCACTTGTGGAGGGTTTTGTTTTGCTGGTGGTTAGTGGGTTAGTGGAGAAATGGGGTCAGATTGTTGGCAGGGCTAGAAGATGAGTGATGGTGGGATTGGGGGTCTAGTGGTGCTGTGGTGGCGACAGTGGAGGGGTGCACCTTCGGTGTTGGTGGTGGAGGGGTGGTGTTGTGGCTGGGAGTTTTGAAGGCGGGGATGAGAGGGGTGGATGCCCACTAGATGAGAGAAAAAATGAAAGTTGGGGCAAAAAAATAAAAGGAAATTTGTTTTACATTCTGACAGAGGTCATTAACCTCTTTGGGACCAATATTGGCAAAAATGATGCATAGTTGGGACCGCTCAGAAATAATCTTTAATTGGGACTGAAAATGGTGGAACGCCCATAGTTAGGACTGTTCCTATCAATTTTTCCAAATTCAAAAAAGAGCTGGAGTCTGCAACTCTGCATTGCTTACTCCCAATAGTACATTGGGTGATATACATATACCATTGTTAAAGGTTGGTGCCTTGCTTTTTAATTCCCTTACAAGTTTGCAATTTTTATAGTTGGTTTTTCGTTATTGATTGCGAGCTTTATCTCATTTGATAGTAATTTGTCAATGTTCACTAATCAAATGAGGCATTTGTTCAAGCTGGGCATTGATCATGTATATGGTACTTTGAGGGCAATTGAGTGTCTTCCAGTAAGAGAATGACAGTTAAGCCATTGTGTTAATGGAGGTTGATTTTGTATTGAATGTTTTTTATATCTGTATTGAATTTTTAGCAAAATACTGGACAATATTAAGTAAAAATGGAACAAAAAAAGGCCCGTTGGCCCGAAAATGGCCCGCTTGACCCGAATGGAACGGGTTTTGGACAGACCAAACTGGCCCGGCTTGACTCAACCCGCTGTAATGAACAGAATTTTGATGAATGGGCCCGCCCCGAACCCGGCCCGGGGTTTGATCCGGTCTAGGAGAGAGTTAGGAGTATAAAAATAAAGTGGTGTCGCCATTTATCTAATTATAAATACGGCAACTCTGCTATATTGGCTGGTCAGATAATATGTGATGCAATGCGAGTGGAATAAATAGTTTGACTTTGAAAACTTAAAAGACAACTCGCTTTTCCCACGCAAATTTTTTTCTTTTAATACTAACCGCAAGTCCGCAAGACCGCAACACTATATATATATATATATACACAATAATTTGTAGTTAGCTAATTATTAGCAAGCTAAGATAAAGGGAGAAACCAAAAGAAGATAAAAATGGAGGTGGGTAAAATGATGGAAGATTGGCCAGCAGAAAAGAAGGTGAGTTGGGTGAGATCACAGATAATTGGAGGGAGTAGTGCACAATTTGAGTCTCCTTTTGGCAAACGCCAAATAACTTACGCCGATACTACTGCTACCGGCCGTTCTCTTCACTTCATTGAAGATTATATCACCACCAATGTTCTTCCTTTCTATGGTAATAATTTCCATATTTGATCTATCTATCTGTTAGATTGCTACTTTATTTGCTCATAAGTTTGTTGTAAAATCTATAACTTTTTTCAGAATTATGGAAAAGATTAGTGGCTAAAAGTATCATTGTTTAAGTAGTTGAAAGATTATGTACTTCCTCCGTTCTGAACTTTTTTTTTTTTTTTTTTTTTTTTTTGTGAAAACACTTCTCTTTTATGTGAGAGTTTTTTTTTAGAAGCGTCTCATTTATTTCAGAAGGGAGAAAGTATATATCTTGGTAATGAAGTTGGACCTAAGAGTGAGGCCGTGGGGAAGGGGAAGAGAATTCCATCTCCACAGTGCCTCGAGTGGGTCGAAACAATAACTTCAAATTCATTAGGTGTAATGCAGGTTAAACCTCTAAATTAACCCATCTACAACAGGTGGGTAGCTATTCAAAAGCAAAATTGAATCAGGCTGAACCTCTGAATTAACCAAGCTTTGCATTTTTTTTTCCTTTTTTGGTAATGAAAATGGGTCTAGGCCAGGGTCTTACTTCCAGGATACTCTCAAGTCCCAACCCAATGATCAAGCCCTCGGCACCTCGAGGTTGGGGCTTTTGGGGGGGGGGAGGGTAGAGCTAAATACGAGTTGTGTTGAATTGAGTCGAGTTATTGAATATTCGAGCTAAGCTTGATAAGGATTGTAAGTCTCCGAGCTGAGCTAGATCGATACTTTAGAATCATGTTTGAGCTTGGCTCGTTAATAATTTTGCTTGTTCGAGCTAAACTGATCAAGCTTGCTCGTTTGTAGTTCGTGCTCGAACACCAATGAAGCTTCATCTAATAAACGAGTTTTGTAATTATCACAGTATTTTGTAGATAAAAGCAAACAATTATCTACTCATATTTTTCTTTATCATTAACTAATAAAATGATAACTAGCCAAACTAACATATATTAAGAGTTCAAAAGGAGAGAAACCACAATTCCAGCAACCAGTACATGATAATAATAAATTGATTGGTTGCATAATCATTTTATTGATTAATCTTGATAGAAAAAAAAAATCCTAACAAGCTTGTAAACGAGTTTGAACAAATTAAAACAATTTCATAAACGAATTATAAGTTATAAAGGATCCATTCATGAACATTCACGAATCCAACACAAAGATGTTCGAGTTTGGCTCGCTTGTTAACGAGCTTATAATTATTGTTTGGGATTGTTAATTTACTTTATAGACGCTTTAACCGAGGTTTTTCGTGACTAGTTTGCAAATGTATAGGCCCATTTGCAACTGTAGGGGGAGGGTAAGGGAATCTACTGTAGGAATATATAGATGCACATATAGCGGGATTTCAAGAAACAAATTTCCTAACATTTATCATAGGATTGTATACATAATATAAATATGAATCATATTATAAGGAAAAGAATGTACAACCTCAAATTGCAAGCGTTAGAGATCAAAGGACAGCAATCATTGTCCCTCTATTTAGTCCACGACACCAATTGAATTCCCACGTCTGTTAGAACGGAAGGGGATGAACATATTTCGCTCTCTTGCTTTTTAGGGTGGTGGCTGGATTTTCCAAGGAAGAAGAATAAGGTTTCTCTGTTTTTCAGTTTGAAAGTGTTACTGACAAATTGAACGCTCTATTACACCATCTTATTATAACTTTTTATAGTAGTAGGAAAATAGGTTTAGTGAGAGACCTAGTACAACCCTAATTTCCCCTATTAGCTGGTCTTCTTTCTTCAACTAATCACTACAAAGTGTAACCTCATAGGATTAGGTTAGCTTAGTTGTAGGTTCAATCAATATTGTCCCACTAACCATTATATATTCTCTAGCAAGTAAATGTGATTACTAAACTAGCTAATGTAATTTATTATCTCTATAATAATTCCTGTTATATTTAGTAATTGATTGCCGGGAATGTCTAAGAACATATTTCTTGATCTACCCCCAAAGTGACCATGCCAACCTTCAAACCCCTAGCCTGGGAAAAGTGAGATGAGTGGTACTACTAACTCATCTGCACTTTGTTGGCACCATCCCTTGCTGGATATGAAAGAAAACATAAAGAGTACATGTTATGCATTATGCATACCTTAAATATAATAGTAAGGATAAGTTAGAAATATATTTTTGAATGGCTTAAGGGTATATTAAAATAATCAAAAACTGCTAATTATAAATTAATGTAAGAAAACTAGAAAAGTGTAACGAGTATTGTGGAATGGGGAGAGGGGGAGCAAAAATCTCGAAAGAGAAACATCGTTAAATTTTGCATTGTAATTCAATACTTATTAAGCTTATATGCATCAATGAGGTGAGTGTTATGCTAATTTGTAGCGGCATTAATGTACTATATTAATAGGGAACACACACACAAGCGATAGCTACGTGGGGCAACAAACTACAAAGACAGTGGAAGAAGCAGCAAGATATATCAAACGATGTTTAGGTGGTACAAAAGAGGATGCAATTTTATTCACTGGCTCAGGCACCACTGCTGCAATTAAAAAGCTCCAAGAAGTAATGGGTATCACTGTTCCATCAACTCTAAGAAGCAGAATTTTATCATCAGAAATGTTCCTAAAGAATGAAGAAAGATGGGTGGTTTTCGTAGGGCCTTACGAGCATCACTCGAACCTCCTCTCATGGCGAAATAGCCTTGCAGAAGTTGCTGAAATCGCGTTAACGAAAGATGGCAGCTCCGTAGACATGGAAGCACTAAGAGCCCAGCTGGAGTATTACAAGCTTACTAACCGCCCTATGATGGGTTCTTTCTCGGCTTGTAGCAATGTCAATGGCATTGTGTCTGATACTCGAGCCATTGCTACGTTGCTTCATCAATATGGTGCTTTTGCTTGCTTTGATTATGCTGCAAGGTATGTCTAACTTTGAGATAGAAGTATATAGGAGTAGCATTTTTGTAGCTACTAAATTGCTGCAAGCATTTTACCTGGATTTCGTTGATAGAAGCTAGCCTATGTTCTGTTCTCATTAGTCATTAAGTTAATTATGTATGTGTCACTTGTCATATCATTGTTATGTGCATTACGGGGTGTAGTTTGACTATTTACAGAACATGTTTCATGCCTCGAGAACCAATAATTGGATAATTTGGTAGTTCACCTTGAAGTAGAGACAATCAAGCCACTCCATAAGTTTGTCTTAATTTTTTGTGGCTTGTGCTAGTGTTGATGATTGGGCCTACAAAAAGTAAAAAATCTTCCCTCCGTCCCATAATATAGTTCACATTTCTTTTTGCACGATCTCCAAGACGTACCTTTGACCTACAATATCTTCTATTTTGTATTAGTAAAAAATATAAAAAGTTGATAATATAAATATAGACATTGAGACGAATCTAACAAGACCCCACATGAGTATGTTTTTTTGTATACATTAATGAGAATATTTGGTCAAAGATTTTAAATTTTTGACTCCCAAAATGGAAATGGGTACTATATTTATGGGACGGAGGGAGTATAATAATATTGAAAATCTAATCCCTTCCACTTTTGGAGATATGTGCTATGTAGATCACTTTAACATTCATTAGACGACCTTGCAACCCTCCTCTCACTTGTTTTTCACATAATATGGTCCGTTTTTAACAATATAATATTCAAACAATAAAGTTATAAGATACACCTTTAAACATCTATTAAACGATCTTGTTACCCTGACTTGTTTGTCACGTAATATGTTCCATAAATGGCGGTATTATTTTCAAAGAATAAGGTCATAAAATGCGCGATTTCTTATGTTTGACTGAGTTGTCCTCGCACTCACACGTTACTAACAAATTAACAATTGATCATGATATATATTCTACTGTGGTCCTGCACGTACCAATAATGGTGTTATGTCTTGTGTATACAGTGGTCCTTATGTCGAGATCAACATGAGATCGGGAGAAATAGATGGATATGATGCTGGATTTATTAGTCCACACAAGTTTATTGGTGGACCAGGGAGCCCTGGAATCCTCCTCATGAGCAAGAAGCTTTATCAGCTCACTTCTTCTCCACCTTCAACCTGTGGAGGCGGGACTGTCAGCTATGTCAATGGCTTCAGCAATGAGGTACCACTTGCCTACATACATCAATTTTTAGGGTGCTACGCAACTTAATTACTTTGACTTATTTGAACTTATGTTTATATCACATGGAACTAGGTCCCATTGATTTTCTATGATACATGGCTCTTTCAAAGTCGTAGATTTAACCGAAGCTCTATATAAAGTGATAAATGACCTTGGAAGCTGAAATAGAGATATACTTATAAGATTAAGTAGCTCGGGCAAAATCTACGGTTTTAGACTAGTGGTATCATTGTGAGCAGGGCCGTCTTAAATATTTTGGGGGCCCTGAGCCGATTATATATAAAAGACCCCTACAGTGAAGAAGTTTATAATTATTAGAAGTCTAAAACACAATGAGAACATTTTTTTATTTTATTTTTAGCATACTAAATTAACATAATAATCTATATACTATAAACTAGTAAGTATCCCCTTAAAAAAAAAAAACTAGTAAGTATTGTTAATCATGAAATACCAAACAATTAATCCCAAATACTCCATCCCCAGCCGTTTTCAACCCTAAAAAAAACAAGGCCAAAAGGCCCAAAACTCCATAAACGGCAAAAAAGAAAATCAAAATTAAGTAGATTACTCCAAAGTGATATTTGACTAAAAACTCCCCTATGAAAGAAGTTTATAATATCACTGTAGCATTACTTAGCTTCTAACACTGACATATCAATGGCGAGTTGAATAGATATACCCACTAAATATCCAAATACTTCTTCATTTTTCTTGCCAAAATTGACTATTGGAAAGGAAGAGGTGAGAGTTGTGAGAACTACGGTAATAAAGAAAATTAAATGTCAAATTATTAATCACTACTTGGAAGATGGAAAAGTTTTTTGCCGGTTTAGAACGGAGATTCGAGAGATCTGAGAAGCATCCAGTATATTGAGTAGGAGAAATTTTTCTTTCCAGCCAAAAGAATGGGCTAATGTCTAGATTTTGGGGCCCTTACAAAAGTGAGGCCTTGTGCGAGAGGGCTGTTTGCACAGCCTCTTAGCCGGCCATGATTGTGAGCACTCTTTTTTACAGTTGGTGTTGTGTTATCCACTCGATTTAATTGTGATGCTCCCTGCAACAAAGTTGTAGTTGGTATTATATAGGCCCTATTTTACCTAAATTATATCAATTGAAATCGTCGTAATAATTACTTCATTACTCATATTCTATTACATTTACAACCCTTTCGAGTTGTATAAGGAAAACCACGTACGAAATGGCTTATAATTGATAAGAAAATATTCATGAATGACATCGCAGGACACTTTATACTTGGACAATATAGAAGAAAGGGAAAATGCTGGCACTCCTCCTATAATCCAGACGATTAGAGCAGCATTAGCTTTCTGGGTCAAAGAATACATTGGCCCTAAAACCATTGAGCAACAAGAGCATAGCTACATGGCAAGCGCATTGAAGGAACTAGCCAACATCAACAACATTACAATTCTAGGAAACACGAGCACGAAGAGACAGGCTATCTTATCCTTCCTTGTTTATCCAGTTACTGATCAGATTAAGGAAGATGTTCGAGTGCAGGAAGGCGAACGTAAGCCTCTTCATGGACGTTTTGTGGCCAAATTGCTTAATGACTTGTTTGGAATCCAAGCAAGAGGAGGGTGTGCTTGTGCTGGACCTTATGGTCACTACTTGCTCAATGTTGACAAGCCTTACTCTTTGGCATTGAGATCATTAATCCAACAGGTTAAAATCTCTATTTCTGCAAAAAAAAAAAAAAAAAAACAAGCAACTACTCGATTTTTTGTTTGTTAAATAACATTTACAATCTATGTATTTACATCAATATTCTATAGTTTTCATGTTTTTTTTAAATATATTTACATACTCAAAATCGTAGATTTACCTTGATATTGCGTATCTTTTACAGGGTTATGAGGGAGTTAAACCTGCATGGACCAGAATTAGCTTCCCATATTATATGTCAAGAGAAGAATTTGAGTTTGTATTGGATGCAGTAAAATTCGTGGCAAAATATGGACATCAATTTCTTACACTATATCACTTCAATTGGAAAAATGGGGATTGGACCTTCAAAAAGGAGGCATACGAGAAAGTCTTTAATAATGCAAGACACACTATTGAAGATGAGTCGAAATTAGCTAGTTTCATGCAACGCTTAAAGCTAAGGTCTAAGGGACCTTATAACAATAAGCAACATAAAGATCATGATAAAACTAACATTAATGATACAGGTTTGACAGAAAAGTATGGTTCATATATGGAATCTGCCATCTTCATAGCTTCTATGTTACCAGTTTTCCCTGAGCAAGGTTCGGTTCCAGAAGATTTGGACATTGAGTTGCCCTTTAAAATTTAAACACTTTG
This sequence comes from Beta lomatogona, assembly GCA_947646795.1. Lineage (NCBI taxonomy): Eukaryota > Viridiplantae > Streptophyta > Magnoliopsida > Caryophyllales > Amaranthaceae > Beta > Beta lomatogona. The sequence goes on along the minus strand of CANSNZ010000063.1, from coordinate 7,287,200 downwards.
TTTTTCGTTTTGATTATGTTTGTATTGAGCAGATTAATCTTTTTGATTCTGTGATATATGTGTAAACACAAATTTTATCAATGGTCTACGCAAAACGAGTCAAAATAAATGTAACAAAATAGTCTAGAATATTGGAAGCTAGCTAAACTCATCTAGAAAAGTTCAAAAGCAAAGAAATAGACCCTCAAGTATTGCCTTCGAGAAAGAGAAAAGGGGGAGGGGATCGGAAACAAAGAACCAAATACCGGGAAGGAAATAAAATAGATTGGAAAAATGTGGCCAAGAAAAGAGAAGTATTCTATAATTATACGAAGGAGCATATGAGCTGCTTTCTGTTGAATTCTCCCAACCCATAGACTTAAATCCTACGAGTAAATCTTTCATAGAAATTAGATTCTATTACTATTGATTATAGTATTGGTGGGCATCTGCGAATTAAAAGATTTACGCTTTCTTCTTTATTTAAGCCCATGTGTATCGGTTCTCGTAATTCTAACTTTCGATCACTTATTTGTGCATGTGTAAATGCGGTCTTTTTGTGTCCCAATATCCAGAATACCTTTTGTAGTGTTGTTGCGGCCACTAATGATGTACCAAAGTAACCAAACATTTCTCTGTCTCTCTCCCTCCTTTTTTTCCCCTAATGAAGGCATTCCTCAATTGGCTGATATTATTTATTACCCAACTGCCAACTGATGCATGCTCAATCTTGGTTTAAGTAGCAAATTCCCAGATGAGCATTTGCGTTCTGTGTTCGCTTGCTCACCGAGGATCATGTTTTACTCCCTGAAGTAGTATTTTGTTCTGGGTTATCTGTTTGAAAGAAAAAGAAAGACGGGAGACGGTAAAAAATCTTATAGTTCAAATTGCTTGATCTTCCTTGTTGGTGTGATTGTAGTGAAGAATTAATAGTGTAATGGATATGATGAGGGAGTGTTCACGAGTTGGTGCTTCACAAAGGCGGATCGCGGTAACGCGGGCAGCGTCCGTTATGTTATTTTCTCGCTTTTATGTTTAGAAGTTATGTCATTTTTTCGTGGGCAGTTTTTTATGCACGATTTTCATTAGAGTTTTAGCCCTAGCTTTCATTTTGTATGCAAAAACTTGGAGTTTGAAGACGAATTTGATCAAGTACTTTGGGATTCTTCTACAATCCAAGCAGTCTTAATAAGTTTTACTCTTCTCTCTCTTAATCTATTTAATTATGTACTCAATTATGCTTATCGTTCTTATCGCCATGATTAGTGAGTAGTACTTTTATCTAGGATTAAGTTGAGCCCTATTATGGATTGATCATGTAGATTGTTGCTCCAATTCCCATGTTATTGAATTATATGCTTAGGGTTTGACAAGATTGAGTTTGTAGTCAATTTTGCATCTTACTTTAACCCTACTTTTTATTATCAACGAAAGTTGGAATAGAAATTAGGATCATATGTTTGTTTGCTAAATTATCATTTCATTAATTAAGTTCATCAACAAAAGTTGGGTCTTAGTTCGGATAATCTTGTCATTGATTTAAATTCTTCCATGAAAATAGGTGAGAATTGGAATTAGGATTTAATTGACATTGGCTCTTAATGCTTCTAATTGTGTATGTAAGCCATGAAAATAGGAATCATACATGTTAGTCAGGCCTTTTTCTATCACGAAAGTGAGCTTTAGGTATTGTTGGATGATTTGGGATTCAGTTTCGGTTCGCAGCTGTGCTTTATTACTAAATCAAAAGGGAATGTCATTCTTACCTAAGCTATAATTGAATAATTGGGAAGTGAGTTATGATTTGATCAATTCATAGTAGTGGTGATACTTAATCTTAGTGTTTTAATTATCATATTCATATAGTTTGTCATATTCTGTCGTTTGTTCAGCCTTTAGTTCATAGACTCTTCCTCATTTCTGAATTGTGTAACTATTTCATAATCTAAAATCAAGTAGTGGTTAATCTTATACCTCCCTGAGTTCGACCCGTATGTGCTACGACACCGTACACTTGCGGCATTAAAATAAAACCATAACAAGTTTTTGGCGCCGTTGCCGGGGAGGTAACGGATTAGAATTATTTTGATTATAGATTTAATAGATTACACCTGTTACCTTTGTTCTTGTTCATTTCTTCACTAGTTGTTGTTTCCGAATGCGCAGGCGATCGCGATCTGTAGATCACGTGGTCTTTGATCCCGAGATAGAAGCCACAGCTAGGAGACTCAACGCTGAGAGAAGAAGAAGGGAGCAGGAAAATATTCGGAGAGAACCAATGGCTCGTCCTCTTCGCGAATATAATATGCCGGATGTCACATCTACATCTAGCATTGCCAGGCCTACTGTTGATGCCAACAACTTTGAGATCAAGATCCAATTGATCCATTTCATACAACAAGATCAGTTCAGTGGTAGTCCTATGGAGAACCCTAATGAACATATCAATGCTTTTCTAGAAAAATGTGATACAGTGAAGATTAATGGGGCCTCTGATGAAGCTCTTCGCCTCCGCTTGTTCCCTTATTCCTTGCGGGACAGAGCAAAAGAATGGTTGAAAGGTCATGAAGCAAACAAGTTCACAACTTGGACTTCACTAGCCACAGCTTTTTGTCGAAGTACTTTCCTCCCGGGAAAACGGCCAAGCTACGCAATGCAATCACATCCTTCACTCAGTTGGATGGTGAATCACTTTATGAAGCTTGGGAACGATACAAGGATCTACAAAGGCAGTGTCCTCATCATGAGATCCCAACATGGCTCCTTATTCAGACGTTCTATAATGGGTTGACTCATGAAGTCCGAATCTCTATTGATGCTGCGGCCGGTGGTGCTCTCATGGGTAAGACGGCCGATCAAGCCAAGGCTTTGCTTGAGGAGATGGCTGCTAACAGTTACCATTGGTCTAGTGATCGATCTACTTCTAAGAAAGGTGGCAAGTATGATGTTGATGCACTAACCTCACTCTCTAGTAAGGTTGACGCTCTATCTCAACAGATCAGGAATATATCAGTTGGTCCTAGTGCCGAGATGAATGCTTTCCAAGGGAATAATGCAAGTTCTACTTATGGGGACATGGATTTTGTAGAGCAAGAGCAAGCCAATGCTGTGTATGGTAATGCTCGACCTCGAAACGACCCCTATTCAAACACATACAATCCGGGTTGGAGGAATCATGAGAACTTTTCTTGGAGCAACAACCAACCTCAAGCACCACGCAATTCCAATCCTCCTGGGTTCCAGCACAAACAACAAGGTCAACCTTCTCAGCAACCTCCTCAAAAATCATATACTGATTCCTTGCTCGAGAGACTCCTTGCTACCTCCGAGGAAACTAACAAGAAGTTTGATAGGATGGATGCTCATAACAAGATAGTTGACACTCAAATTGCGCAACTAGCTCAACAAATGTCTCATGTAACTCAACAGGTGACTCAACTTCAAAAGGGACCACCCCAATTTCCCGGGCAGCCGGAACCGAATCCAAAGGGTCACCAAAATGTAAGTGCCATTACTTTGAGGTGTGGAAAAACTTTAGAGGAGCCTAGCAAGCTAATTGTGACACCATCAAAGGTTGTGGGAGACACTTCCGAGAGTGTTGATGATGTAGTTGATAAGGAGGACCCTATTGAAGAGGTTGAGAAAGCATCACCAAAGCCTACCCGAGTCTATGTTGAGCCGGCTCCTTTCCCTCATCGGTTGGCAAAGGCTCGAATTGAGAAGAAATACGGGAAATTTCTTGAGTTATTGAAAGGTATGCACCTTAACATCCCGTTCCTTGAGGCTATTTCTGATATTCCTACATATGCTAAGTTCTTAAAGCAACTCTTGTCCGGTAAGCATAAAATTTGTGAAGCTTCTACGGTGGAACTCTCTCAAGAGTGTAGTGCTATTCTTCTTAACAAGCTTCCTCCAAAATTGAGTGATCCTGGAAGTTTCTCCATTCCATGCTCTATTGGGGACGTGACTATTCAAAGGGCACTTTGTGATTTTGGAGCTAGTGTAAGCCTCATGCCTAACACCATCTTCAAGAAGCTTAACTTCGGTGACCTTAGCCCTACCCGCGTCTCTCTACAACTAGCGGATAGGTCTATCAGATACCCTTTGGGTGTTTTGGAGGATGTACCCCTCCAAGTGGGCAAATTGACTATTCCATGTGACTTCTTTGTCATGGAGATGCCAGAAGATGTACATACGCCAATTATCTTGGGCGGACCATGCCTTGCACCTGCGGGAGCTTTGATTGATGTGAAAAGTGGCAAATTGTCTCTCAATGTGGGTGAAGACAAGGTGGAATTTGAGCTGCACAAGGCGTTGAATGCTCCTTCTTTGGGAGACACTTGTTACCGGGTTGATGTTGTTGAGAGATGGGAAGAAGATTTACCTATGGAGAGTACGGATGATGATGCTCTTCAGCGATGCTTAAACAACAATGGGGCTTGTGATGAAGATACTATGGCATATGAGAAGATGTTAGATGATGCACCGGTTTGTGCGCGCGACAGTCCCTCAATCGAGGTTCTACAGGTTGAAGCCACAACTAAGGAGTGTTCTAAGCCTCCTGAGGTAGAGTTGAAACCCCTCCCTTCTCAGTTAAAATATGCTTTTGTGGGTGAAAACTCAACCTATCCCATTATTGTCAATAGTGCACTTAATAATTCTCAACTTGAACGGTTGCTATGTCTTGTTCGCAAGTACATAAGTGTTATTGGGTATACTATTGATGATCTTAAGGGGATAAGTCCATCTTTCTGTACTCATAGAATTTTGTTAGAACAAGAAAATGCTTCATCTATTGAGTCACAGCGCCGCCTTAATCCTAATATGAAAGAAGTTGTGAAGAAAGAAGTTTTGAAACTTCTTGCGGCCGGCATTATCTACCCTATCTCCGACAGTAAGTGGGTAAGCCCGGTTCAAGTTGTTTCCCAAAAAGGGCGGCATGACGGTTGTGAAGAATGAAAAAGGTGAACTCATCTCTACTCGCACTGTCACTGGATGGAGAATGTGCATCGACTACCGTAAGTTGAACAAGGCCACACGTAAGGATCACTACCCTCTTCCCTTCATTGATCAAATGTTGGAGCGTCTTGCTAAACATTCCTTCTTTTGTTACTTGGATGGATTTTCTGGTTTTTTTCAAATCCCCGTCCACCCAAGTGACCAAGAGAAGACGACTTTTACATGTCCCTATGGCACCTTTGCTTATCGAAGGATGCCGTTTGGACTATGTAACGCTCCAAAGAACCTTTCAACGATGCATGATAGCTATTTTTTTTCGAGCTTATAGAACACTCTATGGAGGTTTTCATGGATGACTTTTACGTTTATGGTCCTTCTTTTGATGCATGTTTGATAAACCTTGAAAAAGTGTTGCGTAGGTGTCAAGAAGTCCATTTAGTGTTAAATTGGGAGAAGTGCCATTTTACGGTACAAGAGGGAGTAGTTTTGGGTCATGTTGTATCTGATAAGGGTATCGAAGTGGATAGAGCAAAAGTCGAAGTCATAGAGAAGCTTCCACCCCCGATCAATGTAAAAGGGGTGAGGAGTTTCCTTGGTCATGCGGGGTTCTACCACCGTTTTATCAAGGATTTCTCTAAGATCTCTAGGCCTTTGACCGAGCTCCTAGCCAAAGATACTCCATTTGTGTTTACTGATGCTTGTCTTGCAGCTTTCCACAGGTTGAAGAGTGCATTGATTTCAGCACCTATTATTCAACCTCCAGATTGGACTCTTCCATTCGAGTTGATGTGCGATGCCGGTGATCATGCCGTGGGTCTTTGTGTTGGGGCAAAAGCGTGATGGCAAGATGCACGCCATTTACTATGCTAGCAAAACCTTAGATGGTGCTCAGGTGAACTACACCACCACTGAAAAGGAGTTGCTAGCCGTTGTGTTTGCAGTGGAGAAGTTCCGGTCTTATTTGGTGGGATCGAAGGTGATCGTGCATACGGATCATGCGGCTCTCAAGTTTCTATTGAGCAAGAAGGATGCCAACCCCCGTTTGATTTGTTGGATATTGCTTCTCCAAGAGTTTGACATGGAGATCAAGGATAAGAAAGGGATCGATAATGTTGTGGTCGACCATCTTTCCCCGTCTCACATTGGACGCCCGAGCGGATGATCTTCCAATCGATGACTCCTTCCCCGATGATCGGTTGTTTGGTATTTTCTCTACTACAATTGGTCAATCTCCTTGGTTTGCTGACATTGTTAATTTTCTTGCTAGTGGAGTACCCCCTCCCGATTATTCATCATATCAACACAAGAGGTTCTTTCATGATGTCACATATTATTTCTGGGATGACCCTTGTCTCTTTAAATCTTGTGCGGATGGGGTCCTCCGCCGTTGTGTACCGGAAGAGGAGGTGACCTCTATCCTGTCTCATTGCCATGATATGCCTTGTGGCGGCCATGCTAGTACTTCTAAAACCGCTGCAAAGGTGTTGCAATGCGGGTTCTATTGGCCTTCTCTGTTCAAGGATGCCCACCGTTTTGTCAAGGCATGTGATAGATGTCAGCACACGGGGAATATTTCGCGCCGAAATGAAATGCCTCTCAATTTCATTCTCGAGGTTGAGATATTCGATGTATGGGGTATTGACTTCATGGGACCATTCCCATCTTCTTATTCGAATAAGTTTATCTTGGTAGCCGTTGACTATGTATCTAAGTGGGTAGAGGCCTTGGCTTCTCCAACGAACGATGCCCGTGTGGTTTCCAAGTTCTTCAAGAAGGTAATTTTCCCCCGCATTGGTGTCCCCCGCGTTGTGATTAGTGATGGAGGAAGTCACTTTATTGAACGTAAGTTCGAAGCTCTTCTTAAGAAATACGGTGTGCAACATCGTGTCGGTCTTTCCTACCATCCACAAACAAGTGGACAAGTTGAAATTTCAAATAGGGAGATCAAATCTATACTTGAGAAGACCGTGGCTAGATCGCGCAAAGATTGGTCTCTTAAGTTAGATGATGCGCTATGGGCGTATAGGACGGCCTTCAAGACTCCTATTGGTACCACGCCTTATCGTTTAGTATATGGAAAAGCATGTCACCTGCCCGTCGAGCTAGAACATAGAGCATTTTGGGCTATCAAGTGCCTTAATTATGACTTTGATCGAGCGGGTGAACGCCGCGCTTTGCAATTGAATGAGCTTGATGAGCTCCGCTTCGATGCTTATGAGAGCTCGCGCATTTACAAGGAGCGCACTAAGAAGTGGTATGACAAGCGGCTCATGAGGAGAGAGTTCCACATTGGGGACTCCGTCCTCTTATTCAACTCCCGATTGAAGCTTTTTCCAGGCAAGCTGCGTTCTAGGTGGTCTGGACCATTCCGAGTCACCAAGGTTTTTCCCTATGGTTCGGTGGAAGTCACTAGTGAAGCGAGTGGCTCGTTCAAGGTGAATGGAAGTCGCCTCAAGCACTATGTCACCGGTGACCCTATTGAAGGCAAGCAAGTTTATTGCCTATCTCTTCCACCAACTGTCCCATGATTTTAAGGAGTCGAGCTCATTGACTTTAAACGAGCGCTTTTCGGGAGGCAACCCGAGTTCTACACTTACTTTCTTTTCCATTTTTTGTCCCTTTTTCTTTTTGTGTGATTTTGTTTACATTAATGGCTTTGTGTTTGTTTTTGGTGTGCCTATAGGTGGTAAACAAAAAAAAAACGTGGACAAAGAAGCTGCAGCACACTTTCAAAGGCACGAGTCGCGGCGCATTGCCTCAGCTCGCGGCGAAATGCCGAGAGCTTACCGCGACTCGCGGCCTTAACCGCGCATCGCGGCACAAACCGCGACTCGCGGTCATTACCGCGACTCGCGGTTTCCGAGGTAAGTCCAAGCGGGTTTTAAACCCGCGTCTCTCTCTCTCTCTCTCTTCCCTCACTCTTTTCTCTCGACTTTACCTTTCTCCCTCAACAAAATTTCGTCCCTCTCTCTTCTCTCACTCCCCTCCCTCCACCATATCAACCACCACCACCACCACCTCTCTTCACCACCCTCCTCCTCTTTTCAACCCCTTCTACTACAACAATCCACCCCCACCTTCTCCTAAACCTCATTTCAACCCACATTACACAAAATCCATCCACTATCATAAACCCTAGAAATTGGGGGTTTTTGCATAGAGGCTTATTTGGTGCAATTGGAGAGTGCAATCAACCACATTGGGCACTAGCTTGGTAAATTTGGCATTGGAGTGCATCCCTTGATCTCCTAGAGGTATAAATTTCACATTCCTACCTTCCTTTGATATAGCTTGAATTCCTTGTTCTAGCTTCATATCTAGGATTGTTGAAATTATGTTGGTTGGATATATATGATTGTCGTTGATTGTTTTCGGTGATTGTTGGTGCTTGTTGGTTGGATAATTGGATTGTGGTTGGTATTTTTGTGCCTTGTTGTGGATTGGTTGTTGTTGGAGTGTGGATTGGAGTACTTGTGTTTGTTTTTGTTGAACTGGGAGCCCTTACACTTGTGAACCATGCCACCCCGACCCAAACGAACCAAAGCGAGGAGAAGCTAGCACCTCTCAATCAACCTCTAGGGTAGACACCTTGGGACTTCGTAACCTTACAGTGAGCACCGTGGGCGTTGGGCGCGTCTCACGCTGCCTAACCGTCACATCAAGGTTACTAAGTTCGTTGATTACTCCGCATTAGAGACGTTGGGGTTAGGCGAGCCGATCACCCAACTACTTCAAAAAATTGGGCTTGAGGGTTTTGTGAGCAAATGGGCACCAACCTATGAGCGTTTTACCCTAGAATTCCTTTCTACTCTAAAAAAAACCGAGGGTGAGCGTCACGGCATTGAATTCCACCTTAATGACAAACCCTATAGCCTAACTATGCCACAATTGAAAGCTATTTTTGGTTGGCGAAACTTGAACGCCGTGAACTTCCACCGCACCAATGAGTACAATGAGGATACCTTTTGGCACGCACTCACTCGGTTGCGTAAGACTCCTAATGACAAGAGCTCCTTTTGCGCCACCCCCTCTTCGTTATGTGCACCGGTTACTTTCTATGGCCGTATTTGGGCAAGGGGAACCCACTAACATCCCTAGCCTAGAATTGAAGGTTTTATGGTCTATGACACCAGCGAGGCCGGGGTACGCCCGATCTAGCCGCAATTTGGGTAGCTCGATGTCTTGAGCTTTCTAAGCTGCAGAAAGGCAAGATCAGTGTGGGTGGCATGATCACCTTGATTGCTGAGCACCTTGGTGTGCAACCGAATGATAATGTTCGAGTATTGACCGACGATTCTTACCTGTATGATCTGTCAAAGATGGTTAGTGCAAAGATGATCTCATTTGCAGGGGTGAAAGGCCGTTTTGTGTGGCTTTATGGAGGTAGGCATGTCACTTTCATGACCCTACCTCAACCTGCTCGGGTGGCCATTCCTCCCAATGCCACAGCAGAGCACTTTTTCCTTGCCCCTGACGCCGCTTTTGCAGCGGTAGTGCGTGTTGAGTATCAGCGGTTGCGATGTTCGCAAACCCGTGGTCGGGGCGGTCACTTGGTGGATGTTATGAATGATGAGGATGATGGAGATGGTGAAGAAGATGAGTTTGATGGGGATGAGGATGAGGAGGAGCCTACTCCTCAAGATGGAGGTATTGGTGGCCATGATGGCCAAGCTGGGTCCTCTCACACACATGTCCCCCCTCCTTTTGCATCATATGAGGAGCGGATGACGGCGTTTTCTTTGAGGCAGGATGAGTTCTCATCTCGCCTAGATGGGACTGAGGACCAACTCGACGCTATCTATTGCATGATGACTTCACTTAACACTTTTCATCTCCATACCTACCCCGATACATATACAGACCCCGAGGTCGAGCTTTCACGGCGCCGACAACAGCGTATGGAGGAGCGTGCCTCCAAGAGATCACGTCGTGACCCTGGTGGGCCTTCTGGCTCCTAGTTGGTGAGTTCTTTCCCCTTTCCTTCTTTCATTTTTGTCCTTTCTTCTGCATTGAGGACAATGCTTTGTTTAAGCATGGGGAGGGGATGTCTCATCACTTGTATATATGCTTGTTCATATTCTTCTACAAAAAAAAAAAAAAAAAAAAAAAAAAAAAAAATTTTGACCCGCTAAGCTGAAAACCCGAAAGGGCGGCTTAGGTAAAATTGGGGGCCCGGCTAGGTTGAAAACCCGAAAGGGCAACCTAGGCAAAAAAGTGGCTAATTCGAGCGGGTGAGAAAGTGAGCAAAATGAAAAAAATTTGAGTGGCTAGGATGAAAACCCGAAAGGGCTCCTAGGCAAAATGAGAGATAAAAGAAAAGAGAGAAAAGTTACTCATCTCATTTGCCGGCGTGGTTGACATAAGGATGGAGGAGTATAGGAGTGTTTTGGGTAGGACTAGGCTTGATGATTGGTGTGTGAAATGTAAGTCTCACTTGAGGATGTTGGAGATTCGATTGTAGGGAGGATTGATGAGTTCAAGCATAGGGGTGTCAACTTGACCCTTTGTGATTGACTCGATATATTTTTGTGATTTGTGGCTTGATGGTGGGTGTGCGTAGTAGATGTGTGAGTGTTCTTAAGAGTATGGGGGAAGTATGCTTAAGAGTAGCGGAGTTAGGTGTAGGTTAGTTGCTACTATGGAGTATGAGAGGGGCGCTAGAGTGGATGTTAGTTGACGTTGGACATGGATCGCTATTCGTTGTTGGTGCATGTTTTAGGCCTTGTGAGGTTATCTAGTTGTTCATTGCCTCTTGCTTACTCGAGGACGAGCAAGGTCTAAGCATGGGGGAGTTTGTTAAGTCCACATTTTACTCTTATTTTGGCACATTTTGAGGGATATTATGTTGTGACTTGGATGAATTTGAGTAGATTTATACCCGAGTGATAGGAATTGATGAGAAATGTTGAAATTATGAGAGGAGTATGCATTTGTGGCTCATTTACAGGTTTAATGGCACCATGCTAGGTCCAAGATGGAAGTAATTGGGCTTCCTATAAGGTCCAATTATGTTGGAAGCCGCACTTGAAGAGTCCAAGGAAGAAAAGAGTCATCGGTTCCACCACGAGTCGCGGCGTTGGCAGCAGCTCGCGGTGGAATGCCGAGAGCTTACCGCGACTCGCGGTCATTACCGCGACTCGCGGTGTGTGGCGCGACTCGCGGTAGACACCGCGGATCGCGGTAACGCGGGCAGCGTCCGTTATGTTATTTTCTCGCTTTTATGTTTAGAAGTTATGTCATTTTTTCGTGGGCAGTTTTTTATGCACGATTTTCATTAGAGTTTTAGCCCTAGCTTTCATTTTGTATGCAAAAACTTGGAGTTTGAAGACGAATTTGATCAAGTACTTTGGGATTCTTCTACAATTCAAGCGATCTTAATAAGTTTTACTCTTCTCTCTCTTAATCTATTTAATTATGTACTCAATTATGCTTATCGTTCTTATCGCCATGATTAGTGAGTAGTACTTTTATCTAGGATTAAGTTGAGCCCTATTATGGATTGATCATGTAGATTGTTGCTCCAATTCCCATGTTATTGAATTATATGCTTAGGGTTTGACAAGATTGAGTTTGTAGTCAATTTTGCATCTTACTTTAACCCTACTTTTTATTATCAACGAAAGTTGGAATAGAAATTAGGATCATATGTTTGTTTGCTAAATTATCATTTCATTAATTAAGTTCATCAACAAAAGTTGGGTCTTAGTTCGGATAATCTTGTCATTGATTTAAATTCTTCCATGAAAATAGGTGAGAATTGGAATTAGGATTTAATTGACATTGGCTCTTAATGCTTCTAATTGTGTATGTAAGCCATGAAAATAGGAATCATACATGTTAGTCAGGCCTTTTTCTATCACAAAAGTGAGCTTTAGGTATTGTTGGATGATTTGGGATTCAGTTTCGGTTCGCAGCTGTGCTTTATTACTAAATCAAAAGGGAATGTCATTCTTACCTAAGCTATAATTGAATAATTGGGAAGTGAGTTATGATTTGATCAATTCATAGTAGTGGTGATACTTAATCTTAGTGTTTTAATTATCATATTCATATAGTTTGTCATATTACGGTCGTTTGTTCAGCCTTTTAGTTCATAGACTCTTCCTCATTTCTGAATTGTGTAACTATTTCATAATCTAAAATCAAGTAGTGGTTAATCTTATACCTCCCTGAGTTCGACCCGTATGTGCTACGACACCGTACACTTGCGGCATTAAAATAAAACCATAACAATTATGCATACGTTAAATATAATAGTAAGGATAAGTTAGAAATATATTTTTGAATGGCTTAAGGGTATATTAAAATAATCAAAAACTGCTAATTATAAATTAATGTAAGAAAACTAGAAAAGTGTAACGAATATTGTGGAATGGGGGAGGGGGAGTAAAAATCTCGAAAGAGAAACATCGTTAAATTTTGCATTGTAATTCAATACTTATTAAGCTTATATGCATCAATGAGGTGAGTGTTATGCTAATTTGTAGCGGCATTAATGTACTATATTAATAGGGAACACACACACAAGCGATAGCTACGTGGGGCAACAAACTACAAAGACAGTGGAAGAAGCAGCAAGATATATCAAACGATGTTTAGGTGGTACAAAAGAGGATGCAATTTTATTCACTGGCTCAGGCACCACTGCTGCAATTAAAAAGCTCCAAGAAGTAATGGGTATCACTGTTCCATCAACTCTAAGAAGCAGAATTTTATCATCAGAAATGTTCCTAAAGAATGAAGAAAGATGGGTGGTTTTCGTAGGGCCTTACGAGCATCACTCGAACCTCCTCTCATGGCGAAATAGCCTTGCAGAAGTTGCTGAAATCGCGTTAACGAAAGATGGCAGCTCCGTAGACATGGAAGCACTAAGAGCCCAGCTGGAGTATTACAAGCTTACTAACCACCCTATGATGGGTTCTTTCTCGGCTTGTAGCAATGTCAATGGCATTGTGTCTGATACTCGAGCCATTGCTACGTTGCTTCATCAATATGGTGCTTTTGCTTGCTTTGATTATGCTGCAAGGTATGTCTAACTTTGAGATAGAAGTATATAGGAGTAGCATTTTTGTAGCTACTAAATTGCTGCAAGCATTTTACCTGGATTTCGTTGATAGAAGCTAGCCTATGTTCTGTTCTCATTAGTCATTAAGTTAATTATGTATGTGTCACTTGTCATATCATTGTTATGTGCATTACGGGGTGTAGTTTGACTATTTACAGAACATGTTTCATGCCTCGAGAACCAATAATTGGATAATTTGGTAGTTCACCTTGAAGTAGAGACAATCAAGCCACTCCATAAGTTTGTCTTAATTTTTTGTGGCTTGTGCTAGTGTTGATGATTGGGCCTACAAAAAGTAAAAAATCTTTCCTCCGTCCCATAATATAGTTGGCATTTCTTTTTGCACGATCTCCAAGACGTACGCTTTGGCCTACTAATATCTTCTATTTTGTATTAGTAAAAAATATAAAAAGTTGATAATATAAATATAGACATTGAGACGAATCTAACAAGACCCCACATGAGTATGTTTTTTTGTATACATTAATGAGAATATTTGGTCAAAGATTTTAAATTTTTGACTCCCAAAATGGAAATGGGTACTATATTTATGGGACGGAGGGAGTATAATAATATTGAAAATCTAATCCCTTCCACTTTTGGAGATATGTGCTATGTAGATCACTTTAACATTCATTAGACGACCTTGCAACCCTCCTCTCACTTGTTTTTCACATAATATGGTCCGTTTTTAACAATATAATATTCAAACAATAAAGTTATAAGATACACCTTTAAACATCTATTAAACGATCTTGTTACCCTGACTTGTTTGTCACGTAATATGTTCCATAAATGGCGGTATTATTTTCAAAGAATAAGGTCATAAAATGCGCGATTTCTTATGTTTGACTGAGTTGTCCTCGCACTCACACGTTACTAACAAATTAACAATTGATCATGATATATATTCTACTGTGGTCCTGCACGTACCAATAATGGTGTTATGTCTTGTGTATACAGTGGTCCTTATGTCGAGATCAACATGAGATCGGGAGAAATAGATGGATATGATGCTGGATTTATTAGTCCACACAAGTTTATTGGTGGACCAGGGAGCCCTGGAATCCTCCTCATGAGCAAGAAGCTTTATCAGCTCACTTCTTCTCCACCTTCAACCTGTGGAGGCGGGACTGTCAGCTATGTCAATGGCTTCAGCAATGAGGTACCACTGCCTACATACATCAATTTTTAGGGTGCTACGCAACTTAATTACTTTGACTTATTTGAACTTATGTTTATATCACATGGAACTAGGTCCCATTGATTTTCTATGATACATGGCTCTTTCAAAGTCGTAGATTTAACCGAAGCTCTATATAAAGTGATAAATGACCTTGGAAGCTGAAATAGAGATATACTTATAAGATTAAGTAGCTCGGGCAAAATCTACGGTTTTAGACTAGTGGTATCATTGTGAGCAGGGCCGTCTTAAATATTTTGGGGGCCCTGAGCCGATTATATATAAAAGACCCCTACAGTGAAGAAGTTTATAATTATTAGAAGTCTAAAACACAATGAGAACATTTTTTTATTTTATTTTTAGCATACTAAATTAACATAATAATCTATATACTATAAACTAGTAAGTATCCCCTTAAAAAAAAAAACTAGTAAGTATTGTTAATCATGAAATACCAAACAATTAATCCCAAATACTCCATCCCCCAGCCGTTTTCAACCCTAAAAAAAACAAGGCCAAAAGGCCCAAAACTCCATAAACGGCAAAAAAGAAAATCAAAATTAAGTAGATTACTCCAAAGTGATATTTGACTAAAAACTCCCCTATGAAAGAAGTTTATAATATCACTGTAGCATTACTTAGCTTCTAACACTGACATATCAATGGCGAGTTGAATAGATATACCCACTAAATATCCAAATACTTCTTCATTTTTCTTGCCAAAATTGACTATTGGAAAGGAAGAGGTGAGAGTTGTGAGAACTGCGGTAATAAAGAAAATTAAATGTCAAATTATTAATCACTCTTGGAAGATGGAAAAGTTTTTTGCCGGTTTAGAACGGAGATTCGAGAGATCCGAGAAGCATCCAGTATATTGAGTAGGAGAAATTTTTCTTTCCAGCCAAAAGAATGGGCTAATGTCTAGATTTTGGGGCCCTTACAAAAGTGAGGCCTTGTGCGAGAGGGCTGTTTGCACAGCCTCTTAGCCGGCCATGATTGTGAGCACTCTTTTTTACAGTTGGTGTTGTGTTATCCACTCGATTTAATTGTGATGCTCCCTGCAACAAAGTTGTAGTTGGTATTATATAGGCCCTATTTTACCTAAATTATATCAATTGAAATCGTCGTAATAATTACTTCATTACTCATATTCTATTACATTTACAACCCTTTCGAGTTGTATAAGGAAAACCACGTACGAAATGGCTTATAATTGATAAGAAAATATTCATGAATGACATCGCAGGACACTTTATACTTGGACAATATAGAAGAAAGGGAATATGCTGGCACTCCTCCTATAATCCAGACGATTAGAGCAGCATTAGCTTTCTGGGTCAAAGAATACATTGGCCCTAAAACCATTGAGCAACAAGAGCATAGCTACATGGCAAGCGCATTGAAGGAACTAGCCAACATCAACAACATTACAATTCTAGGAAACACGAGCACGAAGAGATAGGCTATCTTATCCTTCCTTGTTTATCCAGGAACTGATCAGATTAAGGAAGATGTTCGAGTGCAGGAAGGCGAACGTAAGCCTCTTCATGGACGTTTTGTGGCCAAATTGCTTAATGACTTGTTTGGAATCCAAGCAAGAGGAGGGTGTGCTTGTGCTGGACCTTATGGTCACTACTTGCTCAATGTTGACAAGCCTTACTGTTGGAACACAAGGTGACACTCAAGAAGGGCGGGGTTGAATTGATTGGCTAAAACTGATCGATTTTCGCAAAAACACTCTTACGGCACAGTGCCGTGCACTGTGTTATTCACTCGTAAAATCTCCGATTAACGTTTTTGCTCGAACGAAATTGTATCAAACAATAAAACAATGAAATCAAATAATAAAATCCTTAAACCAAACAATAAGACACAGGAATTTAACGTGGTTCAATCTCACCTCTGAGATCTACGTCCACACACAAACTTCTCTTTTATTATTTGAATCGTAAAATACCAAACTCTCGATACAATTCGATTCCCCCACTACTAACTCTAGTAGTGCTCCCCAACACTTAACCCTAAGTGTTGCTACTCTCCTATGATATAAGAATTACAGAAAGAAAGATTCCTCAAAGATGTGCTTCTTATTCAAGCAAATAGAGGACAATTACAAACGTTGTTTAGTTTCCTAATCGACTAGAACTCGTGCTATACTTCGTTGCCTTAGGAAACTGTTTTTCAGCTCTTAATATCTCCGATTTTCTCTCTCGAAAACGTGTGTTATAAAACTGAGTTGCAATCCCTTATATATCTTAGGTGAACTGAATAACAATCCTTCTCCAAGATATATTATCTTTGAACAATTTTTATTCCTAAAATAAAGGGATAAAATTCTTTTCCTATTTAAAAACCAATTTTATCTTTTATAAAAAACTGATTTTCCTTTTCCTAATAGGATAAGGATTTCTCCATATCTTATATTAACTAGATAAACTCTTAAATCAGTTTTTTATTAAACAAACTTTATCATATTGAAAAAACAGTTTTTCTCCTTCTTTTCAAAATTCTTTTAAAACGTTTTATGATTTTTTTTTTTTTTTTTTTTGAAAAAAAACTTTTATCTTTATATACAAAACGTTTTATCAAAATCGGTTTTTATAAAATTCTTTTTTTTTTTTAAAACTAAACTTCCTTTTTATATAGATATATAAAATTAACATAATTATTTATTCCCTTAACTCTAAGAAAATAATAATTATTCTAATTTTATATTTCTTTATTTGGCACATAATATATCATCGAGTTCTAGCATATTACATTTTGCATATAGTAACTAAACTTGGAATTCAATATAAACTTGGACTTCAATCTTGATTCTTCACTTCTTCAAAGTCTTCATTTATTATTCCTTTCTCAACCATCTGTCACAAACTTTCATACTATAACATATTATATTATTTTTCATCATCAAAACTTAACATGCACATGCACAACAAATTCCCCCTTTTTGATGATGACAAACACTTAATATAATATTATTAAGTAATCACTCTTTCCCCCTCAAAATATGCACCATTAATAACATAAGGGAAAATAGCATAAGATCATTCACAAGTAACATGGTAACCAAGATAACCAATTATTCATTAGTCTAAGTATTATACCCATCTTCCCCCTTTTGACATTATCAAAAAGGAAAGTATCAACATGTTTAGCGAGACAAAGTGAGATATTATAGTCAGCAAAATAATGCAAGTAGCTCAAGCAATAAATACTAAGGATGCTGGTGCTATGTCATAATCCAACTCACAATCCGAAGTCATTAAGCAAAAATATAACCCAACTCACAATCCGAATTTATGAAGCAAGAAATAATCACGAAGGATCATGGTTGATGGCTAAGAATGTAAGATGAATGTAGGTAATGCAAGCTTGAAGATTTGAAATGGCAATTGACTCAACAAGTGCTTAAACCCTTTTTTCATATTTTCAACTTCCGCAAATAAACATCATAAGACTTTCTTCACTGTGGCACTGTGTGTGGCACTGTGCCACTGAACAATCTATTCACTTTCAAATATAACTAATCTTCGGATGTACTGGAATCCAAAATGATGATCTTCAAAGCTTTGATAATGTTCTTCACATTTGAATTGAACTCTAGGACTTATCTAAAATAAATGTCTTACTCTCCTTTTCTTTTCTTTTCTTTTCTTTTCTTTTTTCTTTTCTTTTTTTTCTTAATTATATATATATATATATATATATATATATATATATATATATATTTTTTTTTTTTTTTTTTATGAAGGAGAAGCGAGACCATACAATATTACTAGAGTCAACCAATAAGAGATCAAAGATAATAACTTAATTCGGATCTCATTGTATTTTTGATACATCCCCTGGCACTGTGCCTTGCACAGTGTAAATCAGTACTGTTCATTCTTTCACGTATTTGAGTTTCATTCCAACCTTTTCATGTTCCCCCTTAACTGATGCGTCTTTTTCTTCCATCAAATTATCAAAATGTTCTTTCCCCATAGATTATCATGAATCAAGATTAAAAGCACTTGTTGAACTTTGGAGCAATGGGTGGGGAAAAGAAGGAATATAATAGGGAAATGACGATAAGGTGAGACATATGAAAGAAAGAAATAATGAGGCACAAATGTCAAACTCATAAATAGAAAATCAGATTATTGGGATAAAGATCAAGCTTGCTATAGGAGAAAGAAGTTACATTTCATAGCTCAAAAATCGGCAACTTAGGATCATATAGCTCATTAGTTCGGCAACTTAGGATCATGACATTAGGACAGCATCATTAGACCATTACGAGTCCTTTTTTATATCAAGTGGACCTCTACTCACAATGTTTCAAGAAGACATGCAATCCTACTCCAATTAACATATTTAAAGGAGGACAACAAGCATAATACTCAACCAATTTCTAGAAATTAATCCCAAAGCCACAAATTATCTTGTAAAATATTCATGCATGAATTTCAACATAATTACCTTGATCACACAATTGGGATATGCTTAACAATTTTTTTTTTTTTTTTAAACCACTTACCAACATCACATTCTCTATGGAGTGTGTTAGGGATTTGCCGACGTTTCAAATACCAAATATTTATCCCTTTTTGTTATCGCCAAATGTAACACACCCTCCATGGTAGGCTACTAGTGAGAGGAATTGAGATTTATCACTAGTCATATGTCATAAGCAGCCATTGTCTAGATACCATAGGCTACTTCCTCTCACATTCGCCTGCAAAAAGATCACTTGTTAGTTTTAGGAACCCAAATTTGTTTGGGTCCCTTTTTCTTTCGTTGAGCCTCTAACAAGTCTTTTCTAACCCAGATTTGATTTACATACTTAACATTTTTCGCAACACTCTTTTTCTTAATGTTACAGTTCTCCATAAGGTGTCCATTCTTTCCACAGAAGTTGCAAATCAAATACTCAGGTAAATCAACATATTTTCTTCTACGAAAGTCTCTTTCAAAATTTTTGGCACTGTGCCTTACACTGTGCCTCTGGTCTGTATATCCTAAACCAATTCTGTTTCGATTGCTAGTTGTACTGGAAATATAGTCTAGGGCCTTTTGACCATCTAACCATTTTTCATACATTTTCCGAGCAATAGTCAATTGTGATTCTAAGAATTCCACATAAGTGTTTAGATCGCTATTTCTTTTTCTTGAAATTTCCAAATCTCTTTTAGCTTTATCAAGTTCGTCACTTAACTTAGCATCATGAGGTAGCATAAGTGGAACAATTTTGGATCTTTGTCTAGACACTTTCACTTTAATTAACTCAAGTTTTAAAGATTCAATTTGTTTTTCAAGATTCGAATTTTTTGCTTCTAGCTCAGTGTACGGCACAGTGTTATCAACGATTTCTTTTGTGAGGGACTTTTCGTACCTTAAGGCACTTAACTCAACATTTATTTCTTCGACAGTTTTTTCCAGTTCATCATTCTTTTTCATCGAGTTCTTTACGAGTCCTTTAATAAATCCTTATATTCCAATTCCAACCCAATCTTTTGCTTAGTTAAATTTTTTACTTCCTTTTTCATGATTGAAAAATCATCATTCATCTCTTGACAATCATCAATGATATTTCCAAGCAAAGTAACAAGTTGGTTTTTTGAAAGACGATGTATTGAAGGTTTTAGAGAAAGAAGACTTACCTCACTGTCTTCAGTTTCATCTTGGGAGTTTGAACTTTTCGCCATTAGACACAAGTGAGAGTCGTCCTGGCACTGTGCCCTTCTCTGTATTGTCTGTACAGCATTCAGACATAATTTTTCTTCATGGCACTGTGCCTCTGACTGTTCTTCATCAGAATCTGTATCTCCCCAAACGGCAGCAGCTATCATTGCTCTCTTGAATTCTTTCTTGGATTGCTCCCGTTTTTCCTTGGGCTTTTCATCATCCCATAGGGGACATTCTTTAATCCTGTGATTTAACTCTCCACACTTGAAACAACCCGAATTAGTAGCACTTTTCTTAAAGTTAGAAGTAGTGCTCTTACCTTTGAAATTTTCATCTTTTCTAGGATTGTTATTTTTGTTCTTTTTGAGAAAATTTTTAAATCTCTTAGTAAGAGAATCAATATCATCATCACTATCACTATTTTCAATTTCCAATTCAGTTCTCAAGGCTATACCTTTACTTTTTGGTTCATTAGTTTTAGAATCTAAGACAAGTTCATGAGTCATTAATGATCCAATAAGTTGTTCTAGTGAAAGTTTACTCAAATCTTTAGCTTCTTGAATAGCGGTTATTTTTGGGAGCCATCGATTTGTTAAACTTCTTAACACCTTTCTCACTAAATCTTCAGAAGTATATGTTTTGCCTAGAGAACGTAATTCATTAGTGATTAGTGTAAATCTAGTGAACATCTCTTTAATAGATTCGTCATTATTCATAGTAAACAATTCATATTGTTGGACAAGCAAATCTATTCTAGATTGTTTTACCTCATTCGTACCTTCGTGGGCCAACTCCAAGTGTGTCCCATATTTCTTTTCTTGTAGTACAAGCCGAGATCCTTGAGTATTCATCGGGTCCAATTCCATATTGGAGAATACTCATTGCTTTGTAGTTCTTTTCGGCTTTTGCATAGTCGACCGAATCGTAGTCATCTTCATCCTTGTCGACCATCTTTCCTTCAGCGTCTTTTCCTTGGATAAGGATTGGTCCTTTTCTAATAACTTTCCAGCATTCATAATCCGATCCTTGGATGTAGATCCTCATCCTAGCTTTCCACCATCCGTAGTCTTTTCCGTTGAAAATCGGGCACTTGGTGTGTCTATCTCGAGAGTCATCTTGCATATTCATGATGTGTATTCTCTAGGGATGAGCCTTTCGAGAATAACTTTGCTCCGATACCACTTGTTGGAACACAAGGTGACACTCAAGAAGGGCGGGGTTGAATTGATTGGCTAAAGCGATCGATTTTCGCAAAAACACTCTTACGACGCAGGTGCCGGTGCACTGTGTTTATTCACTCGTAAAATCTCCGATTAACGTTTTTGCTCGAACGAAATTGTATCAAACAATAAAACAATGAAATCAAATAATAAAATCCTTAAACCAAACAATAAGACACAGGAATTTAACGTGGTTCAATCTCACCTCTGAGATCTACGTCCACACACAAACTTCTCTTTTATTATTTGAATCGTAAAATACCAAACTCTCGATACAATTCGATTCCCCCACTACTAACTCTAGTAGTGCTCCCCAACACTTAACCCTAAGTGTTGCTACTCTCCTATGATATAAGAATTACAGAAAGAAAGATTCCTCAAAGATGTGCTTCTTATTCAAGCAAATAGAGGACAATTACAAACGTTGTTTAGTTTCCTAATCTGACTAGAACTCTGTGCTATACTCTGTGCCTTAGGAAACTGTTTTCAGCTCTTAATATCTCCGATTTTCTCTCTCTGAAAACGTGTGTTATAAAACTGAGTTGCAATCCCTTATATATCTTAGGTGAACTGAATAACAATCCTTCTCCAAGATATATTATCTTTGAACAATTTTTATTCCTAAAATAAAGGGATAAAATTCTTTTCCTATTTAAAAACCAATTTTATCTTTTATAAAAAACTGATTTTCCTTTTCCTAATAGGATAAGGATTTCTCCATATCTTATATTAACTAGATAAACTCTTAAATCAGTTTTTTATTAAACAAACTTTATCATATTGAAAAAACAGTTTTTCTCCTTCTTATCAAAATTCTTTTAAAACGTTTTATGATTTTTTTTTTTTTTTTTGAAAAAAAACTTTTATCTTTTATATACAAAACGTTTTATCAAAATCAGTTTTTATAAAATTCTTTTTTTATTTTAAAACTAAACTTCCTTTTTATATAGATATATAAAATTAACATAATTATTTATTCCCTTAACTCTAAGAAAATAATAATTATTCTAATTTTATATTTCTTTATTTGGCACATAATATATCATCGAGTTCTAGCATATTACATTTTGCATATAGTAACTAAACTTGGAATTCAATATAAACTTGGACTTCAATCTTGATTCTTCACTTCTTCAAAGTCTTCATTTATTATTCCTTTCTCAACCATCTGTCACAAACTTTCATACTATAACATATTATATTATTTTTCATCATCAAAACTTAACATGCACATGCACAACACTTACTCTTTGGCATTGAGATCATTAATCCAACAGGTTAAAATCTCTATTTCTGCAAAAAAAAAAAAAAAAAAAAAAAAACAAGCAACTACTCGATTTTTTGTTTGTTAAATAACATTTACAATCTATGTATTTACATCAATATTCTATAGTTTTCATGTTTTTTTTAAATATATTTACATACTCAAAATCCTAGATTTGACCTTGATATTGCGTATCTTTTACAGGGTTATGAGGGAGTTAAACCTGCATGGACCAGAATTAGCTTCCCATATTATATGTCAAGAGAAGAATTTGAGTTTGTATTGGATGCAGTAAAATTCGTGGCAAAATATGGACATCAATTTCTTACACTATATCACTTTAATTGGAAAAATGGGGATTGGACCTTCAAAAAGGAGGCATACGAGAAAGTCTTTAATACACACTATTGAAGATGAGTCGAAATTAGGTAGTTTCATGCAACGCTTAAAGCTAAGGTCTAAGGGACCTTATAACAATAAGCAACATAAAGATCATGATAAAACTAACATTAATGATACAGGTTTGACAGAAAAGTATGGTTCATATATGGAATCTGCCATCTTCATAGCTTCTATGTTACCAGTTTTCCCTGAGCAAGGTTCGGTTCCAGAAGATTTGGACATTGAGTTGCCCTTTAAAATTTAAACACTTTATTTTTCGTTTTGATTATGTTTGTATTGAGCAGATTAATCTTTTTATTCTGTGATATATGTGTAAACACAAATTTTATCAATGGTCTGCAAAACAGAGTCAAAATAAATGTAACAAAATAGTCTAGAATATTGGAAGCTAGCTAAACTCATCTAGAAAAGTTCAAAAGCAAAGAAATAGACCCTCAAGTATTGCCTTCGAGAAAGAGAAAAGGGGGAGGGGATCGGGAAACAAAGAACCAAATACCAGGAAGGAAATAAAATAGATTGGAAAAATGTGGCCAAGAAAAGAGAAGTATTCTATAATTATACGAAGGAGCATTTTTTTTTTTTTTTTTTTTTTGAAAGAATTATACGAAGGAGCATATGAGCTGCTTTCTGTTGAATTCTCCCAACCCATAGACTTAAATCCTACGAGTAAATCTTTTATAGAAATTAGATTCTATTACTATTGATTATAGTATTGGTGGGCACCTGCGAATTAAAAGATTTACGCTTTCTTCTTTATTTAAGCCCATGTGTATCGGTTCTCGTAATTCTAACTTTCGATCACTTATTTGTGCATGTGTAAATGCGGTCTTTTTGTGTCCCAATATCCAGAATACCTTTTGTAGTGTTGTTGCGGCCACTAATGATGTACCAAAGTAACCAAACATTTCTCTGTCTCTCTCCCTCCTTTTTTCCCCTAATGAAGGCATTCCTCAATTGGCTGATATTATTTATTACCCAACCGCCAACCGATGCATGCTCAATCTTGGTTTAAGTAGCAAATTCCCAGGATGAGCATTTGCGTTCTGTGTTCGCTTGCTCACCGAGGATCATGTTTTACTCCCTGAAGTAGTATTTTGTTCTGGGTTATTTGTTTGAAAGAAAAAGAAAGACGGGAGACGGTAAAAAATCTTATAGTTCAAATTGCTTGATCTTCCTTGTTGGTGTGATTGTAGTGAAGAATTAATAGTGTAATGGATATGATGAGGGAGTGTTCACGAGTTGGTGCTTCACAAAGGCGTAAGCAATTTTATGTGTTTATAATGCTGTCTCAAAGGAGAAAAAAAGTCTTGGTAATTTACTTTAGGCAGTTTGAGCTTCTGAAGCTTAGATTCTACATGCATACATCAGAACTATCTATTGTTATGACAGACGTGAGAAAGAACAAATAATTGAATGCAAATTAAAGAGAAATCACACAACAGATTTAACGTGGTTCACCAACGGATTGTTGGCTACGTCCACAGACAGAGAGAGAACTGATTTATTGATCTTAGAGGAAAAACAGAATACAGATGTGCTAAGAACTAACTCCGTCGAATAAACGAAATTAGGTTAAATAGGCATTTAACTCGGCTAAACTTAAATTCGGAATCGCCTAACGCGTGTCGCTAGCCCCGCGCTAGGCGCGAGTCGCGGCGCTGACCGCGAGTCGCGGCGCCAGGCGCGAGTCGCGGTCAGCTCTCGGCATTTGGACGCGAGCTGAGACCCATCAGCGCGAGTCGCGCAATTGAAGATAGCCCGATTCTAACCAATTCAATGCATATTCTTACAAATCTCCATCTTGACTTGAATCCTCTTACAAAGAACCAGATAACCAGATAACAGATGCATTGAACACAATGCTCAGATTCTCCCTGCAAACAGATTTGCCCCGAAAGACAACCAGAACAGATTTGTCCCTTAAGGACACCAGATTAGCCCCTTAAGGCCCCAGACTTGCCCCAAAAGGCAATTAACAATCACGAACATTGAGCAAGTTCAAACAATGTTGAAACTTACTCTGTGGAACAGGTTTAGTGAACATATCAGCAGGATTATCAGCAGTGTCTACTTTCTTCACCTTAACCCTCTTCTCACTCCTCAGAAAATGATATCTCACATCAATGTGCTTAGTCCTTTCATGATGGACTTGATCCTTGGCTAAGCATATTGCACTCAAACTGTCACAATACACAATGGCCTGATCGTGATGCAAACCAAGATTACTAACTAGCCCTTTTAACCATATTCCCTCTTTAGCAGCTCTTGTCAATGCCATGTACTCGCTGCTGGTAGTAGACGAAGTAATCGTAGCCCGCAAAGTTGCCTTCCAACTAACAACAGAGCCACCAAGAGTAAATACATAACCAGTCATAGACCTTCTACTATCTACATCTCCAGCATAATCAGAATCAGAATAACCAGTAACTAAACACTGAGCATCATTCCCATAAATGAGACCAACATCAGACGTACCTCGAAGGTAACGAAAAATCCTCTTGACTGCCTGCCAATGCTCCTTACCAGGATCACCCATGAACCTACTAACAACACTGACTGCATGTGCGAGATCCGGCCTAGTGCAGACCATAGCATACATCAGACTCCCTACTGCACTAGCATAAGGAACACTACTCATATGCTCCTTCTCCTCAGCAGACTTGGGTGCAAAAGCAACAGACAAATGATTATTGGAGGCACTTGGAATATCTATAGGTTTAGCTGTTGACATGCCAAACCTTGACAAAATCTTCTGAATGTAGCCTTTCTGTGACAAGAAAAGCTTCCTCTGATCTCTTTCCCTATAAATCTCCATCCCCAAAATCTTTTTCGCAGCACCCAAATCCTTCATCTCAAACTCAGCACTGAGAAGACCCTTCAACCTCTGAATATCAGACTTGGACTTTGCAGCTATAAGCATATCATTTACATACAAGACCAAATAAACCCATGATTCATCATCCAGCTTGTAATGGTACACACAACAATCATACGGACTCCTGTTGTAACCCAATTCAATCATATAGTTGTCAAACCTCTTGTACCACTGCCTAGGAGACTGCTTTAGCCCATACAAGGACTTCTTCAGTCTGCAAACATAGTCTTCTTTATCAGGAACTTGGAACCCATCTGGCTGAGTCATATAAATCTCTTCTTCCAACTCCCCATGTAGAAAAGATGTTTTCACATCTAGTTGCTCAAGTTCAAGATCCTGATGTGCAACTATTGCTAGTAACACCCTGATGGAAGTATGTCTAACCACTGGTGAGAAAATCTCATTATAATCAACTCCTTCCCTTTGAGTGGTCCCTTCCTTCTTCTTGAAAACCCATTTGCAGGTGACAATTTTTCTCTCCTTAGGACGCTTGACTAGCTCCCAAATCTGATTCTTATCCAGAGACTCCATTTCATCTCCCATAGCAGCGAGCCATTGAGCAGACTCACTACCTGAGACCGCTTATTTGTAGGTGGATGGTTCATGAGTATCTACCTCCACCTTCTCAGCAACCTGCAGTGCATAAGCAACCATGTCCTTAAAACCATACCTCCTAGGAGGTCCCACACCAACTCTTCTAGCTCTATCAAGTGCTATACTTGTTCGATGTGCTTCAGATGAGGTGGATGGTTGACTAGAAGATTCAGATTCAGTAGCACCATGTTGATCTTCTCCACCTTGGTGCTGTAATTCACTCCCATCATAAGTGACTTCCAGCTCCACCTGCTTATCAACATCACTACTAACAGACACTACCATAGACTTCACAGTGGGGTTAAGCATAGAATTTTCATCAAATATTACATTTCTGCTAAGTATTACTCGACTCTCAGAAGGTGACCAGATTCTATAGCCCTTAACTCCATTCCCAAAACCCACAAATACACCCTTCTTAGCTCTAGGTTCTAATTTACCCTCACTTACATGATAATAAACAGTAGAACCAAAAACTCTCAACAGAGAATAATCTGCAGGCTTACCAGACCACGCCTCATAAGGTGTTTTACAGTCAATACCAGTGTGAGGTCCACGGTTGATCAGATAGCAAGCCGTACTTACGGCTTACGCCCAAAATCTTCTAGGTAACCCAAGCATTAGAGAGCATGCACCTCGCTCTCTCCAACAGTGTCTGATTCATGCGTTCTGCTACTCCGTTTTGTTGTGGAGTATTCCTGACAGTATGATGGCGTGCAATCCCTTCATTCTTGCAGAACTCATTAAACTCAGACCAACAGAATTCCAGACCATAATCAGTTCGCAGTCTTTTTATCTTCCTTCCGACTTGATTTTCCACCAAAGCCTTCCACTGCTTGAATTTCATGAAAGCCTCACTCTTATGTTTCATCATAGTTACCCAAGTCATCCTTGAATAATCATCGATCATCGACACAAAATACCTGTAACCTCCAATAGACTCAACTCGGGAAGGACCCCAACAATCAGAGTGAATATAATCAAGTGTGCCCTTTGTAGTATGCACAGCCTTTGGAAACTTGCTGCGATGAAGCTTTCCAAACACACAATGCTCACAGAACTCTAAGTCCTGCACCTTGTGCCCACACAGAAGATCCTTTTTTGACAGAATTTGCATCCCCCTTTCACCCATATGTCCAAGTCTCCTATGCCATAACTTGGTCATATCCTCCTTGGGAACCTCAGATGATGCAACAGCAGCAGAACATGTCACAGTACCCTTTTTAATACCTTTCAGAACTACCTTCGAACCCTTGTAGACACTCATAACTCTACCTTCACCTTGAAAACTGAAACCTCTACTGTCAAGAAGACTCAAAGATATCAGATTCTTTGTCATTAGTGGAACATGCCTAACTTCGTTCAAGGTACATAATGTACCATCATGAGTCCTCAATCTGATGGAGCCTATTCCAACTACTTTGCAGGCAGCACTGTTGGCCATAGAAACACTGCCCCCATCTATCTGCTCATAAGTTGAAAACCACTCCCTGCAGGGACTAATATGATACGATGCCCCAGAATCAAGAACCCACACATCCCTATAATGTGACTGATCATTAACAACTAGGGCCATATCTTCCTCAGAATTACCATCGGTTTTACGCAGAGCAGAGAAGAACCTTCATTCTTGTCCTGCTGCTTCTTTTTCTTATGACACTCATTTTTCCAATGCCCCTTCTCTTTACAGTAATTACAGACATCATTAGGTTTAGGACCCTTAGAATTCGAATTTTTATGGTTCGATTTCTTTTTACCAGATTTTCCCTGTCCCTTACCCCCAGTGACAACTAATCTAGATGTCTGATTTTCTGTACTAGAACCAGATGCCTGATGACGGACTTCTCTAGTATGAAGAGCTGATCTTACTTCTTCTAATGACAGACTATCTTTCCCAACAATAAAAGAATCCACAAAATTCTCATACGATAAAGGCAAAGATACTAACGAGAATTAAAGCAAAGATCCTCATCATCTACTTTAACATCAATATTACGAAGATCTAGCAAGATAGTATTCAATTTATCTAGATGATCCCTCAGAGACATACCTTCCTGCATACGCAGGCTGAACAGACGTTGCTTCAAAAGCAACTTGTTGGTTAGAGATTTCGTCATGTATAAACTCTCTAACTTCAACCACAAACCAGCAGCAGTTTCCTGCTCCGCAACTTCAGTAATTATGTCGTCAGAAAGACATAGCATAATTGTTGAATGCGCCTTCTCCTCCAGAACGGCCATCTCAGCGGTTTCTGAATCCGATGACTTCTTTGCCAACGGTGCCCACAAGCCTTGTTGCTTCAGTAAAGCACGCATCTTGATCTGCCACAGACTGAAACTATTTCTCCCAGTGAATTTATCAATTTTCACATTCATCCCAGACATCTTTCTCACCCGAATCGAACACAAAGCTCTGATACCAATTTGTTATGACAGACGTGAGAAAGAACAAATAATTAAATGCAAATTAAAGAGAAATCACACAACAGATTTAACGTGGTTCACCAACGGATTGTTGGCTACGTCCACGGACAGAGAGAGAACTGATTTATTGATCTTAGAGGAAAAACAGAATACAGATGTGTTATGAACTAACTCCGTCGAATAAACGAAATTAGGTTAAATAGGCATTTAACTCGGCTAAACTTAAATTCGGAATCTCCGAACGCGTGTCGCCAGCCCCGCGCCAGGCGCGAGTCGCGGTCAGCTCTCGGCATTTGGACGCGAGCTAAGACCCATCAGCGCGAGTCGTGCTATTGAAGATAGCCCGATTCTAACCAATTCAAGGCATATTCTTACATCTATGTATCTTAAATGTTCAGGTTTGCGAATATAGTTTTATAAGGGTGTGTTTAATGGATTTAGATTCTGTTTGTGTGTGTGGGTGGGTTTTTTTTTTTTTTTTTGGGGGAGAGAGAGAGAGAGAGAGGCTGAAAGGCATGTGGGTATGCATCACTAATTGAAAGGCATGCGGATACTCCTCGATATCTTTTAATCCTTTTGATTGTATTACCCCAAGATATCATTCAATACTTTATATGTAAGCATTAAATTTTCTTTTTCTATAATTAACAGTTGTAGTCTTATTCTGGAATAATTGTAACCCCACTTGTCTCCCAAAAAATCAATTACCGCAAGGAGATACTTGAAGTTGGTTTTGTTTGGCTTCCCTCCATCCCTTTATTACCCATCCTCTCTGCTCAAGGGGCTGGTGAATATCCCATGATGAACCAACGGATTGTTAGCTACGTCCACGGACAGAGAGAGAACTGATTTATTGATCTTAGAGGAAAAACAGAATACAGATGTGTTATGAACTAACTCCGTCGAATAAACGAAATTAGGTTAAATAGGCATTTAACTCGGCTAAACTTAAATTCGGAATCGCCTAACGCGTATCGCCAGCCCCGCACCAGGCGCGAGTCGCGGTGCTGACCGCGAGTCGCTGTCAGCTCTCGGCATTTTGGACGCGAGCTAAGACCCATCAGCGCGAGTCGTGCTATTGAAGATAGCCCGATTCTAACCAATTCAAGGCATATTCTTACATCTATGTATCTTAAATGTTCAGGTTTGCGAATATATTTTATAAGGGTGTGTTTAATGGATTTAGATTCTGTTTGTGTGTGTGGGTGGGTTTTTTTTTTTTTTGGGGGGAGTGAGAGAGAGGCTGAGAGGCATGTGGGTATGCATCACTAATTGAAAGGCATGCGGATACTCCTCGATATCTTTTAATCCTTTTGATTGTATTACCCCAAGATATCATTCAATACTTTATATGTAAGCATTAAATTTTCTTTTTCTATAATTAACAGATGTAATCTTATTCTGGAATAATTGTAACCCCACTTGTCTCCCAAAAAATCAATTACCGCAAGGAGATACTTGAAGTTGGTTTTGTTTGGCTTCCCTCCATCCCTTTATTACCCATCCTCTCTGCTCAAGGGGCTGGTGAATATCCCATGATGAACCATACCAGTTGAACTTGCTACTCTGTATGATCAATTGGGTGCAGGTGCTTCTAATCAAAACAAAAAAAAGGATTGTGTTGGTGCTGGCTATGATCTGTGTATACTTCTTTTTCTGACTAACTTTGCTGGTTAATCACATTCGTCTGGCTAATAATTTGCAGGTGCTGCCCAAGAGAACAAATGTGCCGGGAATGAAACAATTCCGCACAAGGCGTTTTAATCCTTATACGCCCTTTCGTTCCCGTAGACCATTCCCTCCACCTTTCTTCTATAACCCATACGGTTATGGGTACGTAAACTTCTAGTTTTTATTTTTATTATTTAGGTAGTACATGTACAATTTTGTTAATATGCTTGTAGTTATTTGGGGTTTCTGCTATGACTTTATAAGCTCTAGTGTTTACCTGTTTCAAATTGTGTCTGAATCTCCCACCTCTTCAATAGATTTTGTGCTCATAATAATTGAGCTTGGAGATCTGTAAAAGGGTCCAACTTCATGCAAATAAATATATAAAGAAAATGTGTATGAGATGAATGATTTATCACTTTCTAAAATGCTTGCTTTGTCTTCCATGAACCTTGTATTTTATCTTGATTGGTTGGGGGCGAGGTTATATACAACCGTAAGTTGACCCCTAAATTCCATAAAAGGCAATGTGGCAACTGAAACCGTGTTTTCGTGGTGTATTATCGACTCAAATGTAATATGGCTGACTATCTTCTCGCCATTATATATGCTGCAGGAAAACTCCTAGATTCCGAAGGCCGACCCGTTACATGCCCTATTACTAGAAGAAGGAATTGTATTCCCATGATAGGATTCGTTGTGTGTACTAATAGATATGTTGGAGCTGTCATCTTCTGCTTGATAAACGTTTAGTTACTGTTGCTTTGATGCACTTTCAGATGTATGACATATGTTTTCGTAATTTATACTTGTGATAGATATTCTATTTTCTTCTTTCCTTTTATTTAGCAGTAGTTCCCACTTCCCTCTGTAATTCTGTCCTCTTAAGGGATGCATGATCTCTTATTCTCTTTGATTGATCAGCCTGTTTTCCGGAATTTCAGAAACGGAAGCTACTTGAACAAGGTTTTAAAAATTGTATCAGCTTTTGAAAATACAATTTCTATTTTCTATGAAACATCCGTGTACACTTTACAACAATACATGATCACTAAAACGTTTGTTCTTGTTGAAAGACAAAACAAATGAGCTCTCTGCTGACAGGCTTCATCCACCCAACATGAAGGGCCTCTTTATAAAAAAATTAGTAACATAAAAGTAAGTGAACCATATGCTATAAAGTACTTGAGATAACTGATGCATTGTTGCAGAGCTACGTAAGATAGAGGCTCTCTTACTTAAATAGACGATTGAGTATAAATTAGAGGTTTGGACTCATTTAAGAGAAATCAGTCAAATCTTTTATGTTGGTGTTTGGTAAACAAAGACTAAAAGAACAATTTTGACTTAAAACCTAATTTTGAAAAAGTTGATGCAGGGAGGATTTGGTGACAGATAATTACCATAAAAGATAATAAAAAAGATATGTCAATGCTCAATTGGTCATTGTACACAATTAAGTATCAACTTTATACCAAAAACTTTAATACAAACATCTAATACAATACAATACTCAAAACAACTAATACAATTGACTAATCAGCTGTTCATTACTAGCCAAACTTGGCTAAAAACAGTAAAAACAACAATAAATCAATCTCGAATGATACTAACAATATGATAGATGGTGCATTCTTGTCTTACCGGAGAGCAAATTTCAATATAATGGTTTTGTAGCTTATAGAGTAAGAGGTAACTTTGGATAATTTACACTTTGTAATTATATAATTGAGTACGTCGTCCACCACAAAGCCTGGAGTAAAGGAGTCAAGTAACAACTTCTAAATTTAATTGGAATGATGCACTGTATCTGACTTAAGAGATCTAATCATTGGCTTTATCTTTTCAGTAAGCTTAATAATTCCCAAGAACATGAGCCTATAAACTACCACCATACCAATCAAGATTGCAAGGTCTACCCATTTAGAGTATCCCATTTCAACTTGCCAAAAGTTCTTCAACACTTCCTCCCCACTAATAATTGCTCCTCCTCCCACTAGATCATTAGGAAATCTCAAGCCTTCAAATTCATTCTTGTAAAACCCTTGATTCGCGTACTTATGGAAAGCAATGTAGTACATGGGGTACCTCCAAAATGGCTTAGGAAGATCGTTGGGCAATCGAAAAAATCCGCCATTTAACATCATTACGCCTTGAATTCCAGCCCCAGTTATAATACCCATGAGAAAGTCTGGGACTAGGCTTGCTACAATCATCATTAGGCTCTCGACTAGCATCGTGCACACAAATAGCACCAGTGCAAAGTACACAAAGTGACTGAATTCTGTTTGAAGGTGTACAAGATAATAGGCTATTGCTCCTGGTATTAGAGAGATGATGAGCAAGTAAGGAATTGAAGATAGTGTGTTCCCGATTGTGTAGGCACCAACACTGTAGTGTCCGTTAAGCCTTTCTCGTTCAAAGATCTAACAACAAACACAAATGAACGCATAAGTTAACTGATTGCATGAGTTGTCAATCAAAACCTAAAATTTAAGGTAGATGCATGGTCCGAGTTACCAAGCATACCCTTAAATTTAGTTTCAATCACGTTTCAACAATGGTGATAAGTTTTATGTTGGATAAATTACAATACAATAATGTTCTAACCTTCATGTCCTCGACAAACGAAGGAAACCCTCCAATTGCCATAAAAGTTAAGAAAGCTGCAACGAACATGAGCATCGATCCTCTAGCCTGCAAATTTCATAACATATTGTGTTATAATACATATGATATCTTTTATCTAGATGATAAATTGATAACATATGTAAACGATCTAATCACCAGAATGGAACCGTAAGAGTGGCCAATATCATAGAATATAGTTCCCACGCACAAGCAAAGTGCAATGTAGACTGCAAGGCGAAGCCAATAATATCCCAAGTCACGATACATGTTCACGAAAGATCTTTTTGTAAGAACAAACGACTGAGTAATGAACCCAGCATTTTTACTTTTGGAATCTGTCGAACTTTCCCCCTGCAATAATTTACAATTTCAAAAATATTACACTTATTCCGTTATCTTATCATATGCTTTTTTTTTTTTTACACATAATTGTGGATGCGTCTAGTATACATCAGGGTGTACAACGTACCAACACCTCACGAGATAAAGTCAATTACCAGTTGACATATCGTTGATATGTGATGTTGAACTTCTATATAGGGTTGTGATGATTTGTATGAATTTACAAGAGTGCTTATTGCTTCTTCAGTGCTCTTCACTCCATTCAATCCTTGTTCAATATCCTAAAATAAGAACATTATGTTATAGATATGACCCTTAATTGATAAGAATATAGTGGTATATTTCAAATTTCATTAGATCAATGAAATATAAGATTACACATTTCTAAGAGTACTTACAGTTTCAAAGTCTTTGTTGATGGTTCTTAGGAAGTGATCCGAAGGATTCCTCATGGTTGGGCAAGGGAAGCCACTCATAGAGAAGAACTGCATATAGAAACATATACAGTAAATCACAAATCAGAAGTATGGCAAACCAAAGTCTTTTGGCTCGGGCCAACTTTTTGGTCCGAGCCTGGCCTAGCTCATGATCAGCTCTAAGTGGCAAATTTTTATGATACACTAAAGTTGGTTAAGAGTCGTTCAAACTTACCTCATTAGCAGTTGAAGCTGGACCAAAGTACACGAGCTTTCCTAAAGAGAGGAGACAGAGATTGTGGAAGAGCTCAAAGACTTCACAGCTAGGCTGATGAATTGAAGCAACAATTGTCCTGTGATCTTGTTTTGCGAGCTTGATGATTCGGCTCATGACATGGTAAGAAGCCGCGCTATCAAGGCCGCTAGTAGGCTCATCTAAGAACAGAAGCCTTGGCCTTGTCAAGATTTCTATGCAGATACTGACCCTTCTTTTTTGTCCTCCACTAAGACCTTTTACTCTCCAACCCCCTATTCTTGTGTTGACACAACCTTGTAAACCCATGTCTTTAATCGCATCATTAGCTCGCTCTAATTTCTCAGATTTAGTCATTGAATCTGGTAGTTGCAGCTGAGCGGAGTAGTATATGGCTTCTTTTACAGTTAGCGTTGTCATTAATGTATCATCTTGGGTCACGTATGCCTAACATATGCACAAACAATATTTTAGACAAAATCTATAACTTGAGTATTCAAGATGGTACTTGGGTGGTGGACACTGGACAGTGCCAACATGTTAGCCACCTCAAGCAAGTGGAACCGACACGATCAAACGTGCTCGGTTCGCAAGCTATGTTTGTGGGCCTAGGCTCTAGGATGGCCAGCACGATGAGACGCGTCTAGGACTAGTGTTATTAACGAGCCGAACCGAGACCGAGTCTGGGGTTGCTCGGCTCGGCTCGTAACACTTTTACTCGAACTCGAGCTAGTCTCGAGCTTAAAATTTCTAGTTTGATTTACCTTAAAACTTAATTTGAGTTAAAAAGTTAATTTCATATATTCTATAAATAGGTTTAGACTACTTATTTTGAGTTTTTCACAATTATCGTGCATAATTTAAGTATAACTTTTCATTCAATTTCTATAATATATAAAATAATATAGCTAAAATATATTTCGAGCCTGCTCACGAATTTTACTATACTAGGCTCTAGAAAATTTCGAACCGAGCTCGAATAGTTTGCAAGCCAACTAGGCTCCTTAACCCCCCCCAAACACATCCATTGCCACCTTTACCGAGTATACTCTTAGCTACAGTGTAAGATATCTTACCGAAGTCCCAAAAGCAAGAGTTTGTTTACGACCGTTAATAAGAATTTCCCCTGTTTGCCTGGTTTTTGAACCTAACCTTCCTGTGCAAAAAAATATACGTAGTAATTAGCAAGAGTTTACAGTAACTAGTAAGTAAAATTAGCTAGTTCCTCAAACTGGACCATACGAGTATAGGCTACAAGTGACTGTTACCAACAATGTTGTTTGTAATTTACAATTTGGAGTGTCGTTTAATTCAATTGGAGTGGGAGCACACTATCTGTTTTGCTAATAATAGCTCCCTTATGTGACAATAATAGTAGTGACGGTAGCAGTGCCAATTTGTTCGTTTGGTATTGATTTTTTATTCCTTTCAATCTGATTCCTTTCAAGATACTAAAGGATCGTGAAGTGTAGTTCATAAATCTATACTAATATAATAAAAGGCGTGCGTGACAACGTATAGATGTCACGTGGCACCTCTGTTACTCTACTAGAATTGTCCAATATGTACGTATGTCATGTCAATTAACAAAAGTAAAATTGGTTTGCAACAAGATTTGAACACGTGACCTCTTGCTATTATACATAGCACAATTACCATCTCAATCAACTTTTAATCATGCTTTAAATGTCCATAGTATTATATTTGTACCTTTTAAATGTTGAGTTTTCTTTAATATATTTTAATGCAAATGGAAAAAAATGCATATCAAGTTTGGAAAAAATACCACCCGGGGCAACGCCCGAGCCCAAATACTAGTGTAATATTATATCATGCTCCTAGTTGCATAAAATAATGATGGTAGAAATTCATGAAAATATATGTTATAGTTCAATGCATCATAGTTATTGACTATAATAATTAATATCATTTACTCGCCCATTTGTGAATTAATTAGATGACTTGCTTGACCAAATTTTTATTTTAATAATTACCTATATAATCAAATTGCTTAAACATATCTCAAACAACATCTCACCAATTGTAAATAAAACAATACTTTCAAATCTCATGCATAGTGGTGATTTTCTAGGATTAGAACCTTTTAGTGAACACGTCTTTCTGTAGCAATTCTTAAAATATTAACACAATTCACAAAAGACAAACTAACTTGATCATACTAAATTGCAATAATATGTAATAGAGTAAGCCACACTTGATTGATCTACTGGTTTGAACCAATAAAAAAATGAATATATAAATGCAATACAGTAATTAGTTAACGTAGTATCTCTTGTTTTACTTTTATGATTTGCAATATTTACCTCTTTTTTTTTTTGTTAAATTTCATAAATTTTCAAACGTAATTTTTTGAAGATACATCTTTAAAATATCAACTTTTTTTCTAACATAAAATATACAAAATCATAACTAAAGTTATCCACGGTTAAAATTGTTCGTTAAAAAAAAGTCACAACCAATTGACAATAGATGAAGTATTTATTACCAGCCGAGCATCCAAAAGCGTGGACTTGCCACAGCCCGAAGGGACCCATAACAGCCAAGACCCGTCCGGGCTCAACAAAACCAAAGAACACCTTCTAAGATGGGACGTCGCCCTCCACCACCGTCGGCGCCTTTACCACCATTAACCGTAACCCACAAATCTTTCCATGTCAACGACACATGACCTTTACTACCACTTCTATGCTCATCATTATCATCACCATCATCATCATCATCATTAAACTCCATTTTCTTAGCAGATACAGTATTATTACTAATACCTCCTGTTAAGCTAAATGGAAAAAACCTCCTTAAGCTGCTAGAATTCCTCCTTAAACTCTCATTTTCACCTTCTTTTTTCTTCTCTTCCTTAGCAGCTTTAGCTAACGGCCTTGTTGGGCTTGGGCTTGGTGTCCATCTTGGTACATTATTTGAGTTTATTTCTTCCATTACTACTACAAAATGGGAAAACTAAAAAAAAAGAGAAGTAAGCTTAGTTTTTGTTATTTTCTCTTTTTTTTGGGTTTGAGGAGCAGAAGAGTTGAGTTTCAACGTCCTACCTTAGAACTAGTTTTTATACACACTCTTTTAGTTTGAAATTTATTATATTGATACAATTAAATATGGTGCGTGCTCAAAATTGTGTATTTAACTAATATAAGTCATAAGTCGTAAGTGGTCCGTGGTCGGGTCTATTGGCCTATTGGGTGGCTGGTATGGCAGCTTCTGTGTATACCTGGCACAAACATGCGTGTGTATTATGAAGTCGAGCAAATGGTTTTTTTTTTTGGCAATGGAGCAAATGGTTACAATGCGTATTAGTTCAAAATTTGGAAATTCTTCATGTGCTAATTAATAGCTCGTCCAATTTGGTAGACTATATTCCTTTTGCCTTAGTTTTATACTTCCTCCGTTCTGTTTTAAATGAAACATTGGGTGAAATTACACTACTTATTGATCAAATTTGACTCTAATTTATCGCCATTATATAAAAAAAAAACATAGTCAAGTGGGATCTTGTTAGATTCGTCTCAATGCATACTATCAAATTATAACTTTTTTATATTTTTTACTTGTGCACAACTAAAGATATTAACGATTAAAGAAGCGAGTTGGGTTGCGTGAAAAAGCAAACGTTTTATTTAAAACAGAACGGAGGAAGTATTATACTCTTAATATTGACCAGTTTTATAGCATGCTCTTCCAATAAATTTTTCTATGAATATGTTGCTTTCTACGCAAATTTTCAACAAATACAGTATTGTATGGCAGCCACCGTTTCATTCCGTAACTCTTCCTGCTTTCCTCCTCGTATGGTCAATTAATTGAGAGCTCATTTGAGCGGATAAATTAATGGAAGTTTTCATAAAAAAATTCAGAGTGTAAAATTCGCCTCAACCCACAAATTAAAAGTACTATCTCTATTTTCTTTTCCTTTCACTTTTATTTTTCTCTTGACAACAACTACATCACGTGACTTTAGTAGTCTACTATTAATCGGTATTCCTTAATTTCTTTTCAAAAAGTAATCAAAAAGATCGAAAAAATTATGTGGGGATAGTATCATGTACTAATGTGTTTAAAAAGTTGGTCCACTGAATAGAATTGCCAAAAAGAACCAAGGTACTCTATGATATTTTCTCTAATTTTTCTAATGTCGAAAGTAACTTTTAGGATTTGGAGATGAGAAAATGAGAGGAAATACTATGATGCAAATGCAATATATATATTCCATGCAATATGTTCCTCAATAATCAAATCTTAAACTGTTGACTTATTAATAGAAGTGGTTACAAATTACCGAAAATTTGTATAATTATAAGTTGATATCAATAAAAACAGCAGTACAACAAATCTAATTAAGGAAATTTCGGCGATTGATTTTATATATATAAAAGGATCCCGTCAAAATAAAAATAAAAAATAAATAAATAAAAGGATAAAACAAAAGATAGGTAACATAGAACATTGCTCACTAAATTTCATCACAAATTTCCATACGTATCATTATTTAGGTACGCTATTTTTTTCTTCTTTAAGAAAATAAGTTTTAGGATTGATCAGGTCCAATTAAAACTAATAGGATTCAATCAGGTGTAAATATAAGGTAAAGTTAGAGTCGATGAGTTCTAATTATAATGTCTAGCTAGCAAATTCACTTCAGTTGGACTTAGGTGAATGGAACGCACCCTTCACCCTTTTAGAAAAGCCTACTACAAATATAATATATCCATAACAGTAAAGATAATGCATGGAGAGCAAAGACGCTTATAGAGTCTACAAACACATGGGCAAAATTGTGAATTGCTGGAGGAACTGAAAAAGATGTCCCCTTATTGGTAATAAGATTTGCTAAGTCCCCTAAAAAAAAAGATTTGCTAATTTATTTATATTTATAAATGTATATACCTGAATGTGTAATAAATTGCATTTGAAACAAGTGGTAAACACATTGTAGCATTGAAGTATAATGCCAAAAAAATTGAAGTGTAATGCCTTAAAAGTGATTGAGTGATCCAAAGGCTTGTCAACGAATAAAACTTGGTTGATTGATTGGGTAGGTTACCCAATACTAATAGATTTTGATGTAATGTGAATCTAAATCAGCATTATAATTATTTTTTAATGATGTATTAGGAGTAATCTATCTAGTGGGTAGATGTAGTTATATCCTTGTCAACCCTTTAATTATTGAAATTTCATTAGTCAAGAATACATTTAAACATTAAGTTTATGACAATTCTCTCTCCAATTTATAACATACTCCCCAGGAAAAGGAAGATGACCCATGAGGGTAAGATTATATATGCATGCTGTACAAGTGTACAACGGTTAGTAGTGGAAGGAGTAATGAATTTCACCGGATTCATGACTTTATCAGCTTTGCCAACAAATTGTTGTCATGTAAAGATAAGCATTTAATGAGGTCTTATTGGATTTGATAGATACTACTAATTTGACATATACTTCTTTGTTTTACTCCATTTTTTACAAGGTGATTCATGGATGGTCTGATTTATTTTCAGACCATGGAGACAAAACAATGTGAGCCACACATTTGTATTTGTAGGACCCCCATTGCTTTTCTTTTCCCTTTTTTTTTAATTGCCAAAATTTCTTTCTTTTGATTTTGTTTCTTTACCAAAATTAATGAAATTAATTTCTGAAAATCGAAAAAATAATTTAAATTTTTTTTTTGAAAAAATCCGAATTTTTTTTTTCAGCTTCCAAACAGTAATTCATGTTTGGAAAAAAAAAATTGAGCAAATTTTTTTTTACCCATTTTCTCTCTCCTCATTGTTCTTGGTGTTCTTCACCCTCAATTTCGACCCTATATTCCATCTTCTTCCTCCATTTCGACCCATTCTTCACCCCCATTTCGCCCCAAACCCTCACCTCCATTGTTGAACTTCACCTCCATTGATTTCGATCTAAACTCTTCACCCGTAAATGAAATGGATGTAAGTAGACTTGAATATTTCGCATATAGTAACGGATTAATGATTTTCTATCTTCATTTGTGTGTTTGAGTAAGATTAAACTTGCAATTTATGAAAATTTTCGGCAAAAAAAATCTAGGGTTTTAGGGAAAATAAAATGCCGGTATTGGTGATTAAATTGCTCTAAAACAATGCACATCACACTTTATGCGACAATTTGTGGTTACATTTTAGTAGTTCATACTTTCGTTTAGCTATGATGCAAAAAAAAAAAAAATCAGATTTTTCGCGACCTCGATCCATGGGAGGTTGAGCTAGTTTTCTGTCTAAGTTATTGCAGTAATTTGGTAATTACTAAAGATATTTTGGACATGACCAAACATAAAGAAATATTGGTAATTACTTCCTCCGTCCCAGAAAGATCTGAACACTTGTTGGGACACGTAGTTTAAGGTGATAAGTTGTGATGTGGTTATCAAATGTTATTTTATTTAACAAGTAGATGTGATAGGAGTTGGTGGGGTATTTTTTATTAGAGGAGAGAGAAAATTGGTTAACTTTTTATTGATAAAAGATAGAGTGTGGGCCAAAGATGTATAAAAAAATAATATATTAATGGTAGGACCATGTCAAGAATGGAAGTGTTCAAACTAATTTGGGACAAACATAAAAGGAAAGTGTTCAGACTATTCTGGGACGGAGGTAGTACTAAACATATTTTGGACATGACCAAAAAAAAATGGGAAATTCCATATGGTACCATTGTACTTTGGACTTTTCCATTTGGTACCCAAATTTTTTTTTGATTCTATATGGTACCACTATAGTTTGAACTTATTCTCTACCGTAACATTATGTTAAACAAAAGGTTAGTTGTGGGTCAAATATGATAAGTAGTTTGCCTTGTTTACGTGCCTTGTGCATCGTAAATGGTTCAACTAAGGTTTGTGAGTCATTTTGGCTTTTATGGGTCAAAATTTGAAGTCGAAATTGGAGAAAAACGACTAGAACCTCGTTTTACGCATCAAGAAATGCCTACTTGTTACCAAATTGGACCTTAAACTTGGTCGTTAATGACAAAAATGACTCCTAAAACCTTAATTATGCAAAATTAGACAAAACCCTAGCACTATTGAACCCCCAAACTAACGTTTTCTTTAACATAATGTTATGGTAGAGAATAAGTTCAAAGTACAGTGGTACCATATAGAATCCAAAAAAAAATTGTGTACCAAACGGAAAAGTCGAAAGTACAGTGGTACCAAGTGGAATTTCCCAAAAAAATTAAGGTGTGTGAGATAATTGCAATAAATCAATGCACTTCACTTTTTTATTGGGTTATATTTGATGCAATTAGATGAAACAAATTTGCAGCATTTTCTGGGCCTCCATTGCAGTGGAATGTCACTGGTTTTTTGTGCAAGTTAGTGCAGGGTTTAGGTAATTATTAAAGATATTTTGGTCATGACCTAACATAACCACTATATATGTTAGGTAATCACCTAATTATATTAGGATATTACCAAACATGTTAGGTCATTACCTAACAAATTTTAGGGCATTACCTCAAATAATAATTGTCTTGGGCAATGACCTCAAATCATGTGACTATAACATATATATGATGAGGGAATTGTATGGTTAAGATGTGGGTTATTGATAACCTAATCTATGAGATTTTAAATGGTTTATATGAAAAGATTGCATCGCGCTAAAAACGTTACATTTTTTTTCCTTTTTCTTTTGCTTTCAATGATAGAATTGAATGACTTTGGTGATATAAAAGGTTTATCGATAGAATGTTTATGTGAACACCGGATTGAAATGGTGGAACAATCTCTAAAAAGAATCATCTCCATTGTAGTGGAATGTCACTTGTTTTTTGTGCAAGTGAATGCAGAGTTTAGGTAATCACTATAGATATTTTGGTCATGACCTAATACAACCACTACAAATGTTAGGTAATCACCTAATTATATTAGGATATCACCAAACCTTTTACGTCATTACCTAAACCATATTATGGCATTACCTAAAATAATAATTGTCTTGGACAATGTGCTCAAATCATGTGATTATAACATATATGATGGGGGAATTATATGGTTAAGATGTGGGTTATTGATAACTTAATCCATGATGTTTTAAGTTGTTTATATGATAAGATTGCATCGGTGTAAAACGTTGTATTTTTTTCCTTTTTCTTTTGCTTTCAAATGATTGAATTGAATGACTTTCGTGATATGAAATGTTCATCGATCGAATGTTTATGTGAACAGCGGATTGAAATGGTCGAACAATCTCTCAAAAGAATCTTCTTCATTATAGTGGAATGTCAATTGTTTTTTATGCAAGTTACTGCAGGATTTATGTAATTACTCAAAATATTTTGGTCATGACCTAACATATCCACTATATTTGTTAGGTAATTATTTAATTATATTAGAATCTTACCAAAACGTTTAAGTCATTACCGAAACCATTTTAGGGCATTACCAAAAATAATAATTGTCTTGGGCAATTGCCTCAAATCATTTGACTATAACATATATGATGAGAGAATTTTATGGTTAAGATGTGGGTTATTGATAATCTAATTCATGAGATTTTTGTGGTTTAAATGATAAGATTGCATCGAGGCTAAATCGTTCCATGTTTTCTTTTTTATTTTGCTTTCAAATGATTGAATTGAATGACTTTCGTGATATGAAAGGTTCATCGATCGAATGTTTATGTGAACAGCGTATTGAAATGGTCGAACAATCTCTCAAAAGAATCCTCTCCATTGTAGTGGAATGTCAATTGTTTTTTGTGGAAGTTAATGCGGGGTTTACGTTATTACCAAATATATTTTGGTCATGAAGTAACATAAGCACTATATATGTTATGTAATCACCTAATTAGATTAGGATATTACCAAACCTTTTAGGTCATTACCAAAACCATTTTAGGCATTACCTAAAATAATAATTATTTTCTTGGGTAATGGCCTCAAATCATGTGACTATAACATATATGATGAGGGAATTATATGGTTAAGATGTGGGTTATTGAATTGATAACTTAATCCATGAGGTTTTAAGTGGTTTATATGACAAGATTGGATCAGGCTAAAAAGTTCCATTTTTTCCTTTTTCTTTTGCTTTCAAATGATAGAATTGAAATACTTTGGTGATATAAAAGGTTCATCGATAGAATGTTTATGTGAACAATGGATTGAAATGGTCAAATAATCTCTCAAAAGAATCATCTCCATTGTAGTGGAGTGTCATATGTTTTTTGTGCAAGTGAATACAGAGTTTAGGTAATCACTATAGATATTTTGATCATGACCTAACATGACCACTTTGCATATGTTAGGTAATCACCTAATTAGATTAGGATATTACCAAAACCGTTAGCTCATTACCTAAACCATTTTAGGGCATTACCTAAAATAATAATTGTCTTGGGCAATGGCCTCAAATCATGTGCCTATAATATATATGATGGGGGAATTATATAGTTAAGATGTGGGTTATTGATAATTTAATCTATGAGGTTTTAAGTGGTTTATATGATAAGATTGGATCGGGGTAAAACGTTACCTTTTTTCCATTTTCTTTTGCTTTAAAATGATTGAATTGAATGACTTTGGTAATATGAAAGGGGCATCGATAGAATGTTTATATGAACAATGGATTGAAATGGTCGAATAATCTTTAAAAAGAATCCTGGCCACTATACTGGAATATCACTTGTTTTTTATGCAAGTTAATGCATAGTTTAGGTAATTACTAAAGATATTTTGGTCATGACCTAATACAACCACTACATATGTTAGGTTATCACCTAATTAGATTAGGAGATTACCAAAACTTTTAGGTCATTACCTAAACCATTTTATGGCATTACCTAAAATAATAATTGTCTTGGACAATGTGCTCAAATCATGTGATTATAACATATATGATGGGGGAATTATATGGTTAAGATGTGGGTTATTGATAACTTAATCCATGAGGTTTTAAGTTGATTATATGATAAGATTGCATCGGTGTAAAACGTTGTATTTTTTTTCCTTTTTCTTTTGCTTTCAAATGATTGAATTGAATGACTTTCGTGATATGAAAGGTTCATCAATCGAATATTTATGTGAACAACGGATTGAAATGGTCGAACAATCTCTCAAAAGAATCTTCTTTATTGTAGTGGAATGTCAATTGTTTTTTGTGCAAGTTAATGCATGGTTTAGGTAATCGCTATAGATATTTTGATCATGACCTAACATGACCACTTTGCATATGTTAGGTAATCACCTAATTAGATTAGGAGATTACCAAAACGTTTAGCTCATTACCTAAACCATTTTAAGGCATTACCTAAAATAATAATTGTCTTGGGCAATGGCCTCAAATCATGTGACTATAATATATATGATGGGGGAATTATATGGTTAAGATGTGGGTTATTGATAACTCAATCCATGAGCTTTTAAGTGGTTTATATGATAAGATTGGATAGGGGTAAAACCACTACTACAAAATAGGGCTATAGCAATGGTCTAAATGTGTTGGCAAAGATCCATTAAATGTTGCCATAGACCTATAGCAGCAGTTTATATGGCGTTGCTAATAGGTGGCGCTGCTATAACTCTATGGCAACGCTTGTGATGCCTTAGGCAACCATTTTATAAAACTGTTGCGATAGATATCATTAGCAACGCTTTTATTAGGCAACGATTTTTAACTTTTGCCAACACTTCTATTATATATAAGGCGACAGTTATTAAGTTTTAGTAACAATTATCTAGGATTTAAAGCAACATTTTTAGCGTTTATCCTAACACTTTTATTATCTATAACAGCATTATCAATGGTCTATAACAACGCTTATTGCTCTAATATTGCAATACTTTTGTAGTCTATAGCAACATTTCTTGATACAGCTATTGCGATACTTTTACGTGAGTCTATAGCAACATTTCTCCCTACACTATTGTAACATTTTTATGTGAGCCTATAGCAACAGTTT
Source organism: Beta lomatogona (assembly GCA_947646795.1). Taxonomy (NCBI): domain Eukaryota; kingdom Viridiplantae; phylum Streptophyta; class Magnoliopsida; order Caryophyllales; family Amaranthaceae; genus Beta; species Beta lomatogona. The sequence continues at coordinate 7,242,295 of CANSNZ010000063.1, read as the reverse complement.
CATACGCGTTTATTTAGTAACTAGTTAGAATGAAAATATTATACCAAAATATCCAACTACTACAAAATGAAAACAATTTCAAATTAAGTTTTACTTAAAATAAAATATCCATAACAATCATTCTAATAACAAAAACCAATGTTCTAATATGAATACAAAGAATTCGAAAAACTAATAAATATCCAAAAAGAACTAATAGTTCAAGAAATCTAGAACCTATATAGTATTAAATTTATTTGTCCAAAATCAATCGAAAATAACTTCAATCTATGCTCTTTCTACCATCCTTGTATCTACCTTTATCCTTTTATCGACGATCCTGTAAACAGAAAAATATAGTCAATAAACAAGAAAAATTAATGCATATAATCAAACACCAAAAGCTCACAATCATCAAAGATCACAATTTCACAAGGATCAAACATCATAATTCTAAATCTTCATATAATAAAATAAGTAAAGAAGCTTTATAAAACATACCTATATGTAAGCATGACCAATAAAGAGAGTGGTATCTAGAAATTATTTATGCATCACTTGAAAGTGTAGACACCAAGAGTGTTGCAATCATTTCTACAGTCAAGCTAGGGTCCTTTTTCCGTAGTCGTCCAAGTGAAGCAGCAATTGATACAAGAGTTTCAGGGTTCTTCTTCGAGTTCCTTGCTCATATTTTGTAATTTTGAGGCTTGGGACTCAAATTCCGTCGACACTTTTTCCATTTCAACAGCATGAGCTTCTCTTTCCTTAGCAAATTCTTCTCTTTGAGTGATCAAATCTTTTTGCACGTCTGCAGTTACAGCTTTTTGATAGAGTCAATGACATCCTCTGGCAATATTAAAGATGTACTTGATTCTTTATCTTTTTGCATGTTACGGGAAACACCTAGTCACTGTTATCGTTTTGAACCTGGTGCATTTCCCATCACTTCATCAAATTAATCCTTATGAGATTCACTATTTTGATCAGCTTGTAATGCCTCCACTTCCCGCATGGCTTGCTACATATATTTAAATACATGGTTAGTAAGCTTAAATAAAATAATGAGATCAATAAAATAATTAATCATAATATAAGAATAACAAAATACATACTATCTTCTTTTGCGTATCATCATAAGGTCGATCATAAGCTTTTCCTTCTTTACGACGACGTGTCTCTTCAAACATCTCTCTTTTTTATGGTGCCTTACCATTTTTACGCAACTGGGATAACAATGAAAAAAGTAGGATGAAATATGTATATTTCCTTTCATAGTCAATATAAAGATATATTAAGATAAATATGGTATGTATCTCAAACCATTTGGTCATAACGCATGGCAAATGACACTGGACCAACTGTGTGCATATTGTCTAGCTCTTTGCGATTTTCCGAATTCTGCAAACTTGTTTTCTAACAGCAAAACAATATATATTAGACATGGAAATAATTCAAAATCATAAGAATATATTATGCTTCAAACCTACATTTGCTGCATTAGTCTCCCAATAAGCTAGAAGTGTTTTGAAATGTGCTTCAGACACTCTCTCTGGCGGATGTTTCAATCTCTCTTCATAGCTTTCATATGCATAATAATGTAGCGTTTTAAGCCTACATTTGAATCCTCTCCAAGATTGATCAAGGGTTTTACAAGGGGACTCCTTGTTTGTATTTGTGGGGAAAAAGATTCTCCACTTCACTAGTCTATCACTTCAAGACATGAGTCCTTATTGTTTTCCAAGAACTCTGGCTACTTGAATCCTTGCCTACAGACCTTGACAATGTTTATTTGTGGGTTCTGCTCAATAGTTTACTTTGTTTTATTCTCTTTTCCAATCACTTAGCAATCTAATAGCTAGAGCTTATAAGCTACCATAAACTAATTCTTGAATGAGCACAAAATGGAATTATAAATACTCTTATCCATTCTTATATGTAGCTTACGATTCTCTTATGAATGGTGACAAAATACTAGGATGCTCAAATAAATATTCCCCCTTCCTTCTAGGATGCTCAAATAATTTCAGCAAATAACTACTACTTGTTATTAGTACTGGGCTTCATATTTACTAGCAACAACAACAATATATTTTTGGCAGTAGTGTACACCATAGCAGAGAAGTGAAACTCAACATCATCACCCAACAACCAATTGAGTAACTGACCATGAGAACAAAAGAAACAGAAAAGCATAACATTGTAGCCTTAAAAATTGCCAACGAGAATCTACACATACTCATTTTTGTTATTGCGAGAATATCTTGTAGCCTTCTTAACATGACCTAAAATTCCAGTGTCAAATATCTTGTCATTCGAGCAATTAAATTTTGATGTCCGAGAGAAGCTTCGATAATTTGAATCCAACAAATTTCTAATTTCACCCTTTGCTTCAATAATTAGCTTCAAATCTTTAGTGGCTTACTTTTTCTTTTTTTAGGGGCGAATGAAGAGGGCACAAGAGTCCCCGACCAGCAACAAGCCAAACAAAAATAAAGACTAAAAACAAAAGAACACCAGGAGAAAACAAAAACTACGACACAAAGAAAACTAACACTACTACGACTCAACGAACAACGACACTAACAAGGATGAAAAGCAGGGGACTTAGGCTATGTTTAGTTCACTCGAAATTTTCTCGATCCGAACTTATCCGATCCGATCCGAACTTATTTTTCCGATCCGATCCGATCCGATCCGATCCGAACTTATCTTTTAAAAAACATATTATTACTAATATTATTATTACTTTGTATTTCATTACTAGTATTACTATTACTATCATTTTATTACTATGCACAACTTTCAATAATAATAATAATAATAATAATAATAATAATAATAATAATAATTTTATAATAATAATAATAATAATAATAATTATTATTATTATTATTATTATTATTATTATTATTATTATTATTATTATTATTATTATTATTATTATAGCATAATTAGTTTTTTTTTTAAAAGAGCACATTAGTATATGAACATACAATTAAAAATAAAAGACTAAGGACTCTTGGGTCCAATGGTATGGCTTCTTACCTCCCACATGGGAGACCAAGGTTCAAATCTTGGTGGAAGCATATATTTCAATATTGTTGTGGGTGGGGGAGGGGGATTGGGGCTTGTTGGGTCTTTAGGTGAGTGACCTTGTGCGAGGGCAGCCCAGAGAAAATTCATCTTACCACGGGATTCCCGAAAGGGGCCCAAAAAAATTAAAAATAAAAGAATACTCATGTTCAAGGTCCGTTTATAATAAGAATTTAGGTAGTAATGAAAAGAACATATAATGATATTAGAAAAAGAACATATACTGAAAGAGCATACGAGATCTATTTAAAGAACACATTTTAAAGATATAACATAGATGTTTATTTTATATTAATGACATGTTTGGATTTAACAAACAACATGTTCTTTGTTATATCAATAGATTGTTTTTTTTATTATAAATAAACCTATAAATATATATAATCATATGATCTTGAACAAAATGGTTAAATATTCTTTTTATATCGTTGTCTTGTTCTATATAAACTTTGTTTTTAAGTATAAGTTGAAATCCTTTGTAGGGGAAATTTTGAACGTGATGACAACACCATTAGGTTATCCCATGCTACTCATGTTTTATATAAACTAGTAATATATAATTTATATTATTCTACCAAAATTGTTTTAAAAAATAAACATCATATACTATTGTCATGTTCGTTACATGTACAACATCAAAAAGAACATCACATATCAAAATTATTAATTAGAATAAATATAAAAAAGAACACTTACAAATACCAAAAGAACATTCTTTTTCTTGAACACAAATAGCTTCAAATAGTGATATCAATGACATTTATAATAATAGCAACGACATTAATAATAATTACAAATATTAATAATTAATAAGTACAACAACGACAATAATAATAATCTTTTTGAACAAATGTACTAGTAAATAGTAATATTAATAGTAATAATAATTGAATAAAGTAATAATAATAATAATAATAATAATAATAATAATAATAACAACAACAACAACAACAACAACAACAACAACAACAACAACAACAACAACAACAACAACAACAACAACAACAACAACAACAACAACAACAACAACAATAATAATTATTACAATAACAATAATAGCATTAGTAATACTAATAATCATAATAATCATAATAATAATAATAATAATAATAATAATAATAATAATAATAATAATAATAAGTTTTTAAATATAAGCATAATCTGAAGTTATCTGATCTGATCTGATCTGAACTTATTTTTTCTGATCTGATCTAATCTGATCTGATCTGAACTTATTTTTTCTGATTTGATCTGATCTGGTCTGATATGATCTGAAATAAGCAAAAATAAGGTGAACTAAACATAGCCTTACACACGATATTATTAAACCCTAATATGTGCCTATTGATATTATATTTGTCTGTAAAGGCCGGTTCACTCTATAGTGAGGAAATAGGAGTGACAATACAGACAGATTCACTCCACAGTGAGGAAATAGGAGTGACATCTTATCTTGTATGATAAAGGTAAACTTCGCTTATGCAGTCCAACATACATTACACTACTCCAGAAACAAAATTAATGTTGTCCAAACCCATTATAAACTATTAAGTCGAAAGTGCTCTTCAAAGACAATTTGGTCAAAAGGGCCGATCTCATCTTAATAGCCATTCTTCCAGGATCACTGCATGTTTGGGGGAGTTGTATAGGGGTTCTTACTTCTAATAGGCAGCACAAGCTAGCTAATATACAAGCGCATTAATTTCTTTCACAACAACCAACTGTGTGATGTACGTATTATGGTTGATAATACACACCATAAAAAATACTAACATTTCTAAATCACTCATATTATATTCAAGAGCATTTATTATTTAGGAGTTGGGTACTAGCTTCTTTCCTATACTAACTTTTCTGAGCAAGGATATGAAAATCATAGCTAACTAGTAGTACAGTTGATTGTTTCTGAATTTGATTGATAACCAATTGGCGCCCCTTTGTTACGTCTTTTAGACTGCTTATCCATACACAAAGAAAACTAATAACGAACAGCAGCACTAACAAGTTATGAAATACTTTTATGGTATGAATTTAGGTAGAGGTTGGATTACTGAATGTTTTAGATAGTCGATTGATTTGCAATAATCTCTATTATATAAGGGAAGGGGGAGGAAGATGGTGTCCCCATTTGAAAATTCTAAATTACCCTTAATGAACTAATTAATGGAATGAAAAAATTACAAAAGAAAATAATTTAAAATTCTTTCTCATTTCAACTTGCCATTTTAAACAAGTTAAAAATGGTATATGCATCAAATACATCAATCAAAAGATCGAATGGACAAAATATCTTGATCTTTTTTATAAAAAAAGAAAAAAAGAGAAGATGGTATATATGACGTCCGCTTGAAAATTCTAAAACACTCACTACCTTTGATACTCTTTAATTCAGTCAAACCAACTCATTATTTATGTTCTACTCAAAATTCATTCACAAAATATTAATATTAAAAATAACTCACAACCTTTGTTAGTTTTTTACATTAACGAATTAATATATCTAAAGTCATCTATTTATTAATCTTTCACATTTTAAGTTTAATCATAAATATAGTATTGATGTAGTATATAATAGAATAACAAGTTTTGAAATTAACGCACGCATCGCGTGCATATGAGGCTAGTATTAAATTAATTAACGATGACTGTTAATCGTTTCTTAAAGCAATCGCCTCGCAGACATTAATCGTTTCTTAAACCAAATTTCCCAATTAACCAAATTCCCTAATTAAGAACCCTAATTTATTAGCCCCCAAAACCACACAAAAAAATTCAATTACAATCGGTTAATAACTTAAACAACAACATTGTGAAATTTAACACCGAACTCGAAGAGATACATACCGACTCACGTGGTTCTTCTCGCCAATTTAAAACTGGATTTCGGCAATTTCTGAATCTCCAATCTAGAGCCCCAATAGCCAAGTCGAAATGTTAACCAACTGAAACGATGATGAAAGTAGGAAGAAAGTGCGATTTTGGGTGAACAAAATCGTGAAAATAAACTCTTTACTTCACTCTTCTTTACTAAATAGGTTTCTTCGTCAAATTCTAACTTTTTTGGGGGAAAATTTTGATCTCAAAGATCTCAGCTTTTGTTTTAATTAGGGTTTATCTTATTTCTTGAGGGGAAAGGTTTATCTTATGCATACTATGATACTCGTAATCTCAATCTGTAGTGGCGGGGGAAAACCAAAACTAAAAGGCGCTCTAATAAAAAAAAAAAAAAAAAAAAAACTACTTTCATTTTTTTTTATTTTAACTTTGTTTTAGATGCTTGAAAAAAAACCGTTGTAATATCTCATTAAAATATTAAAAAAACTAAAAACTGCTGCAATAAAATAATCACGATGTATAACTGTTGCAATAAAATAGTAATAATATAAAACTGTTGCAATAGTTTTTCTATAGCAACATTTTTCCAAAGTCAATAAAATAGTCATAATGTATAATTGTTGCAATAGCTATGATATAGCAACGCTAGTAAAATTGTTGCATAAAAGGGTGTTGCTATAGGCCTATTTTGTAGTATTGACAACGTTGCATTTTTTCCATTTTCTTTTGCTTTAAATTGATTGTTATGAATGACTTTGGTGATATGAAAGTTCATCGATAGAATGTTTATATGAACAACGGATTGAAATGGTCGAACAATCTTTAAAAAGAATCCTGGCCACTATACTGGAATGTTACTTGTTTTTTATGCAATTTAATGCATAGTTTACGTAATTACTAAAGATATTTTGGTCATGACGTAATACAACCACTACATATGTTAGGTAATCACCTAATTAGATTAGGAGATTACCAAAACTTTTAGGTCATTACCTAAACCATATTATGGCATTACCTAAAATAATAATTGTCTTGGACAATGTGCTCAAATCATGTGATTATAACATATATGATGGGGGAATCATATGGTTAAGATGTGGGTTATTGATAACTTAATCCATGATGTTTTAAGTTGTTTATATGATAAGATTGCATCGGTGTAAAACGTTGTATTTTTTTCCTTTTTCTTTTGCTTTCAAATGATTGAATTGAATGACTTTCGTGATATGAAATGTTCATCGATCGAATGTTTATGTGAACAGCGGATTGAAATGGTCGAACAATCTCTCAAAAGAATCTTCTTCATTATAGTGGAATGTCAATTGTTTTTTGTGCAAGTTAATGCATGGTTTAGGTAATCACTATATATGATCATGACCTAACATGACCACTTTGCATATGTTAGGTAATCACCTAATTAGATTAGGAGATTACCAAAACGTTTAGCTCATTACCTAAACCATTTTCGGGCATTACCTAAAATAATAATTGTCTTGGGTAATGACCTCAAATCATGTGACTATAATATATATGATGGGGGAATTATATGGTTAAGATGTGGGTTATTGATAACTTAATCCATGAGGTTTTAAGTGGTTTATATGATAAGATTGGATCGGGGTAAAAAGTTGCATTTTTTCCATTTTCTTTTACTTTAAAATGATTGAATTGAATGACTTTGGTGATATGAAAGGTTCATTGATAGAATGTTTATATGAACAACGGATTGAAATGGTCGAACAATATTTAAAAAGAATCATGGCCACTATACTGGAATGTCACTTGTTTTTTATGCAATTTAATGCATAGTTTAGGTAATTACTAAAGATATTTTGGTCATGACCTAATACAACCACTACATATGTTAGGTAATCACCTAATTAGATTAGGAGATTACCAAAACTTTTAGGTCATTACCTAAACCATTTTATGGCATTACCTAAAATAATAAATGTCTTGGACAATGTGCTCAAATCATGTGATTATAACATATATGATGGGGGAATTATATGGTTAAGATGTGGGTTATTGATAACTTAATCCATGAGGTTTTAAGTTGTTTATATGATAAGATTGCATCGGTGTAAAACGTTGTATTTTTTTCCTTTTTCTTTTGCTTTCAAGTGATTGAATTGAATGACTTTCGTGATATGAAAGGTTCATCGATCGAATGTTTATGTGAACAGCGGATTGAAATGGTCGAACAATCTCTCAAAAGAATCTTCTTCATTGTAGTGGAATTTCAATTGTTTTTTGTGCAAGTTAATGCATGGTTTAGGTAATTAATAAATATATTTTGCTCATGTCCTAATACAACCACTACATATGTTAGGTAATCACCTAATTAGATTTGGATATTCCCAAAACGTTTAGATCATTACGTAAACCATTTTAGGTCATTACCTAAAATAATAATTGTCTTGGACAATGGCCTCAATTCTTGTGACTATAACAAATATGATGGGGGAATTATATGGTTAAGATGTGAGTTATTGATAAATTAATCCATGAGGTTTAAGTGGTTTACATGATAAGATTGCATCAAGGTAAAACGTATCATTTTTCCTTTTTCTTTTGCTTTTAAATGATTAAATTTAATGACTTTGGTGATATGAAATGTTCATCGATAGAATGTTTATATGAACAACGGATTGAAATGGTCGAACAATCTCTAAAAAGAATCCTCGCCACTGTAGTGCAATGTCACTTGTTTTTTATGCAGGTTACTGCATAGTTTAGGTAATTACTAAAGATATTTTGGTCATGATCTAATACAACCTCTACAAATGTTTGGTAATCACGTAATTAGATTAAGAGATTACCAAAACTTTTAGTTCATTACCTAAACCATTTTAGGGCATTATGCACAGTTAGTGAGGAGAGAGAAATTACCAAAATTCAAAGGAAAAATTGATAGGAAGAGTCCTAACTATGGGCGTTCCGTCATTTTAAGTCCCAACTAAGGATTATTTCTGAGCAGTCCCAACTATGCATCATTTTTTTGCCGAAATTGGTCCCAGGGTGATTGATTACCCGTCTAACAAAGTTAAATTTTTTTTTTTTTATTTCGTCAGTTTCTTCTTCCTTTTTATCTCTCCTATCTCCTTCCTCCCATGCCATCATTCCCCCACCACCCCGGAAATCCATCCCCCGCCACCCTCCCCTCCAACCCACCTCCCCGCCTAACATCCGAAATCCCATCCCCTCCCCCGCCATCCCTCCCCCTCCCACCCCCTCCTTAGCCACCCCCGAAATCCATCCTCCTCCTCTCGCCACCCCTCCCCCTCCCACCCACCTCCCAATTAAGCTAACCCCTGAAATTGTTGGTATAAGTGGGGAATCAAAACCAATTTCCTTTATATATTGTTGGTATTTTTAAGTAAAAATGAGAATGAATATGAGTGCCTCCATTCACCTGAAATTAAAGAATAAAAATAAAAATGAAACGTTCTTTATCTTCATCTTCAATAAATCTGCATCATCTTCTCCATTGCATATACTATTTGATTCTATCAGCTCCAGCCACCGACAATTCTCGTATCTTGAAGTTTTTTTTTTCTTCTCTCTCTCCCACCAGTCCTAAACACCAGATATAATTTTGAATTAGAGGTTTTTTTTTCTATCTCATCAGATTTGGAATTTTCTTTCTTCTAGCTTGCTTTCTCGTGGATGGTTGTGTGGATTTTGGCATGCAGTTTGAGAAGGGCGGGGATTGGTTGGGTAAGAAAGGTATTTCTCATCACTTGTGAAGGGTTTTGTGTTGCTGGTGGTTAGTGGGTTAGTGGAGAAATTGGGTCAGATTGTTGGCGGGGCTAGAAGAAGAGTGATAGTGGGATCGGGGGTCTAGTGGTGCTGTGGTGGCGACAGTGGAGGGGTGCACCTTCGGTGTTGGTGGTGGAGGGGTGGTGTTGTGGCTGGGAGTTTTGAAGGTGGGGATGAGAGGGGTGGATGCCCACTAGATGAGATAGAAAATGAAAGTTGGGGCAAAAAAAATATAAGGAAATTCGTTTTACCTGTTACAGCAGGTCATTAACCTGCTGGGACCAAATTTGGCAAAAATAATGCATAGTTGGGACCGCTCAGAAATAATCTTTAATTGGGACTAAAAATGGTGGAACGCCCATAGTTAAGACTGTTCCTATCAATTTTTCCAAATTCAAAAAAGAGCTGGAGTCTGCAACTCTGCATTGCTTACTCCCAATAGTACATTGGGTGATATACATATACCATTGTTAAAGGTTGGTGCCTTGCTTTTTATTTCCCTTACAAGTTTGCAATTTTAATAGTTGGTTTTTCGTTATTGATTGCGAGCTTTATCTCATTTGATCGTAATTTGTCAATGTTCACTAATCAAATGAGGCATCTGTTCTAGCTGGGCATTGATCATGTATATGGTACTTTGAGGGCAATTGAGTGTCTTCCAGTAAGAGAATGACAGTTAAGCCATTGTGTAATGGGGGTTGATTTTGTATTGAACGTTTTTTATATCTGTATTGAATTTTTAGCAAAATAGTGGACAATATTAAGTAAAAATGGAACAAAAAAGGCCCGCTGGCCCGAAAATGGCCCGCTTGACCCGAATGGAACGGGTTTTGGACAAACCAAACTGGCCTGCTTCTTGGCCCGGCTTGGCTCAGCCCGCTATAATGGGCAGAATTTTGATGTATGAGCCCGGCCCAAACCCGGCCCATCAGGTCTAGGAGAGAGTTAGGAGTATAAAAATAAAGTGGTGTCGCCATTTATCTAATTATAAATACGGCAACTCTGCTATATTGGCTGGTCAAATAATATGTGATGCAATGCGAGTGGAATAAATAGTTTGACTTTGAAAACTTAAAAGACAACTCGCTTTTCCCACGCAAATTTTTTTCTTTTAATACTAACCGCAACACTATATATATATATATATATATATATACACAATAATTTGTAGTTAGCTAATAATTAGCAAGCTAAGATAAAGGGAGAAACCAAAAGAAGATAAAAAATGGAGGTGGGTAAAATGATGGAAGATTGGCCAGCAGAAAAGAAGGTGAGTTGGGTGAGATCACAGATAATTGGAGGGAGTAGTGCACAATTTGAGTCTCCTTTTGGCAAATGCCGAATAACTTACGCCGATACTACTGCTACCGGCCGTTCTCTTCACTTCATTGAAGATTATATCACCACCAATGTTCTTTCTTTCTATGGTAATAATTTCCATTTTTGATCTATCTATCTGTTAGATTGCTACTTTATTTTATCATAAGTTTGTTGTAAAATCTATAACTTTTTTCAGAATTATGGAGAAGATTAGTGGCTAAAAGTATCATTGTTTAAGTAGTTGAAAGATTATGTACTTCCTCCGTTCTGAACTTTTTTTTTTTTTTTTTTTTACTGGTGAAACACTTCTCTCTTTTATGTGAGAGGTTTTTTTAGAGAAGTGTCTCATTCATTTTAGAGGGGAGAAAGTATATATTTTGGTAATGAAGTTGGACCTAAGAGTGAGGCCGTGGGGAAGGGGAAGAGAATTCCATCTCCACAGTGCCTCAAGTGGGTCGAAACAATAACTTCAAATTCATTAGGTGCAATGCAAGTTCAACCTCTAAATTAACCCATCTACAATAGGTGGATAGCTATTCAAAAGCAAAATTGAATCATGCTGAACCTCTGAATTAACAAGCTTTGCATTTTTTTCCTTTTTTGGTAATGAAAATGGGTCTAGGCCAGGGTCTTACTTCCAGGATACTCTCAAGTCCCAACCCAATGATCAAGCCCTAGGCACCTCGAGGTTGGGGGGGGAGAGGTAGAGCTAAATACGAGTTGTGTTGAATTGAGTCGAGTTATTGAATATTCGAGCTAAGCTTGATAAGGATTGTAATTTGTAAGTGTCCGAGGTGAGCTAGATCGATACTTTAGAAACATGTTTGAGCTTCGCTCGTTAATAATTTTGTTTGTTCGAGCTAAACTGATCAAGCTCGCTCGTTTGTAGTTCGAGCTCGAACACCAATGAAGCTTCATCCAATAAACAAGTTTTGTAATTATGACAGTATTTTGTAGATAAAAGCAAACAATTATATACTCATATTTTTCTTTATCATTAACTAATAAAATGATAACTAGCCAAACTAACATAAATTAAGAGTTCAAAAGGAGAGAAACCGCAATTCCAGCAACCAGTACATGATAACAATAAATTGATAGGTCGCATAATCAATTTAGATTAATCTTGATAGAAAAAAAAAATCCTAACAAGCTTGTAAACGAGTTTGAACAAATTAAAACAAGTTCATAAACGAATTATAAGTTATAAAGGATCCATTCATGAACATTCACGAATCCAACACAAAGGTGTTCGAGTTTGGCTCGCTTGTTAACGAGCTTATAATTATTGTTTGGGATTGTTAATTTACTTTATAGACAAGCTTTAACCGAGGTTTAACCGAGTTTTTTCGTGACTAGTTTGCAAATGTATAGGCCCATTTGCAACTGTAGGGGGAGGGTAAGGGAATCTACTGTAGGAATATATAGATGCACATATAGCGGAATTTCAAGAAACAATTTCCTAACATCTATCATAGGATTGTATACATAATATAAATATGAATCATATTATAAGGAAACGAATGTACAACCTTTGTAGCGTGTTTTCCACCAGATTGCAAGCGTTAGATATCAAAGGACAGCAATTATTGTCCCTCTATTTAGTCCACGAGCACCAATTGAATTCCCACGTCTGTTAGAACGGAAGGGGATGAACAGATTTCGCTCTCTTTCTTTTTAGGGTGGTGGCTGGATTTTCCAAGGGAGAAGAATAGGGTTTCTCTGTTTTTCAGTTTGAAAGTGTTATTGACAAGTTGAACGCTCTATTCCACCCTCATATTATAACTTTTTATAACAGTAGGAAAATAGGTTTAGTGAGAGACCTAGTACAACCCTAATTTCCCCTATTAGCCGGTTTTCTTTCTTCAATTAATTACTACAAAGTGTAACCTCATAGGATTAGGTTAGCTTAGTTGTAGGTTCAATCAATATTGTCCCACTAACCATTATATATTCTCTAGCAAGTAAATGTGATTACTAAACTAACTAATGTAATTAATTATCTCTATAATAATTCCTGTTATATTTAGTAAATGATTGCTGGGAATGTCTAAGAACATATTCCTTCATCTACCCCCAAAGTGACCATGCCAACCTTCAAACCCCTAGCCTGGGAAAAGTGAGATGAGTGGTACTACTATAACTCATCTGCACTTTGTTGGCACCATCCCTTGCTGGATATGAAAGAATATATAAAGAGTACATGTTATGCATACCTTAAATATAATAGTAAGGATAAGTTAGAAAGATATTTTTGAATGGTTTTAGGGTATATTAAAATAATCAAAAACTGCTAACTATAAATTAATGTAAGAAAACTAGAAAAGTGTAACGAATATTGTGGAATGGGGGAGGGGGAGTAAAAATCTCTAAAGAGAAACATCATTATATTTTGCATTGTAATTCAATACTTATTAAGCTTATATGCATCAATGAGGTGAGTGTTATGCTAATTTGTTGCGGTATTAATGTACTATATTAATAGGGAACACACACACAAGCGATAGCTACGTGGGGCAACAAACCACAAAGGCAGTGGAAGAAGCAGCAAGATATATCAAACGATGTTTAGGTGGTACAAAAGAGGATGCAATTTTATTCACTGGCTCAGGCACCACTGCTGCAATTAAAAAGCTCCAAGAAGTAATGGGTATCACTGTTCCATCAACTCTAAGAAGCAGAACTTTATCATCAGAAATATTCCTAAAGAATGAAGAAAGATGGGTGGTTTTCGTAGGGCCTTACGAGCATCACTCGAACCTCCTCTCATGGCGAAATAGCCTTGCAGAAGTTGTTGAAATCGCGTTAACGAAAGATGGCAGCTCCATAGACATGGAAGCACTAAGAGCCCAGCTGGAGTATTACAAGCTTACTAACCGCCCTATGATGGGTTCTTTCTCGGCTTGTAGCAATGTCAATGGCATTGTGTCTGATACTCGAGCCATTGCTACGTTGCTTCATCAATATGGTGCTTTTGCTTGCTTTGATTTTGCTGCAAGGTATGTCTAACTTTGAGATAGAAGTATATAGGAGCAGCATTTTTTAGCTACTAAATTGCTGCAAGCATTTTACCTGGATTTCGTTGATAGAAGCTAGCCTATGTTCTGTTCTCATTAGTCATTAAGTTAATTATATATGTGTCACTTGTCATACATTGTTATGTGCATTACGGGTGTAGTTTGACCAGGGCCGGGGCTAGCATATTAGAGGCCCTGTGTGAATTCTTGAAAAGGGGCCCTTATATCTTTTTTTAAATAATTCACTCATCGTAGAGAGTGCCAAATTACATAATATCTACTATGAAAAAAAATACTTTGTAATATTCACTTAAAGTGATGCTCGTCTTGCATTTTGTGAGGCAAAATCATCTATAAGACTTTGAACATCAAAGTCCACAGAGCTCAACTAACCAAAGTCCACAGATTACCACAGTATAAAATTAGAAGTATACCACAGTCCACAGATTATCACAGTCCACATATTACCAAAAGTATAAAATTGAAAACTAAAAAGTAAAATTAGAAAAGAAAGATATCATGCAATTTCCTTTGAGGCTTTGAATAATTGAATGCAGTGTGTTATGCTGTTTGTTGTCGTCTTGCCGAGTACTCACAAGCCAAAACTTGCTGCTTAGCAAACTAATTAATGAAAAAAAAATTGTAGTTTTCGAAAATTGAAAGCAAACTAATTAATGAAAATATAGAAATTGGGGAAGTTTGTATGGAAATTTCAAGGTGAAGTATCAATGATTGTGTGGGAGTTGTTGAGTGAAGATGAAAGGACGAAGGTGAGAGAAAGTGAGAAACGTGAGATACAGAGATAATCAGATAAAAGACGTGGCATTTGTGATTTATGACCATTTTGAAAAGAAAAAAAAAATCACAACACACCTTCACCATATTCGAACCCTTGACTTCAAGGCCATCATTAACTAGTTGACACCATTGATCCAACACACTTCTTCTATTTCCATGTTGTAACAATAAATACATATAGTAAAATTCTGGGGACCCTATTTTCGCGGGGCCCTACGCGGTCGAGCGCGCCGCACAGGTTGAGCCCCGCCCCTGAGTTTGACTATTTACAGAACATGTTTCATGCCTCAGAGAACCAATAATTGGATAATTTGGTAGTTCACCTTGAAGTAGAGACAATCAAGCCACTCCATAAGTTTGTCTTAATTTTTTGTGGCTTGTGCTAGTGTTGATGATTGGGCCTACAAAAATTAAAAAGTATAATATATTGAAAATCTAATCCCTTCCACTTTTGGAGATATGAGTTATGTAGATCACTTTAACATTCATTAGACGACCTCCTCTCACTTGTTTTTCACATAATATGGTCCGTTTTTTACAATATAATATTAAAACAATAATGTTATAAGATACACCTTTAAACATCTATTAAACGTTCTGGTTACCCTGACTTGTTTGTCACGTAATATGTTCCATAAATTGAGGTATTATTTTCAAAGAATAAGGTCATAAAATGCGATTTTTTATGTTTGACTGAGTTGTCCTCGCACTCACACGTTACTAACAAATTAACAATTGATAAGCAATATATATAAAGGAGGAACTTTTCGGAAGCATAGGGAGCTCCTCAAGATTTCGAGCTCATAGAGCGCGCCACGTAGGATTGCCACGTCATCAATTTATATTTTTATTTTTTACAAAAATAGAGTTCTAAATGATTTAAATACATATAAGGAGATTTGGATAAGCGAAAATTAGAGTTTGGATTTGAATGAACAACCTAAATTATTATATCATGATAATTGTGTATAACTTTTGCTACGTAACTCGGAATATTATAATTTTTGTACCATTGGAGAGTGCTCGAAATATGCTCCGAAATAAGATCCATTTATAATATAGTTGTACAACTTATGAAATATAGAGCGCCGTGTATGATTGTCATGTCATCAATTTTTATTTTTATATTTTTTCTAAAAAAAGAGTACTACAATTTATGAAATAGAGAGCACCGCTTAAGATCACCATGTCATTAGTTTTTATTTTAAATATTTGTAAAAAATAGAATTCTACATGTATTTAAATACATAAAAGAGTTATGAATAGGGGGAAATTAGAGTTGCGTTTTGAATAAACAACCTAAATTATTATATTATGTAAATTGAATTTAACTTTTGTTACCTAATTCAAAACATTATATTTTTTTTTACCATTGGAGAGTGCTTGAAATATGCTTCAAAATATGAACTCATGAAAATATATTAAATTAGATGCATTATAGGACATTATTTAGTCTTTTTTTTAGATAAATATAATAATGGCTATAAGTATTAAGTATAGTGTATTATATGTGATTATAACATTTGATTATAGGTCCAATTTACAGGATTAAATATATTATCTTTCAAAACCTCAACCTTACTCAACTAAACTAAAACAATATAGTATTGCAACAAAAGTTATTAACTAAAATCTATAACGATAAAGTTACATATTAAAGTTTTGGATTATGTAAAAATTAGAGTTTGATTTAAATAAAACATACTTAGAATATTATAAAGAGCTCCACTAAGCATGCCATGTCATTCTTATCAATTTTTAAGAAAGTATTCTTTCTGACCTGCATCAATTAAATTATTACCTTCTACTTTCTTAAAGTATCATCGGGTATTATTCATGTTAAAACTGTATTAGCTATTGTTAGTCATACCTGTTATTGGAATACCATTTAATTGGTTTGGACATGGTTTTAAGGAAATAAAAAAATGGGTCGTCTAGCATAGAGGTACCTCTTTAGTTAACTAGAGTATGGGACAAATAAATCCTTATTAAAGTAAACGCAACTTTATAAGGCAATTCGGGTAATTAATGATGGTTTTATTAACATAAAGTAAAGGTAATATTGTCAACTGTAGTTTCTTTTTTTTACCGAAAGTGGAATGGTTCCAAAAGATGAAACTACCTAAAGTGGTAATTGTTGTAATAGAAAAAGAGCGGAGGAAGTATGTAAATACAATGATCTTGAAAAATCTCATTTTCCAACAACACAAAATCAACAATAATTTTAACAAAAAAATTGCAATAAAATAAAATAAACAACAACCCGTGCAACGCACGGGCTTCAAACCTAGTGATATATATATTCTTGTGTGGTCCTGCACGTACCAATAATGGTGTTCTGCCTTGTGTATACAGTGGTCCTTATGTCGAGATCAACATGAGATCGGGCGAAATAGATGGATATGATGCTGTATTTATTAGTCCACACAAGTTTATTGGTGGACCAGGGAGCCCTGGAATCGTCCTTATGAGCAAGAAGCTTTATCAGCTCACTTCTTCTCCACCTTCAACCTGTGGAGGCGGGACTGTCAGCTATGTCAATGGCTTCAGCAATGAGGTACCACTGCCTACTTACATCAATATGTCAATCAATTTTTAGGGTGCTACGCAACTTAATTACTTTGACTTATTTGAACTTATGTTTATATCACATGGAACTATGTCCCATTTATTTTTTATGATACATGGCTCTTTGAAAGTCGTAGATTTCACCGAAGCTCTATATAAAGTGATAAATGACCTTGGAAGCTATACTAATAAGATTAGGTAGCTCGGGCAAAATCTACACGATTTTAGATGAGTGGTATCATTGTGAGGACTCTTTTTTATAGTTGGTGTTGTGTAATCCTCTCGTTTTAGTTTGTCATGCTCCCTGCAACAAAGTTGTAGTTGGTATTATATAGGCCTTTTTAACTAAATTATATCAATTGAAATTGTTGGAACAATTACTTTATTACTCATATTCTATTACATTTACAACCCTTCGAGTTGTGTAAGGAAACCACGTACGAAATGGCTTATAATTGACAAGAAAATATTCATGAATGACATCGCAGGACACTTTATACTTGGACAATATAGAAGAAAGGGAAAATGCTGGCACTCCTCCTATAATCCAGACGATTAGAGCAGCATTAGCTTTCTGGGTCAAAGAATACATTGGCCCTAGAACCATTGAGCAACAAGAGCATAGCTACATGGCAAGCGCATTGAAGGAACTAGCCAACATCAACAACATTACAATTCTAGGAAACACGAGCACGAAGAGACAGGCTATCTTATCCTTCCTTGTTTATCCAGTTACTGATCAGATTAAGGAAGATGTTCGAGTGCAGGAAGGCGAACGTAAGCCTCTTCATGGACGTTTTGTGGCCAAATTGCTTAATGACTTGTTTGGAATCCAAGCAAGAGGAGGGTGTGCTTGTGCTGGACCTTATGGTCACTACTTGCTCAATGTTGACAAGCCTTACTCTTTGGCATTGAGATCATTAATCCAACAGGTAAAAAATCTCTATTTCTAAAAAAAAAAAAAAAAAAAAAAAAAAAAAGCAACTAGTTGATTTTTTGTTTGTTAAATAACATTTACAATCTATGTATTTACATCAATATTTTATAGTTTCATGTTTTTTAATTGTATTTACATACTGAAAATCCTAGATTTTGACATCGATATTGCTTATCATTACACAGGGTTATGAGGGAGTTAAACCTGCATGGACGAGAATTAGCTTTCCATATTATATGTCAACAGAAGAATTTGAGTTTGTATTGGATGCAGTAAAATTCGTGGCAAAATATGGACATCAATTTCTTACATTATATCATTTCAATTGGAAAAATGGGGATTGGACCTTCAAAAAGGAGGCATACGAGAAAGTCTTTAATAATGCAAGACACACTATTGAAGATGAGTCGAAATTAGCTAGTTTCATGCAACGCTTAAAGCTAAGGTCTAAGGGACCTTATAACAATAAGCAACATAAAGATCATGATAAAACTAACATTAATGATACAGGTTTGACAGAAAAGTATGGTTCATATATGGAATCTGCCATCTTCATAGCTTCTATGTTACCAGTTTTCCCTGAGCAAGGTTCGGTTCCAGAAGATTTGGACATTGAGTTGCCCTTCAAAATTTAAACACTTTGTTTTTCGTTTTGATTATGTTTGTATTGAGCAGATTAATCTTTTTATTCTGTGATATATGTACAAATGTAAATTCTCTAATAATTTAATTTCAATATATAAAGGTAAATTGGAGCTATGTCTAAAAAAATGTAAAGGTAAAGAAAGGATGAAAGACAGATTGATTGTGTAACACGAGTTGATCAACTATACTTGGTGCTTTTGTAATTCTACCATAATAATTTGGTGCACTGTTCATATGTTTTGTTTTGACTATCTTGTAGTATTATTTAAACTTAAGGAACACCAAAGTTATATGTGCTATCGTAGGATTCATTTCAATATAAAATTTTCAATATATTAACTTTTTTATAATTTTTAAGAATATACGTTATGTACGCCTAAGCCTTGTTCTTTTGGAATGAGCGAACCAGTTGAGCAATCAAGAAATCATGAGAGGAAAGTAGTTGAGTTGAGTTGGACTAAATCTGTCCCCAAAAGAACAGGGCCCTAGAGGTAGGCCAATGGACGATGTGGGAGGCCAAGCCACGGGCTGAAGCAGGTTGGGCTGGCTCGTCTTGGCCCAGGATCAAACCACGAGTTTCGCATGTTGGGCAAGTTGGTCTAGTAGGCTAGTTTGCTCAGCCCAAAACCAAGACAATCTAAGTTGGGCTTTCGCAGTTCATGGAACAGGGTTTTGCGAATAGTGGGTTTGATGGGCTACCGGTTTTTCTTATGTATTTAAACAAATTTAGTTAAGCATTAGAATCACTGTTACATAAACTTTGAAATTAATTAGAATTTAGACAATTAGCAATTTAAAATTTAGACAATTAATGAAAAAGGCCAAAAGTCGACGTAATTTTTCATGCCTAAATTGCCGTCTACTGCATCCGCAATTTACCTGATTTTGCTATAGCCATTCGTATTGCTTTTGCTTTAAGTTTGCTAAGCCTCAAGTGAAGCAATTCAAATTAATAAAGTTGAACAAAAATAAACACATGCCTGCAAATAAAGTTCCATTACCAATTTAACATAGGCCCTATTTTTAACAAATTACACCCAGCTCTATTTTCATTACCATCATTTATTACCAGCACGAACCTCTCAAGTCTCGGCATTTCTAATAAGAAACAAAAAAAAGCCTCTTTTCTACCACTTGTAGTTCCACTACACCAAACGTAAAAACATGTTTGAAGATAAACAATAAGGCTAAATGAAGAATCGTACTCCAAATAGCAAGACTCATACAGAAATATGTGAAATTGACTAAAATGATTGCATCTGTTACACACTGATTCTCATAAATGGAGTAGTCTTGAAGGACGTCAGCAACAAGCCTTGCTCCATAACAAATATATGGTGTTTACAGTTTACAATGATGATTATGAATATACATCATAAAGTATGGCCTTTTTAGTACACAAGTCAACATAAGATTAGCAATAATATCATGCTCCCATTGTGACTGATGAACACTATAAAAACCAGAGAGAACACCAAGTAATACATGCTATAAGGCAACGCCATAATCTATAACTCAATTCCACGCATTGGTAAGATTTACAACCGGCTATTCCCATGTTCATCGGTAGTATTCTATTACTCTATACAGGTGAAACACACCCCCAAATTTCAAGTTCTCAGCTAATTTGCGTTTAATACATGACACACGTAGAAAACACTTGGACATGAAAGAGTTCTCAGATGCACAATGAGCTCAGAACTGAACAGGTGATTGATTTCAATATGTTAGTTAAGCTAGCAAAAACAAAAGATGAAAAGACATAATCATAAAGGAAAGATCAAACAAAAATCTCTGTTAGTGAAATTATGTGCTTCATGACCAAAAAAACGTTCTACAGATAGATTTCAAAATAACAAAAAGTCCTGCAGAT
This sequence comes from Beta lomatogona, assembly GCA_947646795.1. Taxonomy (NCBI): domain Eukaryota; kingdom Viridiplantae; phylum Streptophyta; class Magnoliopsida; order Caryophyllales; family Amaranthaceae; genus Beta; species Beta lomatogona. The sequence continues at coordinate 7,221,468 of CANSNZ010000063.1, read as the reverse complement.
AGATTGAAAAGAGCAGAATGCGCCAGAAGCACAACAGATACTGACATCAAAGAACATCATACTGACAGATTTGATTCAGTACTGAATAATCTGCCTTCGTTCTTTTTTACTTTTACTACTTCGATTTTTGCACTATTGACTATTCACAAACACTACATTGACCATCGTTATTGGATTTGTCTCATCTTTTACAAATCGACTGTTATGAATAATTGCTCAAAGTTGTGCATTAGCAAACGTGAAAGTCAAAGAGGTAGAAGTCATGAGTGAGAATGAAAATTAATTGTAGAAGATGCACAATTTCATGTAACCCTGCTCTTGATTTCTATGTATTGTACTATTGTTTGCCCTCAAGGTGTCAAATTACTGAACTATTAAGGTTCGCTTGAAAATGACTTGAACATTATACACAAACTAGAGAACCATATTTCATGGATAAATAATACTTACCCAAATGGTTAACATTTTGTGCAAACAATCATTTGAGACCATATATTAAAACACTTGTGGCGGTAAGACAAGCAAATGTAACAAGCACCCAGAAGATCTAAACAAAAAATGCCCAAGTAAAAACATGAATAAACAAATTTACCACGGGCGATGAAAGAGTCCGAAGGTGTTAGCGAATCCAGCAATGTGAAACTGATCCTGCTCTCTTGTATTCTTCACAATCTTCAATTTGACAGGAAGAAATCAGATCTCCAATTTTCACTATGATCTGATGGCACTTGAACTGAATAAAGAAGTAGCTTCAGTGGGGCACCCTGTCATGTCTCTACACCTTCTTCAACACTTGGAAGTCCACTTTCTCTAATAAAGGCTGGATTAAGAAACTTTGAAGCAAAAGCCCACAACTTGTACACATCATCAAAGTTGGACAGAAAACTAAGTGATGCCGTGAGAACCTCCACTCTAAAGAACCCGCTTTTTCCATCAAAACGGCCATTTGCCATTGGCTTGCACAATGTCGTGTCTGTAATGTTCAATTCTCCATTGGGATTCCCTGGACCATCCATGATTCTTATATGGCTAAGGATGCCAACACCAAGACAGATGCCATGGGCTTCTGCAAGCTTTTGGACAACCTCTGGATTTATTAGCCCTCTGTCTTTGTTTCTCACATTGAAAGCCACGGCAGCTCCTCTTTCGTACTTAATTTTAGGGCCATATATTTGGATAAGAGGCACAGTATCTTTTTCATGTGGACCAGGGAATCTCAGTTGCAGAAGTGACGTTACAAGCCAGTTAATCAAAAACCGTAATCTAGAAGTCGTTCTATTGAGGCCCAACATGTTTATATGATCAAGATGCCGGCAAATGATCTCTGGTTCTCTCCTATCAGATTCTAGGTCATCGCCATAATCTCCGTCACTTGCATAATCATAGTCTTCGATGTTTCTTGTAGATGCCTCACCTGCCTCCAAGGTATGACCAGAGTGCTCTCTGTGGTTATCCTCTGTACTGAAGGATACCCTCCTTCCTTTGCTAGCAATATCATCTTCTTCAAAGCATACAACCCGGCCAGCAGCAAATTTGTTGCCATCCCTCCTTCCCAAAAGCCTGAACTCACCTTCTGTTTCTCTTCTGATAGCACTTTCTTTCGTCTCAGCACACACTTGCGATGTGATACCATGAGATGCCAAATTATGACAGTTGAAATTGGACCCATTTACCGAACCATTCAGTGATGCTTTGTTCCTTGCCCTTTCGTGTTCATACTCCTCTTCTATCTCATGAACAGGTTGTATTTCCTCATTGATCTCATGTACATTTTCAGTACTACGCGACACTGATTGAACTGCAGCATCAAATGATAGCATATGCCGCCCATCATAAGTCGGGCTCCTGGAGTTGTTAGCTGCTGGCTTTGGGGAGACCCTCTTGCCATTCTTCTTCCCAGAGAACCATAGGGGTGGTGAAGGAGTGGATCTCTGTCTCTCCAGCTGGCCTAAATTCTCGGACCCCATCGGGCTTTGTCCCAAGTCAATCCAGAATGAGTTGTCAGATGATTCATCCTCACTGAAGATGGGGCTCTTCATCACCTCCCCAACAGAAATACTCTCAGTCTCTTCAAAGATTGTGCTAGCACCATCTCTATCAGAGCTATTTTCATGCTCCAGCTCAGTATCAAAAACATCCCTCACCTGAGCGGAAGTAAAAGCACCAGAAAAGGCCGGCATTTGCGATCCCTTCTGGGTGTCCCCTTTAAATTCTCCATTCTCATCAACTTCATCATCTTCAACCCCAATCAGCCCATCAAGACCATCCATTGAATCGCCCAAATATTGCGGGAAGACTGGAGTGATTTTGACCATTCCAGTTCCAGTCACCCCAGATTGGTTTTGAAGGCATGCCAAAACAGATTTTTTGATAAGAAGGCATCCAAATCCACTAGGATCATAACCGAATACCCTGTAAAATGATGTGATTATGAAATCAGGACGAAATAACGACAAGCCAAGTGAATCCATATCCTTCGGACCCAGAGCACCAGCATCTAACAGAACATGCCAATTGTTTTGTTGCGCCAGAGCCATCCATTGATACGAGTACTTGGATCCCGTCACCCTGGACTGAACAGGAAAGACAAAAAGCCCAACAGCAGAATCCTTCTTCCTCTTCTTCTTGTTCAGAATCTGCTTCCTAAGATCAGCTGAACACGGTTTGAGAGTAGGCCATTTAAACCACGCACTATAAACTTTCGCTCCTTTCTCCTTTGCAGCTTGGCCCATCCAATTCAAAGATTGGCTCTCATGATCAAACATAGTTAACAATTTCTTGTTTGTATGAAAAGGGTATGCTTCAGCCAGCAATTTAAAGGCTGAACCTCTGCTTACCGTAAAGACAATTCCATATTCATTCTCAGGAATGTTCAAATAATCCATAATTCTAGTTTTTATATCATGTTCAACAGTCCCTTTCTCAGCACCACCATACAAGACATGATTACTCAAATTAGCACTCATCTCAGACAAGCTAAAACTTGAAGTGTCCCAATAATAGAGAGTCTGAAGGTGAGAAAACAGCCCAAATCCACAATAATCTAGACATACCTTGGGAGCTGGCCCTGTGAGATGCCCATATTCATCTAATCTCAGTTGATCAATCCTCTCAGAAGATTGATACTTGGGATACATGGTGAGGAATTTAGAAAATGCCTCATTAAGAGCCGGAATCGAGTCTTCAGAATCGTAAGTACGATCCGCCGCTAAAGCAGTTGCTCTGAGGAATTCTTTCAGGGCTTGGAGCCTTGCAAGCGATCTCGAACGTCCGAGTCCCTCATCTTTGTTGGAATTGGCCTCAGCATCATTGTCCATAGTGGATTTTAGAAGAGACCCATCTTCAGATGCTTCCTCAAGAGCTTCTCTAAGCTTGTTCTCCTGCAACTTCCTCAGAACTGAAGGGTTTTTCTTGCTATCTTCCCCAAATTCAGACCCATCTTTTCTTCTACCCTTCTTGTCAATGATCAAAGATACACAATGGGAAATAGGCTTCCATAGTGAGAGATGCATCTGAGCTAAAGGGGATAAACAAAATTAAAAAAAAACCTAACCCCAACACACAAAAATTTACCAAAACCTAGGTTTCAGGCCAACCCTTCTATCAAAGAACAGCTAGGAAAGAGAAAGCAAGTTCAAATTCAAAACTTGCAAAAGAGGGAATCAGTTCAAATTGCTTTCTCCAAAATCAATGAGTCTGCTTTCAGAAAATAACAGCAAACAAAAAGTTGCCACTAAACAGCTTCCACCAATTTCAGCAGGAGAGTTTGATTGCTTTAACAAAGCATTCAAAAACACAAAGAATTATAGAGATTCAAAGGTGAAATAAAGGGCCAAAATATAATTAAAAAGGAAAATATAAACTGGACCACAAATTATTCTCAGCAAAAGAGTTGATCTTTAAAGAAGATCAGACCCAGAAAATTATAGCTAATATAGAATCAAAACAATTAACACAAACAAACTGAAGTGGTAATTTCAAGCACCAATCTTGGCCCAGAAAAGGGGGTATTTTGCGTTTGACTTTTGAAGAAGACAAAGGAGGAGAAAAATCAGCTAAATTTAGCTAAATTAAACTAAACCCATCACCCAAAAAAGACTGAATTTAAAAACCCAGATCCCCAAAACACTGAAAAATCAAAAAACAGAGAAACCCTAATTGGCAACATTTAATATAGAGAAGCTCAGAAGGAAGAACTGACCCCCCCATTTTGACTTTTTAAGTCAAAAACTTCATAGAGGAAAAAAATTACAATAGATGGGATTTCTTCTGTGTCTAAAAATTAGGGTTAGGAAAATTGAAATTTTGGGGGAAGGTGAGAGAGTGGAATGAAGAAGAAAGGGAGAAAATTAGTAGAAGGTTTCTGAGGTCAACAAAGAGCAGAGGAGTGAAAGTGTTTTCATTCAATGACTTTTAATTTTTACCTACCTTCTTTTTTTTCTCTCTTTCTCTCTCCTCCCTTTGATTTTTTTTCCCTTTTTTATTTGACCTCTCTGTCTCACATTTTCTAATTTTGATGTTGATGGAGTGTTACGCATCCTGCTAATCTAAATCTCGGATTAGTAGTTTTTTAATACTCCTATTAGAATCTGTATTGAGATTTGAGGGTAGATTATTAAATTGAACCTCTATTTATGGTAATTTTTTACTAATTTTATGAGAAAGTAATGGATTTCTCTATTTTGGAAGGAAATTTTTTTAGACTTGCTACCTTGCTTGTGACCAACTTAACAAATCATTTGTGATAGCAGAGGAATGCCTAATACTAGATTCGAAAAAAGGAAGTTGAGATTGAGATTAAATACAACTTTGAAATAGCTCAAGTAATGTAGGGTTTAAGTTTGTTCTTTTTATATTAATTAAGGTCAAATTGAGCTGAATTTTAGTTATATGTATGGTTTTTATTTCGTGGTTGTAATTATAAACATGTTCATTAGTTATGTACACTTCAATCTAGTTATAAGAGTTCGAACTTTAGTTATACTCAAATAGTCAAATGTTATATAATTGCAGAAGGGGTAAATGTATACTTCAAATAATGATATAAAACTTGACCAATCAAATAAAATGTAACAAAATACCTACTCCATCCCATTTGTATTACTCATGTCTTTATGATACAATTTTTATGTCATAATTCTTCCATTTTTTTACTTGCAATATTTCCCATTTTAGGAAGATACATATTTCTTGCAACATTGACGTGTTTTGGGCGATATATTCTACCTTTTTCTCTACTAATACATGTGGTCTTTTTTTCTCTCTCTTATCTCCTAAATTCTAGTGTCATATTTCAATGCTGCAAGTAATGGATGAAATATTTCATAACCTTGTATTTTAGGTGATTTTCTCATTTATTCCACGTTTGCACCCCTTTATAAAGTAATCCCCATCTTTTGTAACATCATTAAACTTAATTACAATGGTGGCACCGTTACTTGATAGTGATAGGCAATGGACATGTTAAGAAATGGGCCGAGCCAAACAAATTATTTCGTGAACTATCACATGTCAAGGGTAGAGTGGGTTGCGAGCCGTGTTGCGTAGGCTAACCTAGAAGATATACTGGGTTGTATCGGTTCACTGGTCAAATTGACCTTAGTCCGCCAAATCTTTTTATTTTAAAACAAAATTTTACCATATGGCATACTAGGTGGGACGGGTTGGCTAAGTTTGGATAGGCTTTTCAGGAGGTTGTGTTGATTTTTTTTAAATCATAGCTTGATTTACCTAATATGGGTTGGGGCATAAAGTGACTGCACTGAACTCGATTAAACCATGAGATAGATGGGTGAGGTTGAATCAAGATCAACTCAGCCCACTAACCATCTCTATTAGTTAAGTAAACGATCTTACCTAAACAGCCCAACATCTTGCATTTTCTTTCAAAATTCTCATTTGTATAACATGTGTATATGGATAAAAATTACAAATTATGGTTAACGAAGAAGATTTGATAGTTTAAAGAAAATAAATTCCGTAATGAATCATGGGGTGTGGAGATGTTTATATAGCTTTTCCTACTTTAGTAACTTACATCTCCCAAAATATAAAGTTTAGTGACGATTTACAAATTAGATATTATCTCAAAAAAGGAGTGAAATGATAAATTATTAAATAAAATAAAATAATACAAATAAAAAAAATAATACTGATAAATCATGTGCACTGATACATGTGATATTTAAATATTATATAAAAAGTTTATAATGAAATCCCTAAAACCCCCCTTAACCTTTTGTTATAACGTCAAAAGCTTTAATTTACGAAATTTTTTTTTTTTTTTTTTTTTTTTTTTTTTTTTTTTTAACCTTCATCTTTTTTTTTTTTTCTGCGCTTGCCCTTTAACCTTTTTTAAGGTCAAAAGTACGAAGCAAATTAGTGCTCAATGCTATTTGAAGCCCAAAAGTAGTGGAATTTAAGCTGGAATACCTCCATGTAAGTAAACAGAACAAACTAGAAACAAAGCATGCAAGGTCAAGTAGATAATTCATGGGGTGGGTTGGTTGAGTCTCTTCTTAAAAGCAGAGAAATCAAAAGCAATTTCCAAAAGCAATTTCTTGTCAATCATCACTCTCTCTCTAATTATACTTTTTGCAAAGGTGAAAATAGAGGAAGACAGAGAGTGGAGGGGACACTAGTTGTTTTAAATAGTGGTTAAAGAAAAAACCAAAGATTAAAGTATGAATATATACTATGGTATTATTGCAAACTAATAAAGGTTGATACTGACAGCATGCAATACGAAGATAAACCACATCATATCATATCCTTCTCAGTTATTGCAATATGCCCACTACTTTTCCAACACCACTATATTCACAACGAAGATCTTCAATTAACAAGCAATATTACATTTATGATCAATTTATGCAAGTTGATACAATAATAAATTTAACATACATATGTACACTCGCTAACACTCATGATGTGATTTTCTTTAATTATTATTATTGTTATTGGGATGGGGAGGATGGACATTCGGGTCGGGATGGGCATGTGTAGGGTTTGGGTAGGGTCCGAATAGACCCTAACCCGGAGCCTAAAATTTTGTTGGAACCCCAGATCCGGATCCTAAGAATATAGAAAAGCTAGACCCTAACCCTGACCCCATAGGCGGATTTACAGGGGGTACAGTGGGTACAGCTGTACCCCCATTCCTAAACATAAAAATGAAGAAAATAAAATGCAAGGAAATTATTAAAAAAATAAATCCCAAATGACAGATGACAGAAGTTGCACAGAACTGTACTCATCTCTTCCCTTTTTCCTTTTCTCCTCTCTTTCTCTTTCCTCCGTCAACAGTCAAAAACAATTAATTTTTTCCTCTATCTTTCTCTCACCTCTATCAGTACATCTCTCCTTTTACTCTTCTCTTACCTTTTTTTCTTATTAAACAAATCCGCCCGTTGCTCTCACGTTGCCAGCCGCCGGACTGCCCGGAATTATTCAGCGGCGGCGAGTCGGAGTGTTGGAACGCCGGTCTGCCGAAAATCGTCAGAGCTCGGTGGCTCAGTCGGTCAGTATCAGTTCGAGGTTCTTTTTGTTTTCTAAAAAAATTATTTGTTAATTTATGGAATGGAATTTGGAAGTTATGAAATTATAAATTGTGAATTGAAGTTACTTGACTTGAAATTATTGGACATTGAATTAGATGGATTGAAATAGATGTTGTGAAATATGTTATTTTTGTAGGGATGTGAATTAGATGGATTGAAATAGATGTTGTGAAATATTTTTTTTGTAGGGATGTGAATTGAGATTAGTTGAATTGAAAAGTTTAGAAATTGTGAAATTGAATTTAGATGTTTTTTTTTGGGTAATGTATATTCCATAGATAATTTTGTAGTACATTTAGAGAAAAGAACAACATTTAACTTAGACGAATTAGTTAATCGATTATAAAAATAGGACTAAAAATGGTCTGTTAACTGAACCACTTATTAAACAATTAGCAATAATATCTAAGTTCTTGTGTATTCAAACTTGGGTGTACAAAAATGTTGCTAAGCTTTATTTTTAAAAATAAATTTGACGAGTCTAAGTGCTATCCGTACCCCCATAACAAAATTCCTGGATACGCCACTGCCTGACCCTTAGGGTCTCGGGTTCGGGTTTAGGATCTAGTATATTTCCTTAATTTTTGCCCAATTTTCAATGTCATTTATATTTATATTTCTTGACTTTCGATAGTGCGTATGATATGTAGGGTCTAGGGTCTGAGCCTAGGGTCCAAATGACAAAAGTTGAAATTTAGGATAATACGAAAGTTTTTTTTCTCAAAAACACAAAAGGCAAAACAAATATTAAATAACTTTAGGGTTCAAGTGTAAGGTCAAAGTAGGGTCTTGGTCTAGAATATTAAGAGTCAAGACCCAGACCCTAAAAAGTTCACTTGGGACCAGACTCGGACCTTAGGGTCGTCTAGAAAAAGTTGGACTCATACCCTAAAATTAGGGTCGGATCCTATAGGGTCTGGTTAGGATCCTGGACCCATGGTCATCCCTATACTACCTCCTCTATTAAGCTACTAAACACTCCCTCCGTTTCTTTTTACTTTAATCACTTTACTTTGGTGGAGAATCAAGGAAAAAGTTTAAAAGTATGAGAGAGAAACTCAAAAGTAAGAGAGATAAACTAAAAAGATAGAGAAAGAAACTGAAAAATGTGAGAGATAAACTAAAAAGTAGATTAAAATATTAAAAAGTGGATGAAAAAGTAACAGTGTGTAGATTAAAAAAAACAGACCAAAAAGGAAAATGTGTAGATTAAAAAGAAACGGAAGGAGTATATTTAAGGGTGTTAACCATCCGAAACGACATTTCGGTTCGGTAACCAGAAGTTTCAATTCTCTCTTTTTGTGAACCGCAACCGTTTAAACTGGTTACCGCCTAAGCGGTTAACCGTTATTTCGACACGGTTTTCCGGTTATCCATTAACCAGTATTCAAGTTATACTATTATATTTTACTTAATGTACATATATATTTTCTATTTTTTTGTATATAATCTAATATTATATATATTCTAATATAAAATGTATTATAAAGTGGATAATAAATCCATTGGAAAATATAACTAACACTAAGAATTCACTCCATTCCCTAATTATAGTATTTATATTAGTACTAAAGTTTCCAAACAATCACATACTTCCTCTAATTGTTGTTACTTAGTACTCCCTCCATTTTGCTTTTGTTGTTCCTGTATTCTTCATTGGGAAATTTCAATATGTTTTTCTTATTTTGAATCTTTCCATACATAGTGTAATTTATGGATATTTCCGGTTTACCGTTCACTCAAAAATCATAACCGTAACTGTAACGTTTAACCGTTACTTTTTTCAGTTCGGTAACCATACCGTTAAATTTTTTTAACGGTACGGTTAGTCGTTACCAACCATTTAGACAGGTTTTCGGTATTTCGTACGGTATTTCGGTTTCGGTTTTTTAATGAACACCCCTAAGTATATATATATATATATATATATATATATATATATATATGTGTGGATATGTTCTCTTTGCTTGAAGTAATCTGATCTCATCCGATATTTTTAAACACCAGCCTGGTGCATACCTTCTATGCATACTACACTCCCTAACTTGAAATTTTTTATAATCTATAATTTCAGGGAACATCTTCTATGTTAGTTAAGATGCATGATATATAATTTGCTAAAAAGAGATGTCATATAGGGTTTATTCTTTACACTAAGTACATAGAATAGAAAGAAGTATATTTATAACCGCTTACCCACCAATCCTCCCAATCTGTGACCAGCAATTTCTATTTCTTACATGTAGCATTCTAATGTTCAAATCATATGCATCGGTGCATGTAAGACTAAGAGTTGTCCTAATCTACTTCTGTTTTCTTTATTCATTCCCCACCACAAGAAAGTGAGATGTGAGGAAGTCCACTGATTGCAAAATTTGGAATTCTCAGCCTAGTCAAGGGGTCTAATATATGTTCTCAAACAATACTACAGGCTCTACTGCCAATCATATAGTCAAGGTGTCTCTTTGATTCAATTTAACATAGGATCCTAATTAGTGACTATGTAGTTGGAGGAGCGACACTACCACGTCTAATTTGTAATTTGAGTGTTTGTTTTCTTGTGGCTTGATTAGCCCTTCTTTCAAATCAAAAAAAAAAGAAAAGACCCTACTAATATGTGATTAAAAGAGGTACATTCGATCTGAGCACAATTGTTAAGATTATATAAACTACAATAAGGTAAAGTAAGTGAAATAAATACATAAATTTATAACGGAAATTTTCTAGCTTCCACCTAATTAAATTTTGTTCGACCAAGAAACTCACTAGAAAATATTAATAAGTCTCCTAAACCAAGAAATAGTTAAATGCATAATATATAGGAAAAATTGACATGAATAATCCCAACTTTCACCAGTTTTCTCAAAATAATCTCAACTTTAAATTATTTTAGAATAATCCCAACTTTAGGGGGTAAATTCTCAAAATAATCCGAACTATTAGTTTTCAACATATTATAGACCTAAAATGGATTAGTGCATACAAGGAAAAAGATAGTGTGGCTTACTTTGAGAAGGTCCCCTCAAAAGTTGGGATTATTTTGGAATAATCAAAAGTTAGGATTATTTTGAGAAGACAGGTGAAAGTTGGGATTGTTCATGTGAATTTTTCCTATATATAACACCAATGAATTTCCCCAATACCTTTGAACTAATTATTTCTTGATAGAATAAAGATTAACAAGTCTCTAAGACCAAGCAGTCCTTTAGTTAGATGCATAATATTGCATTACTCAAATATTTTGTTGATCATAAAATGAAAAAGTTTACACAAGGAGATTAGGTATAAACGACTTTCCCTTTTATGTGAAATTGGAAAACTATTTGGCAAACTGAACTCAGATCCCATATATGATTGTTCTTCTTATAATAATACTAACTATTGATTAGTCTAGAATAATCTCAACCTATCAACTATCAACTATCAAGGGTGTCTTCCTCTAATGATCTTAAGTGACTGAAAATTTGGTTAAACTATTAGATTTTGTTATATTTAGTTATTTTTCTTCCTTTCTCTCTTTGTCTTTCCCTCTTTCTCTTTCTCTTTCTCTTTCTCTTTCTCTTTCCTTCGCTACAGCGTTAAATCGAGTTTTCACACGTCTACTTCGGACCTATTGCATGATTGTTTCAGGCCATTAAATCATTTGAGAAGACATTACTTATAGTAATATTATTATGGAATAATATATAGTTGAGAATTTTCTTTTAAGAACATTCGTCATAATTATAATCTTGTAAGGAAATTTTGTCAAAATGATATTTTATATATCACTTTTTGCGAAAAACAACTTTTTAAATTTTCCTGACAACTTAAGACCTATAAAAGAAAATTGTTTGTAAGAAAACAACCTCGGGCCACTTTCAGGCATTAACCAAGCCTTTTTAAAGCACTGAATACATAAAAGAAGAAAGCTTCATTACATAAATTATAGAAGAATAATGAATGTTTACTATTTTAGGTGGTTGTTAATTGAATTCCTTCACTTCAATGATGTCTAAAAGTGACCTAAGATTGTTTCTCACAGATAAATTTTTTTTAAGGCATCAAATTACCTGAAAAAATTTAAAAGATTATTTCCCGCAAAAAGTGACATACATAATGATAAATTTTGCTTCTGGTAAATGTTTCCCATATTTGTTACTATTTCTTTTAAACAGAGTTCCTTTCACTATTTTGTAGAAATGCTTCGCTCTCATCGGGTGAGAACTTTTTAGGTTGTAGGGTTAGAGTCTTAGAGATTATGAACATCAAGAAGAACTATTTCTATTTTCTATGCTATTTGTAATTTTGTATGGGTCTTCTGTCTTCACAAGTAAAATTGTTGAGGTTATCAATTCTCTAGTTAGAATATTCTCATATCAGTGAAGCAATACTAAAATGATTCTTTCTTTCTTACTAGTTGAATACTCTTAACTGTTTATGATTTTGATGACAAGTTTTAAAATGAAATTTTAGATTGTCTTTTTATTAGAGATAATTATTATTGTAAGTGTCGTATAATATTAATTAATAGTAATACTTGTGATTCCTTGTAAACGAAATACTCCCTCTGCTCCAAAAGTAATATAACACTTGTCTTTGGCACAGATTTTTAGGAGGGAGTTGGAAGTGGGATATCGTGTTAACATTTATGTTAAAATAAGGAGAGAGAAAAGTTGTTTAGTGTAAGTGGTCCTATGAGTGGGTATATCTTCTATGTATAGAAGTGTTGCATTAGTTAAAAAACTAATTATAAAGGCAAGTGTTGCATTAGTTAAAAAACTAATTATAAAGGCAAGTGTTGCAATAATTTGGAACATAGGTATATTTTTTTAAAAGGTAAGAAGAAATATATTTAGGAATCCCTCCGCACGAGAAGAACTCCTAAAACATCATTTACAAGGATGGTATTTAACGTAGAATTGTTACAAGTATCAATATGAAATCTAGATGCTACTAATTGTCCTACATTAGCTATCCAATCCGTAGCTTTGTTTGCTTATCTGCAGACGTGTATGATGCTCCAGTTTTCGAAAGAATTAAGTAGATTTTTGATGTCCTGAACAATGTGCGCAATTTGCCAAGGTGGTGCCCAACATGGCAACATCCTTTAGCATTGATCATCACGAGAAGATTGTCGCCCTCTATGTGAAGGTTTCGAACTTTCTCTTGAATGGCTAAGAGGATACCTTGGTGAAGAGTTGTGGCCTCTGCTATGAAAACTTGGGTAGTTGGGTGTTGTCCAGATTGTAGGTAGAAGCTTTGCATAACGTGTCTAGGTGATCACGAATGATGATCCCAGTTGCGGTGGAGGAGGCACTAATCGAACCGTCAAAGTTGAGTTTGAGTGAGTTAACGGGAGGGGGGTCCCAAGCTACAAGAATGGAGGAGTTGAAGCGTGGAGAGTAGAGGTGGTGGAGACGTAGTGGAAAGAGTGGCAGAGATCAACGACATTACAGAGTGTCCATTCCAAATGATAAAACATGGCTCAATGTAGTATGCGATGGATATTGAGCTTTTCACCTTTGAAGATGATGTTATTCCTCTAATCCTCTCCTTCCAAATAATCCATATAAGAAATATATATTTGGAGAGGAGTTGTTTTTCCTTTCCGAAGTTTTGTAGGGTTAAGGAGTACATAATGAGAAACCCGATTAAATATAGAGTTTTTTTGTCGAAACAACCTTTTAAAGTCACTTTTTTTGCGAGAAACAACCTTTTTAATTTTTTTTTGCAACTTACAACCTAAAAGTAAATTTTGTTTACGAGATGAAACCTAAGGCTATTATCTGGCGTTGACTGTGTACTTTCCGGCATTGACCGTTACTTTTGTTTCATTAAAAGATTTTATTTTCATTTTCCCTCTCTTTTTAACCTCAATTAAACATAAACCCACATACTCTCTCTCTCTCTCTCCTTCATTTATTTCTTTTACCCTCTCTCTCTCTTCTCTCTCTCTCATTGGCACTTCGCATCTCTCGCAAAAACGAGCTAGCTTCATCTCCCATGACATTATCTTGGTTCAATTTTTTTTTCTATTTGGGGTGGGGAGAGGGAAGTTGTCACAGGAGACCATACAACTTGCTTAATTTCATGGCCCACTAGCCGAGCTCCAGTAAAGATGAGCCAACGTAACCTCCATCTATTCCTTTCTACATAAGCTGGAATCAACGAAATAAAAGTAACATCATAACAGTTCCCCATTGTTTATTTCTACACCCCCAAGTTATGTCGGAATCAGGGCACAACAGACCAGTCTCTTACTGGATCATTTACTTTCTATGTGATGAGGAGTGTTAATGGGAGAGGGAGAGAGAGAGAGAGAGAAAAAGAAATAAATGAAGGGTAGATAGAGTATGTGGGTTTATGTTTAATTGAGGTTAAAAAGAGGGGGGAAATGAAATTAAAATACTTTAATGAAATAAAAGTAACGGTCAACGCCGGAAAGTACATAGTCAACATCGGAAAATAGCCTTAGGTTTCATCTCGCAAACAAAATTTGCTTTTAGGTTGTAATTTACAAAAAAAAATTAAAAGGTTTGTTTCTCGCAAAAAAGTGCTTTAAAATGTTGTTTTTGACAAAAAAAACTCTTAAATTTAAGCCAATGTTTGATTTCCGGTAGTTGCCATTCTGTTGTAATTTGGGGCATGTGATAAAAAGATGGTCAATTGTATAATTTTGAAGGTTACACGCTTCACAAATGCTTAGAGCACCATTATTGATGATTGGGAAATAAGATCATCCCACTCTCTTTCTAACTTTCTCTCTCTAAAAATAACATCCTACAATCTTTTCCCACTTATCTTCTTAACCATAAACCAAAAAAAAAGATCATCCCAACTATTTTTTTCTCTCTCTTACTTAATTGATATTTTATTATTAATTAATTTAATTAATAATTTTAAAATTATAATTATCATTTTAATAATTAAGTTATCTACATAATTAGCTATTATTAATACGTAGCATACGCAATTAGTGTTTTTAAATTAATTAAATATGAAATTAGCTACCACTATCTTATACATACATAATTAGCGATCTAATAATTAATTTATGAGACACAATTAGCATTTTTAATATATTTTTAATTTAGAGACATATAATGAAATACAAGAACGAATTATTAACTTAATTAGGAACGAAATACATAAAATACATAAAATACATAATGAAATGCTCTTAATTAGCGGTACGGCCAAACTTCTGCCAAATATTGGCAACCAAATCACGTTTCAAGGATTAATGTACATGCTGATCTTCAATTGCATCTCTATTCGCCATGTAACAGTTGATTTCTACTATCCGATCATGATAATATTCAAATTCGTCGGCATTATTACTTGTGTTTGTAGTGAACTCGTAGTATATGCGTAGTATGCATATGTATCTCATTCATCTTCCACAATCATGTTGTGCATGATAATGCAAGAAAACATGATATCATTGAGAATTTCCTCATCCCATGCGAGGGATGGTCTACGAACTATAGCAAACCGAGATTGCAGCACCCCAAATGCTCTCTCAACATCTTTTCGAGCTCCTTCTTGGTGTTGAGCAAATAACTTGTCCTTGCGAGTTTGAGGACATGTAACTGATTGAATGAATGTTGCCCAATTCGGATATATACCATCAGTGAGATAATAACCCTTATCATATTGGTTACCATTCACCGTAAACTACACGGGTGGTGCTCGACCTTCTAAAACAACCCTAAACATCGGAGATCAGTGAAGAACATTCAGGTCATTGCACGAACCTGGTATCCCGAAGAAAGAACGCCATATCCATAAGTCACGATCAGCCACAACTTCAAGAACTAAAATAGCAACACCAGCTCTTCCTTGATATTGTCCTTTCCATGCCGACGGGCAATTTCTCCATTCCCAATGCATACAATCTATGTTGTCGATCATGCCCGAAAATCGACGTTTTCACCGAATTGAAGTAGTCTAGCCAAATCATCTGGAGTTAGCCGTCTCAAGTACTCGACACCAAATTGGTTGATAAACCCCTTTGTGAATTTCATTAATGCTATTCGAGCTGTGCTTTCACTAATTCGCACATACTCGTCAAGCGAGTTTGCCGCTACCCCGTACGCAAGCATTCGAATAGCAGTTGTACACTTCTGAAGGGGCGATAAACCTAACGGTCCCGTACAATCTCTTTTTTTAGTGAATCATTCATCATTTGGTACGACACTTTCCATAATCTGAAGGAAGACATGTCGCTGCATTTGAAATCTTCGACGAAATAAACGAGCAGGATAGACTGGTTGATCAACAAAGTAATCATTGAACAATAGTTTATGGCATTCCTCCCTGCCTCGAATAGGCCGCTGATGATCCTCATTCTGATCAGTCACTTTTGCTCTTCTATTCCTTAGTGTTGGAGTAACATTTGATATAAGAGTTGGAAGAGTTACATTGGTTGAACAACATTGATCAAGAAATCATCTATTTCTTGATCACATATTGCTCGGGATGATCTTATTTCATCCTCAAAACTAGATGAACTTGAAGCGGTAAAGTTTAAGTTGAAGGAGTTCATTGTATAAATTTGACAATGTGTTTTAGATTTGGTGTGAGCAAATGGTGAACAAGTATGCTCGAGTTATATAGCGAGAATATGAATAATACATAAAAGCGTAACAATAATGTTAAAAGCAAGACAACAATGTAAAAAGTAGAACAATAATACATAAAAATAATGTTAAAAGCAAGTACAATAATGTAAAAAGCGTAACAATAATACATAAAAGCGAACAATAATGTTAGAAGCAGTACAATAATGTAAAAAGCTGAACAATAATACATAAAAGCATAACAATAATACATACTTTCTGTCTTCTCTTTCAACCTCCAACTTTCTAGCTTCTCTTTCAACATTTGCACTCCTACTCTCTGAATGGATCCGAAGACTTTCATTAAATGAATGGAAACACTCAATTGTCTGACCAGCCACCCCTTTGATTAGACTTCGCTTTCTTCACACCATAGGGTCGTGGGTCGACTTCACCTCCTTCACCACTGGTAGGTGTCTCGGGCATTGAGTCACTTCCATCAACTCTCGGCATTTTACCGCTACTTCCGCTTCCAAGTGAATCCACATTTTCTTGTGGATTTTTGGGGGAGACCACGTGAAATTTCCAATGATTTTTTAACTATGACCCTCCATTTACGAAACCTCTTCATCAAATTCCAAGCATATTCGAGGATGAACTTACCATGTTTCCTATTATGCAATAAATGAGCTTCTTTTAGAACATCATTGTAACACCCCCAAATTTCTCTCTTTTTGGAAAACTTATTTTAATATAAAACTCCTTGAGAAATTGAGAGTATTACCGCCACGTGATAACGTTAAAGGCTTTAATACTAACTACTAACTGAACTTCAAACTAATGCAGCGGAAATATCTAAAATAACTTATCTTTATTGATATAAACTTTATTGTACAACTATGACGATGGAAATTAAGAAAATAAAATAACACCTCCTAGACTAATTATTATTCCTCACTAGCTCCCCCAGTTGAAGTATGCATCATATCAACCTGTAAATTCTGCTCGCCAAAATAGGGTCATCATAGGGACAAAGCCATAAAACAAAACAAATAAAAGCGTGTCAAGAAAAAAATACCGAGTACATGTATATGGGGAATATTAAACACTTTATTTAATTTAACTTTTGAAATATTTAATTTCGAAAAACGTTTCTGGATACTTGATAATACTTGTATAATATAAACTATATAACCTTAATAAAAATCCTTTTTCCTTGCCTAGGTACCTTTTTTAAATGTGCACACCCCCCAAGCTTAGTATTCCTTACTGAGTCTATTACGAGGGGATACTACCTTGTCCACATGACTTATACAAAAAGTACATGAGTAAATAATATAATGGCTACCGTTCTTGCTAATAAATAACAAGTTGTTGCCTGGGTAAATAATATTAATAGCTACCGTTCTTGCTAATAAATAACAAGCCGTAGCCTCTTTATAATTGGGATCATAAAAGATCATATATATAATAAAAATCCTTCTGAAATAATCCTCCCTTAAAAAGAATAGTACTACTTACAAATTTAGCCATAAAAAGGCATAAATAAAATAACTCGCTCAAGGGGTAACCTTTGAAAAATAATAATAGTTCAAAAACACTCCCTTTTAAATATTTAAACATGCATTTAGATAGAAAACTCCTTGTAAATTATATGATATAGATTCAAAGATCAAACTTTATAATAATATTGAACTAAAGGCATGATTTAAGTGCATAATAAAATTAATAACCATTCAAAGATGTTCATACAAAACACATGTAGTTCATAATAAAACTTATAAAAACATGGACGTCAATCCAAAATATTTTCCTAAAAACATGATACTAAGGTTGCAAAATAATTATTAAAGATCTACATATACAAGCACCTTGAAAATTAATAACTACTAGTAGAGAAGAGAAATGGTAGGCTAAGACAGAGAGAGAGAGTTTAAACTTGAGAAAAGAGATTGAGAAATTCCCACTGGTAACCCTGTACTATGGAACATTTGCAATGGTGAACCGTTTTTTTTTTCAGTTTAAAAAATAACCCTATAATTAGTAATATTATACAAAAGTGACATTAATGATGGTAAAACCGTTAATTCAACAGTTAGTTTTATTCAACAGATAAGCAAAAAGGAAAAATAATAACCAAAAACTTTATCACGCTCAACTTCTTAGCCGCATGAGATTTGTGCACTAAAAATTTTTCTTTTTCTTTTTATAAATCTTTTTTTTTTTGAAATTTCTTTAAATCTTTTTCCTTTTTTTTGTAAATCTTTTATGATTTTCTTTTAAGAAATATCTTCAACTACTAAACTAACTACTTGGATTATAATTTGTAAACTTAGGCCCAATATATAACTTGGGCTAGAATTTATTTAAAAACCCCATAATATATCATAAAAGCCTATTTAAAACCTTTATAATTAATAATAAACCTCTTTAATAATTAAGATCCTTTTAAAAATTATAATTAATAACATACGAAAAATACGGAGTATTACAATCATTATCGTTTTGACCACTCTTCTTTCCTGCAAGAGATTCGTCATAAAATGCAGCCCACCTTAAAACCCGTGGAGCAAGTCTACTCCAACGACTTTTCACCATATCCGCATTTCTTGGAGCAATTTCTGTTGGGTTAGTTGGCAATTCTTCCTGCCTCGAAAGCTTCCCAAACTTTTCCCTAAAAGACGCCTTTCTTTTGGCTCGTTCCAATCACCTTATCAAGAGAAGTGTTCATAAATGTTGAGATGAGATTCTCATCTTCAACATGATCCCAAACCCTCTTACCACCACAACCTGCTTCTGCAGTAGGTGGATTTTGTGATTGATTGGGTTGTGGTTATGGTTGTGGTTGCTGAGATATAGTAGGTGATAGTAATTGCGAAAAGGATTGAGTTGGCTGAACAAACTCATCATAACCATCAGAAATATCACCTTCTTGGTATTGACCAACATCATCATCACCTTCTTGGTATTGACCACCATCATCATCAACATCATTGTTTGGAGATGAATCTTCTTGGTATTGAGAAAATCCATAATTAGGATCAGGTTGATGATATGAAAGGTTGGCATTTTCAGATGGAGGTTCATGGTAAAGGTTATCATATTGAGGAGAATAATATTGAGAATTTTCACCCCTTTGATTCGTAATTATTTGAGAGGGTTGACGATAATTTGACTGATTTTGAGAGGGTTGACGATAATTTGAGTTATTTTGTGAGGTATTTGAGCGATTTGGTTGCCTAGACATTTGGTTTTTTGAGCGGTTTTGGGGTTGATTTTATATATAATTAGGATCCATAATTATAAGAATTTTAAAATAATAGAGCAATAAAAGAAGAGTTAATGAAATAAATTAGAACAAGTAGAAGAAATTAGTGAAGATGGAGAAAATTAAGTGTGTCCAAAATATAGCAAAATGAGTCTCTATTTGTAGAGCTCGAAAAAATAGAGCCGTTGGTATTTGTTTTCAATTTGTATTTTTTAAAATATAACCGTTGCAAAATTTACAACGGTTATATTTTCTTTTTAATGGACAATAGCAACCCAACACGTGGAAAGGCGTGACATTTGTCACGCTGCAACTGGCGCTGACACGCGTGTCAGTGCTCAAATTTTTTATTGCTTTTCCCCCTAGCAAAACAATGCGTTTTGGTTGGAGCTTCTCTCACACCTCCAGCCAAAACGCATCGTTTTGCTGGGAGGAAAAGCAAAAAAAATTACAGAAAGCCAGATCAGGCAGTAGGTCCTACTCCCACGCCTGATCATCGTTTCAATCGTCCTATACAACTTTTTTTCTAATCACCACATGATATTTAACTCAATCATTATTAAGCAGGTCTTTTTAAGATCAAGTACTTGATCTTTTTTCTCAATCATCATTAAGGATGCTCTTATAGGGAGTGTTTTCCGTTTAAAAAGAGTGTCACAAACTCCTAGACAATATTCAAAAAAAAAAAACTCTTAGACTATTATGACGAATTTGTCATAGACAAAAAACATCAACTTTGGAATATAATAGGGCTACTGCCTATTGACTACTGATATCATAAAATACATGGGATAGAAAATACTCCGCACATGAACTTGTAGAGTGCAACAGCTTATGGGGAATCTGCAAATTGTCGCCATTGTTGGGGTCATAACTAATTAGAAACATCTTTCAACAATTTGCTCTTTCCAACTAGAGCTCCCAAAATTTGCTCTGCAACCCATACATATTGAACCGAGTAAAACTTAAGCAACCTTTCTCTATAATACTTAATAGTATATTTTAATTATAAATGTAGTGTGTCCGATATCTACTACTATACTTTATTTTGCATCATGTATTCATGTCCACCTTTCTTATTTTTTCTTCGGAGATTCGCAGAATTGTATATTGATCGTGATTCTGAGCACACACACTAGTTGACCAGAAATAGTGCTGACAGCTGAATTTGTCTTGACCTGTATAAGTGGACTTGATTTTCTAGCATAACTAATGCTATAATCTTATTTTATTTCTATTTTCTCATTCACTATTTGACCCGATTGATTATTTTACTCCCAATTGATCATTTTAAACATCAAGTAAAACTTTCAAGTACAATATAGGTATTGCTTTTCCATGGAATTTATTATTATGTACCTTTTTTTTTAAGGTAAGATGAAATCCCTTGCATAAGTGGGGAAATTTGGGGATCCCACTTTACAGGGTAAGAATCGAACCCTCATCGTAAAGGGTGGAATGAGGGACTTCCAACTAACTAGGTCAACCTTGATTCTTATTTATTTTTATGTACTTGTATTTGAGATTGGAATAAAAGTTTGAAATAGGTATAATGATAATGAGGGATACTTTAATCTAAGTGACATTTTAACAAGATTTATACTCTCTTTGACATTTGGCCAGTCATATTCAAAATCATGTGCACAATCTTTAGACTCTAATGTGTACATTTGACCACTAATATGTACTATTAATAAAAATTATAAAATTTAACAATATAGGAGGAGGTAGTATTGGAAATAATCTAGTAAATTGCTAATTAAAAGTTAATCTCTTTGTTTAAAATTAGTTGTCACATTATCACACTTATAATTTTTAAAAGAAACAAATAGTTGAATCTCATCTATCTTTTCATGTGTGAATAGGGCCTTATTCGGATATTATTTATTAACAATTGTTATATATTAAGAAAATGACATTTTTTTGTTAAACATTGTTGGAGTAAAATAATACACGTGATTGTGGCTTTTCATTTAATATTAATAGACCTAGTATAACCACTTGTTTCTAATTTGACTAATGCTAAAGAATGGAAACTTCAAGGTTGAAACTAATAACAAATTAACAGTCATCCAGGGATGGCAATGGGTAGGGTCTGGGTAGGGTAAGGCTAGACCCTTACCCATACCCTAACTTTTGGATATAGACCCATACCTTACCCATACCCATAGGGTAAAATTTTTAAGGACCCTTACCCGTACTAGTAGGGTCCGATAGGGTTTGGGTAGGGTCTAGGGTCTAAACTGGGTCCAACACAAATTACATTTTCACATGTATATATAATCGTTAAGCACAATTTCATATATTAATTTTGCAATTAGCACACGTAATATCACGTACATTCCATACCAATACATATTTTTTGCATATCCCAAAGGTCTCATACATCAATATATAAATAAATATATTTTTACGTGATTGCGATTTGCGGCTAGGGTTCCTAACTGAGGGAGGGTTTTAGTTTTATTAGAAGTCTGCTGGAAGGATATGTTTATATATATATTTATATTAATTTAAAAAAATAAAAATATATACTTTAGTTTAGATGGATCTATGGGTAGGGTTTGGGTAGGCTTTGGGTATTTGAGGAGTGGACCTTTACCCTACCCTTACCCGATAGGACCAAGACCCATACCCTACCCTTACCCATAGGGTCCAAAAAATTAAGACCTATACCCTAATTTTAGGGTAGGGTCTGGGTGGATCTGGGTAGGGTCTTGGACCCATTGCCCTCCCTAGTCATCCTTCATGTGAGGCAATAAATTATAACAAATGATACGAGTGAACTTTTCGTACAAAATTCAATAATGTTGATGACGGTTCAATAATTTGTAAGAGATGAGAAACGCGATATAGTCCCTCCACTTTTAGTTAATAGGGATGGGGAACGAATAACATCTTTTTTTCTTAACAGTTAGTATTATAAGAGACCGCCTACTTTTAATTTAAAATTATGCAATGGCTCAAACCCAATGTTAAATAGAGAACGAACCACCTTTCCGAATAAAGTAACTAGTTTAATCTATTTAGTGACCAACTTAATCCATTCAATAATCACATACTTGAATCCATTAAGTGACTAGTTTAATCCATTCGGCAAGACCGCCGGGTTATTTCTTAAAACTATCTGATGTATTTAATTCGAGATTCAAAGGGAACAAAGAAATGAGATCAGAAGAGAAGGGAGGACTAGGTTGGTGTTAGATGTCTAAGAAAAGTGTTAGGTTAGAATTAGATGGATCGGGCTTGTTAGGAGAATGTAGGTTTGAGTTTGTCTAATTTTATCTCAAAATTAGACCGCATATTCTAATAATTTGTGCTTTTTTAAACGGGGTCAATTTACACCTAAACCACCGCCCAACTATCCACAACAGACGCTTGACCATATGGTTGGACGTTTGCCATAGACGCCTGGCCATATGGTTGGATGTCTGCCACAAACATCTGACCACATGATTGGACTTTTGTCGTGGATGCTTCGACGATGGTTTAAGCACAAATTAGAGACGCTTGAGTTATTTTACAAGCGAAAAGATAATTTCGATGAGGTCCATGCTTTTCCTGCGAGACTCGTTATTACCGGCAAGTCTTCAACATTCGTCGGGATAGTGTTATTCTAGTGATCTCAGGTGTGAGCAGTTAAGGTGGCCGAAAATTTACGTGAGTGTCTCCAATGCTGGGAAAAGAGAGAAAGGGAAGATGATAGGCTATGGGAAAAGGATAAAGAATAATAAAGGGGAGAAGAGAGAGAGAACGAGAGGTGGAAAAGGAATCAGGGGTGTTATGGGATTTTACATACAAAATATAAGATACTCCCTCCGTCCCATTCTATAATTCTCGTATTCCATTCTAGTGTCACAAATGTCGTTCCCGTTCCCCTTGTTTCTATATTAGAACATCACTTTTTGCTCTCTCTCCTCCTTTTCACATGGATTTTGACATTTACATCTAATGCTCCCCCAATCTCAGACTCATAGTGAGATGCCAAAATGACATCTCACAAATTTTTGGTACGAAAGCTAAGTAAAAGTGGTACCAACATAGTCATTTAGTACCAAAATGTAACTTTGGTACCAAACTTACACTTTGGTACCAAGTAAGAGTTACTCTGGTGTTGGTATCACAATGATTCTATTTTGGTACCAACTTGACTTATCTTTGGTACCTGTGAGATGCCAAAATGGCATGTCACTGTGAGACGCCAATCCGGATTCTTAATCTCATTGGTTGGGTATAACAAAAACACTTTATATTCTCTCTCTCCTCTTTTCACATGCCCACTCATTTAATGTTCCCATTCTTTTTCATTTTTTAATGACAATAATGCCAAAAAAACGACTCCCCATGCATATACACCACAATCATTGTTTCCTTAATTCCTGTGCTCAAAATGAAATGGGAATTATAAAATGGGACGAAGGGAGTACATATGCAGAGCAATACCTAGAAAATACACAGTGAATGATAGTCGTTCACATCGGGTAATAATTAATATGCTATAGGAATTTTTCTAAACAGATCAACTACGACTTCTAATATAATAAAGTTTTATTTTTATAAAAAAAAAGTTGGAGCAATCCTACAATTTAAAATGACCCCAACAATTTTTAAAAAGTAAATGAAGCATTAAACACAACATACCAAAGGGAGAAAAATGCTGGAAGAACTAGGAAAGCTTAAATAAAGATAATAATAAATTTTTATATTCAATGTTTAAAATGACCCCAACAATTTTTAAAAAGTAAATGAAGCATTAAACACAACATACCAAAGGGAGAAAAATGCTGGAAGAACTAGGAAAGCTTAAATAAAGATAATAATAAATTTTTATATTCAATGTCATACACGGATACACCCACATTACACATAGACATAGTTATGTTTGCCATGAATATAAAATGATAGAAAGTGTAGGGTATGAAATATGAATATTACTTATACTTCGAATCCTTTGCAGTGTAAACTTTTTATTAGGGCTTTTTGAAAGTATCATTCTTGCTGAAATAGGCACACCATAATAAGGGCTTGAATTATAATAAGACCCCATTTCTTTCCATAAAGGTTAAAAAAAGAAGGATCCCACTACCATGGTCCATGGTCATCTTTTCACAAATTGAACATAATACAAATAAAAAGGACAATCGTAATGATTGATCATATCTATCCAAAGACTTCTTCTGTTGCTAGAAAATTTTGCTGGTCCAATCATACGCATCAATCATAAATAAATGTGCCACTACAAAAGCTCTTAAATACGAAGTGTGTCAATAGTATAGAAAGGGGCTACAATTTGTGCAATTTTACATGTGTGCATCATTCTAGCTATTTTTGATGTCTTGTTTTGTTTTGTATGGTAAGATGAAAGACCAAATCGGACCATACTCCGCACAAGTGAACTCAGTCGAAAAGTGGAGGCCACATATCCTTGAGAGTCCAGGAGGGTACATGGATTCCCAACCCATGCCCTAGTGAAGTCTCTGACGTCGAAGAATTTTGATTTGTAGATCAAGGAACATTTTATATGTACAGTGAAATAAGACAAAAATAACTCCAAGCTACATAATGCAACACCTGAGCTTCTGATCTAGATTTTAAAAAAAAAAAAAAAAAAAACCAAGGGAGGTTGATATTGCAGAATATTTTTCTGACATATTACTTGAAGTTCAACCACCCTACCTGAAAAAAGGACCCAACTTCACAAAACCCACTTTTTTTGAGTTTTGCCTGCCTTGAGCCTCTTACTGAAGCACAATGAACAGCTAGGACTCTATCGTCTTCAAAAGGAATGCTGTCTCCAGGGCTAATTCCTTACTTCTCATGTACCTATTCTCTTCAACTATCTCAGTTGTTAGATTAAGCAGAATAGGGTGACTCGGGTCATAAATAGTACGTTCTCGAACACGTGCAGCCCATTTTGCAGCTTCCCATACTCCAAATCTGGTTTTTGGGAGGAAGCATACAAATATTCAATAGGGAGTTAAGGTCATATGTGAACATTATAAGCTTACCTATTCCATTCCATTCGATTCTTTTTTAAAAGAAAAGGCATAGTGATGTATTTCACAGAAGGCAAATGCATCAGAAATCAAAGCAGTGTTGTGTACACTTCTAAGCTTACCTTGTGCTGAAACATGAGGTAATCAAGACGGCAGGATAAACAGCATCATTTCTAATATTATTGTAAGGAGAGTACTTCTGTATAGCTTGAAAATCTTCAATTTCAAATGGATAACCAAATTCTTCATAATCAACTGGTGTCAGAGGTAATATAGGATGCAAAAGGGTAGTTGTTGGATCCAAGAATGGAACCTGAGGAGAATCAGAAGTAAGAGTACGATTCATGTGAGGCATCTATACTCCATGGTATTTGGTAATGGTGGTATACCTTTTTAATGCATTTGAATTAACAAATCATATGCCATTACAATGAAAAAATCAACACTGGTTCATAAAATGACACAAACAGAATTTAATCCGTCACCACTCCTCCTCAGGTCTACCTTTGCCAGTATATCTCTCTCTCTCTGCCCCCTTTAGTTTGAATTTTCAGAGAGATATAAAGTATATGCAATTCT
The DNA here is from genome assembly GCA_947646795.1 of Beta lomatogona. NCBI lineage: Eukaryota > Viridiplantae > Streptophyta > Magnoliopsida > Caryophyllales > Amaranthaceae > Beta > Beta lomatogona. Next base: position 7,195,523 of record CANSNZ010000063.1, on the reverse strand, counting down.
GTCTCTTCAATATTTGCTGAATCTATTGAAATTCTAAGCTTATCTACTAAGAATGAGGTTAAAGTGAGGGACAAGGTCATAGCAGAAGGAAAGTAAGAAACATATATGATGATCTCACACTCACCTATTTCAAGCACAAGATGCATACCTACAATAACCTCCCCACCTCCAAACCACAACCACAAGAAGAAAAGAGAAGGGAGGAAGAGTCAAAATAACATAAAATAAGAAATATGCATACCTTCAACAGAGCAGCGCGGAATAGCTCTGGACAAGCATTAATAGCTGAAGCAACAAGAAGTCCTCCCGCACTATATCCCCAAGCAGCTAGCTTGTTCTCATGCACAATTTTCTCCTCGATCAGAAATTTCCCACAACAGAGAAAGTCTTGAATGGAATTATATTTCATATTGCGCCTCCCATCATGGTGCCACTTCTTACCTCTGCCACCTCCACCTCTGGAAAGAGCAAAATTAACAATCAGAATAAGCAGTTGGTTGGATTAACGGAAAATTTTTACACTGTTTCATAAGTGTCAACATACCTAACATCTGCATATGCAATAAGCCAACCACGATCAAGAAGGCTTTTCAGTTCACTACGCCAGCGTTTGTCTAACAATTCACCATAAGCTCCATGTCCATGAAGTAATGCAGGTTTTTGGTTTTCTTTTTTGTTTCTATGAGAATAAATGACAGTCAATGGTATCATGATCCCATCATGTGAAGCAACGTTATGTTGTTCACAAGCATAAAACTCAGAAAGTTCATTCCAAAGGTTTTCATCATTCAGATGTTCGTTGTTCTCAGGATCAAAACATATAGTCTTTGGTGATCTGTCAGTAGGTGAACTTGAGGCTTTCCCATATAAAATTCTTGTCCTTTCATGAAGCAAATTTTGCTGCTGAATAATGTTCCACTTGCCACTTAAAAGATCATAATCAACTACGGCATCAGGCATCTGTGACATAGAAGAGATTGGCAAAGCTTATCAGAACTAGCATATTGCAAGAAAGTTGTTTTGTAATGAACTGACATCTTGTAGGCAGATTAGAGAAGAAGATTATGGAGGAAAATGGAATTTGATTGATGATGTTGTGAAAAACAGTAAAATAAAGATAGTTATTACAAGCTTTCGAGAGGCTTGTTCTCTCCCATTGAACTCTTAAAAGTTCACCCAAAATACTAAATATTTAACTTGACTTCCCTTTCCTTAATGTCCTATATTTTTAGAAATATTTCTTCACTAACTCCCTAACTTATTCTTCAAGCTACTATTAAAACTAACTAATTATGAAATACGAAAAAAGCCCCTCTCCCTAGGCTAGTCTATTACATGTTTGCCCAAAGTATTTACCATTACAACAAGACAACAATATATAGAGGCAACTGAAAAAATCCAGGATTCCAGGAAAAAAAAAAAGAGCAAGACGAGCAATAAATGCATAAAGAAGACAGTTCTATGCATATGCAACATCAAGATCCTGCAATGAATCGATATAAGGGAGAGGGGCATTTTAGAAAATAGCTTTATAATATTAGTAGCTTGAAGAAGAAGATAGTTTGTTAGTAGAAACTCTATAAATAAGGCAGATTAGAGAGGAAAGAAATATGTTGAAAATAGATGAGAATTTGGGTGAGCTCTTAAGAGTTCAATTGGGAGAGAATCAAGCCTCTCAAAAGCTTGAATATCGGTTACTTTTGCTGTAATTTCAGTTATTAATCAATCAAAGTTCATCTTCTTCCCTTAATTTCTCCATTTTAGTATTATAATCTGTCCAAGCTGTGTTAATTCATAGCAGATCCCCTAATTGCTAAATAAGCTCCCAAGTCCCAACTTAGAAAGGGTAGGCTGTCGCAGGCTCGCCACCTCATCATAGCAGGCCAACAATAACAGAGAGGCTACATGATTGAACCTTGATTTGATCTTCAGTTTGCTAATTTACAATAAATAAAATGTTCGGAAGTTTCAATGAGCCATTCAATCTGGTACATTATAATTGACAGTCAAGATTAGTGACTGCTGGACTATGTTTGAAATAAGTGCTAGGCCTGTTTATGGAAATCAATTCCATGGCATAACAGAGAAGCATGTTCAAGAATAAAAATTAGAAATCATAGAAGTGAAATTGGTGCAATCATACATGAATGAAATTGACAATCCCATACCACCGGAGAAGAAACTGTAAAGCGCACTGTGGAGGAGTTGAAGTCATAATTTGGTCCAGGTAAAATTTCACAAACATGCTTTGGCAAAGGAAGGAAGCATGGGCGATGCTCCAGCAAACGAACAGCTTCCTGAAAGATAAAAGAGGAACAAAAAGTGAGGATAAATATTGACACATACCAAAGTAATAGCCAAGAAAAGAAGCATGGAATAAACAACATCAATCATTATATTCAAGGCAATTTTAAATAAGAGAGAGCAAGAAAGTTTACAGAATTACCAAATGAAAACATCAAAATGTACCTTGTGAAGAAAATTGAGAGTTATAGCTTATTCGTAGAAACAATACAGCATATGGGGAAAGAAAATTGCCACTTCCCAGATTCAATTATTCGCAAGTCTGTTAATAGGCATTCTATCATGGCGCGCATGGATACCCTCTAGAAAACTACAACACATTTCTAATATTTTTACTTGTTTTCAGACATATGAGCAAATTTCCAAAAATTTTTTTTTGGGGGGGTACAAGATGTTGAATCTTCTGAAGAAATGGAGCAAAATTACCTGCCAATCATGCTTTACATCATCAAAAGACAAGCCCTAGAGACACCTCCATAGAGTATCAAACTATCCACAAGCAAAGCAAGGTAGACTTCTTTATCAACGAACCCTTACTCAACATGCCCTTGCTATTATTCAGTCAGTCATCTCTAGCCACAAATCCAAAACATACTTAACAAAGCCGGTCTCAGCAGTTCTTTTGTAATTCCTATTCTTATTACTCATGATTGCAAATGATAAAATATCCATGTTTCGCATGCTTTTTACACTAGATAATCCCCAGTTTTCCCAAGAATTTATTCACACACATTACATAGTTCTTTATGATTAAGGATATCAAAGCAGTAGGTACCTTTTGCAACTATTTAACAGCTATGTAGCTAGCTAAAGTAACAGAGACTACAATTATTTTTTATAATCTAAATCCATCAATTGAAATCAGGTATTCTCCAGCAAGGTACCTGACTCACCTCATAGTCTCTAACAACCTACAGGTAAAGTTGGGAACCAAAAGCGTGACAAAATCCAATGTCACAGTTGTTTATGTCCATATCTGTAGCTAATAAGTACCCCTTTAGCTGTTTATATTCATCTATTTATAACACATGGCATGAAACAATAAAGATTAAACATTGGGAACTCAAGAACCAATACCATTCCCATCCTTCTAAAATTCTAAGCATAATACTTAACCTTTTAACATTGTAAAACTAAATCAGACACTATAAATATAATTTTGATCCTTACCTTATGGTTGGGTAAAGGTAGCGGAACCGTACATAGCCTTAATGTTTGACCTGCTCTCAAAATAAGTACCAAGTGTGTATCGTTGAAATCAACATCCACAACGACCATATCTGGGTCATCAGCAAACACCGTCTGCATTGAATAATCAACAATATGAATTATCATGATGCTGCCAACTTATCAGTTCTGTTACAAATCTCTATCTTTAAGCACAGATTCTTATGAAATTAAGGTCCAGCTCAAATTAAGGATACCCCTCATCCTCGGGTTGACATCATATGCCCCTCTCCAATCTAACTTTGCCACTACATTAATCTAAATTAACTATCTTAAATATGTACTTCCTCCGTTCTGTTTTAAATGAAATGTAGGGTCTTGGCACGGGGATTTAGGAGATGAGCAAGATAGAGATAAAGAAAAAGGACCCATGTAATGAGAGAGAAGTGAATACAAATAAAGTAACGATTCATTTATTTTAAAACGGCCTAAAATGGTAAGTGTTTCATTTATGGTAGAACGGAGGAAGTAGGTAACTACGTAAGTGAGTGAGATGAGAAATATTTGATAAACTAGATGAGACAACATGTGGGGCACAAGATCCTTATTGCTCATCCTCTTCCCAAATTATTAACATTGACCAGGTGTATCTTAAAAAGAACATGCCTAACAATATGGCATGCTATCTCGTGAGTTTAAACAGCTAATGAGAGAGGATTACTGTTGATTGAAATTGAAGTTAGAGGTTTCGACTGAGCATCTAGAAAGGGACATATGTAGTTATATGACTAAAGACGCTTTATCATGGAAAGCAAAAGAAGCCACAATATGGAAACATTAAATGCCAACAATTATCCCCTAATGTTCGAGAGAAATTAATTCAAATTGGTCGAATTAAACTAGAGAGCATAGTGCATTATCATAGAGATGGTGACATTGGAAACAGATAAATAAAAGGTAGCATGAACCAAAAACATTATGTACCTCCCAGACTCTATGACCAGGGGCAACATCAACAGGTGAGCAAAGAAGATAATGATTATCAACTGGTTGTCCTTCTCTTGCAGCATCTGTGAACAAATAAAGGTATCCTCGATGATGTTCAACAACACAATGGACAAACGGCTCTCCTTCCCACACTAATGTCATTCCTGACAAAGGATTGGCAGAATCTATCAAAAACACCTGGATGTTAATGAGAAATATGGATTTAGAACACATCAATGACAGATTCGGTTCTGGAAAAGGGAATATGATATGAAAGTGTTACCTTTGAAGCTGTAGTTGAAAATATATGTACAGTCACGAACTGAAAATCTTTAGTGTGTCGAATGCTAACATAGACATTCTCCTTTGGCTCTTCAAGCAGCAAGACATCATCATCATTTGATCCAAGCATGCTACAATACAACCTATATCAAAGAAACATAACCAAACAGAAACATCATTGATGTTCAACCATACATGCACACAACACAATCAACTTCAGATGTAATGTAAATGTAAGTAATAAGTACGAACTTGCAAGGGCGCTTGTAGTGATCAGTGGCAACATAAAACAATGACTGCCCATTCTTAGCCCATGCCACATTTGAAACCCAATCAGCCTGTGGCTTTTCACACAAAGAACCAGTTATGAGGTCCCTCACAGATAGCTTGAAGAAATCATTGTCTTTATCATACATAGTATAGGCAATATAACGGTGATCAGGTGACACCTCACACAGTTCCTCATAAGCATAACCTACAATATGAAGAACATATGTCAAAAACAAAATGCAAACTAATAATTACAAGAAGTAAAGAAACAATCAAATAAATGAACCTCCAAATCTCTCAGCTTCCTGATTGTAATCAATTAGCTTCTGTTCAATCCGTTTTCCTGAAGTAAAATCAAACCCAGAAAAGGGAGACTTATTTGATATAAACTCTTCATTTAAACTCGCCAATCGACGACATAACACCGGAAATTGCTTCCCTTCTTCAACCCGTCGATAATATAGCCTGTATGACCCCTTAATTAAGTTGAAACAAACAATAAGTCTAATTCAGATAGCTTGACTACACGCCTACACCAACAAATCAACACAAACCCAAATTCCACCCAAACCCATCATATCTAAGAGGGTGTTTGGTATGGAAAAAATTGATGTAGGAAACGGATTCAAATAAGCGTTTCCATTTCTAATTGTTTGGTATGAGTGTTAAATACCAAATACTGGAAATGTTTCCAGAGGGAAACATAATCCCCCCATTTGTTACCCTTATCAAACTAGTGGAAACAAATCACGTTTCCTTCCTCAATCATAAATCTCTCAATTGTTTTCATTACACTAGGATACCAAACAACTATTGAGGATAACAATTATTATTTCCATTTCCCCTCCTAATCTAAATCATTTCCATTCCGTTTACATTGATTATACCAAACGCCCCCTAAGACTCGAAAAAAACAATAAACTACTACCTCCTTTCCATATTAATTGTCAAAATTTCCCATAAGCAACAAAAATATTTTATATACCACTAAACTCAATTCTTATTATTGGTCAAAAGTAATATATTATATAAAGTGAAAACATAACAATAAACGACGTTCCCGTATTTCTTTACTAGTATCCGTTTCTTTACTAGTATCCGTTGCACGCGATGCGTGCGTGATATCGTGTGTAAGTGATTTTGTGGAAGTTTTAATTTAATCGTCATTCAAGTAATATTGTTCTATTTTTGTTTTTACTTGTACAGATGTAAGATGTAACTGCTTTGCAATTGTAGGGATTTTTTTTTGTTTTTAAAAAAAAATGAGAGAAAGCAATTAGTAGTTTTGTTTAATTATTAGGGGTATTTTGGGTAAAAAGGGTGGACACAAAAAGGTGAGGAGTTCCCATATATAATAGAGATATTCCTAAAGTACGACAACTAAAATTTCTTTATATTCCTAAAGTACGACAACTAAAATGATACGAAAGGAGTAAAAAAGCATGAAAGAACAATGATTTATAAAGAAAGAAAAGAGAAAGAGACCAGGGACCCCAGCGAAAAGGGGGAGATGAAAGATCATAAGGCAAACGAGAAGCAATCTCAGATTGAAGTTTGGATTGAAGATGATGAGTATCACATAAAACAGCTTCAGTGTATTTTTCTTCTTGTTCCATGTATACATCCATGTGTCGCATGGCCACCTTATCGTTAAGCTTCGACATCCAACTATAGTTATCCTCCCATGTCTCTCCATGTGGCGCCGTCATTTTCTCCGCCTTTTTCGGTGGTTTTGGCGGCGTTGGCGGCGGCGGTGGTTTTGGGGGCTGTTTTTGGGCTTTCCGGTGGGCCTGTCGGAGACATGGGCATATGTGGGTGGGCTTCAAAGGTTGGAGATGATGGGTCAGGAGAGATCTGCGGAGGAAATGCCTCATTAGAACTCAAATTTGGGAGTTTGGCTGCGTTGGGAGGTTTTGTAATCTAATAGAGGGTTTTGAGAGGGTTTATGAGTTCATGAAAATAGAGGGGGTTCTTTTTGCTTTCCTAGAAATAGAAGTCTAAGCATGGTATTATGATGCCTATGTGTCGTTCCATCTTATGTGCTGATGACTTGTGTTTGTGACTAAATGTTGTGTGCTTTTCTAGAGGTAGCACTGTAGCAGTCAAGTATGGTATGATGCTCGCATCCATAACCTTTTTACTTATGACTTGTGCTTGTGACTAAATGTCAACTCTATAGTCTATACTATACATCTTTTTTATCATATTAAATTACCTAGTATATTTCCTAGGACGGCTGGACTAAAAGCTTATTTATGATTAAATTATGCTTGGAGTTAAACCGTGCAAAAAGGAGGGTAGAAAGGAAAATTATAAAGGAAATGTAAGATGTAAGAAACTTATATGGACTTGGTCCACACTAAATTAGTGTGGACCTAATGCTAATTCATGTTATTTATGGAAAAAAAGGATCACTATATAAAAAAATCAAATATAAAAGATGAATAGATTTAAATTATGAAGTTTGGCTTTGAAAAAAAAAAAGGTTACTGTGTCACAAAGTGAAAATTTCATCATGATAAACTAATGTGAGAAAGAGTTACTATATTAAAAAAACAGTTACTATGGTAGATAGTAACTGTATAGTGTAACTTAAAATTTGAAAAGGTTACTATATGGAAAAAAATGGTCACTATGTTAAATAAGTGGTTTTGGGGGCTGTTTTTGGGCTTTCCGGTGGGCCTGTCGGAGACATGGGCATATGTGGGTGGGCTTCAAAGATTGGAGATGGTGGGTCAGGAGAGATCTGCGGAGGAAATGCCTCATTAGAACTCAAATTTGGGAGTTTGGTTGTGTTGGGAGGTTTTGTAATCTAATAGAGGGTTTTGAGAGGGTTTATGAGTTCATGAAAATAGAGGGGGTTCTTTTTGCTTTCCTAGAAATAGAAGTCTAAGTATGGTATGATGCCTATGTGTCGTTCCATCTTATGTGCTGATGACTTGTGTTTGTGACTAAATGTTGTGTGCTTTCCTAGAGGTAGCTATCAAGTATGGTATGATGCTCGCATTCATAACCTTTTTACTTATGAATTGTGCTTGTGACTAAATGTCAACTCTATACTATACATCTTTTTTATGTTATTAAATTACCTAGTATATTTCCTAGGACGGCTGGACTAAAAGCTTATTTATGATTAAATTGTGCTTGGAGTTAAACCGTGCAAAAAGGAGGGTAGAAAGGAAAACTATAAAGGAAATGTAAGATGTAAAAAACTTATATGGACTTAGTCCACACTAAATTAGTGTAGACCTAATGCTAATTCATGTTATTTATGAAAAAAATGGATCACTATATAAGAAAATTAAATATAAAAGATGAATAGATATAAATTATGAAGTTTGATTATGAAAAAAAAGGTTACTATGTCACAAAGTGAAAATTTTATCATGATAAACTAATGTGAGAAAGAGTTACTATATTAAAAAAAACAGTCACTATAGTAGATAGTAATTGTATAGCGTAACTTAAAATATGAAAAGGTTACTTTATGGAAAAAAAAAGGTCACTATGTTAAATATGTGGTTTTGGTCCACAATAATATTATTGTGGACCAGGTCCACGCAAGACTAACTCATGTAAGATTGCATCTCTTGAAAGTTAAAAGAAATTTATGCAAATTTTCTAAGGTGAACATGAAGTAGCATCTTGAATGCAACCAGTTTTTGATATCAACATGTTTTGGTAGAATTTGTGCTTGGGAGTATTTATTTGCATCAATGAAATAATTTACCTGTCATTTTATAGTGCATATTTGTGGATAGATTGTTTAGCAAATACAAAGAAAGTAGAGAAATGATGGGAATTTCGACTACGAATTTCTATCTCCAAACTTGAAACAGAAGGTTGAGTTGTTTCCTTGAAACAAGATCTAGTGCCCAATAATAATTTGTTGTGTACAGCGTAAAACTAAAACTTTGACACAAGTAACACCTTGTTAATGAGCACCAAACCTATGGCATCCAAGAACTTTTCCAAGAACAATTAATTAGTTTACTATTACTAATTGGCTTTTCGTAAGATCTACAAGCTACATAGATTAAGTATATATTACAGCCGATAATTCATGTTTGATCCATCCATCCATCCAAAAACCCTTCTCCCACAAAATACATCCGGTTGACCCCAAAAAACATTCCATACCTACCAAAAGCAGCCAAGCAGGTGCTTAAACATTTCAGATCATCCCAAAAAGGCAAAACAAAAAACACCTCTGGCCTCTTGAGCAAAAAGGCTCAGCAAACTGCAGCAATTCGCGCTTGGTTCCTCGGTCTTAGCCTTCTACCAATGCTGCCCACCTTAGAATCTGAACTATTCAGACTGTTCATACTGGAAACTAGTTCATCTCCTGGAGTTACACTTGTTTTCGTAGATTCCTCACCAACATCATCGGCATTTTCTTTCTTAGACTTCCTTGTTGATCGTCTAATGCCTCTTTTCGAATTCGACTCATTACCGGTGGAAGTTGTAGTATTTGGACCATTCATGTTGGAAACAGGCTCACTTTCTGTGGATCCATTTACTCTCACACATTCTTTCCCAGCGTCAATATTTTCTTTCTTGTACCGCTTTCTTGGTCTTCCTACACCCGCCGACTTCGGATCTGACTCGCCAACAGCAATAGCATTTGTTTCAGATTGTGGGTTTATTTCAGACAACACAACCAATGCTTTGTCATATGAACCGTTACTGTCAGATTGTGGGTTGATTTCAGTCCATACAACCAGTGCTTTGTCTTCTGAACCATTATTGTCGGGTAGCTCCATGCCCTCAAAAGGGAGACATCGTTTTGCAGATTGGGGAGCATCAGAAGTCTTCTCCGATTCAGGACGAGCACGTTTTGTCGCTATAAGGTAATGAGCCACTGATTTGAACCCCAACTTGTTTATCTGGAAAAGGACGTAAAGTAAAATCAAAGCAATATATTATATGATTCAAAACTCAAACTAAATAAGCCACATGAGCGTAAAATTTTACCCTTCTATACAGAGACCCAGTAGGAGCCCATCCTCTTCCATGGCGACACAAGCTGCAGTTGCAAATCCCACGACAAGGAGGGCAAATCCAATCTGGGTTTTGATTGGCTTCTACCACATGCTCCCCATATCTGCCATGCACAACCATCAATATATTCTTCACTTAAAAGCACAGCGCATTCCAGGTAGGAAAACTAGCAAGATCATTGTACAAAACCAAACAACAATATGAAGTCACAGGTTCACCGTTCACCAGACAACATACAGCAGGGAGACTTGCATTGGTGTTTATGTTTTAACAAACTCAGACTAACACACAAAATCCACAAGATAACCACCACAAGCTGGAAACCAAAGTGTCATTGCTAACAAACAGATTTAGCATTGCACTTCAACGGTAACTATGTTGGACAGGCAGATGAACTAAGATGCTTTAGCAAAGTTTATATGTATCTAAATCTCATGCTGCGTTACAGATTCGAGAAGTAGATCCATTTTTGCCAAGATTAAGAGCCTGGATATATGTAGACCCTGTCAAAGTAATAACTCAAAAAAGAGGTTAAACATATAGACCTTATAAACAGAGTTCCACTACAAATTGATATAAAAATATACATTTTTTCCCTTGCCTTTACCTTGGATTTTCTTGGAAGAAAGTGGGAATTAGGGGCATTGACTAATTTGTTTGTGGAGCTGGACTTTTCTGCATATTTTGATTTCTAAGATAATCTTCTTCTGGCATTCTCATATGGAGTTTACACAATTACTTGCTTAGATTTCCACATGTATCTCTAATTTTCTTGGCCACCCATATTTGAATAATCTAAAGTCCAACAACAAAGTTTCCTTTGCATGGGCAGCTTCTTTGGGAAGCTCAGCATAACAATCAGACACTTGAGTGTCTTTCCCTTGATAGATGTGTCTTGTTCTTTCAAAGTTTTCAAACTGGGATAAATTTGTTCTTGCATTACAAAATGCCTGCTTATCTCTGGAGTGAATTGTTCAGATTTGATATAGTGGGTTTCCTACGCCTTCAGTCCCATCGCGTCTACACAATCTCTTATTTGAGGCTTAAGAGGAATAAGGAGAAAACATTGGTATATAGATTGCTTCTTTGGCCATTCTTTAAAGTCTTGTGGCTAATAATAAAGGACGTTTTCGAAATAGAGCAGCGTCTCAGAAGAATTTGTGGGAAAGAGGTGGGTACTTCACTTCCCTATGTAAGCATGATTGACACGTTGATTCTTTTTCTCCATTGACTTTCTCTAGAAGGACTCCTTTACCTCTAGATTTTGTACATATATTATCATATAAACTTATCTTTATCTAAAAGAAACAAAGGGCTGCATATATTCACAATCTAATATGCATACCTCGCATAAAGACAATCCCCACAAAACTGTCCTTGGACAAGATTGCATTTGCAGCAGTGAGTACGTAGTCCAAGAGTCTTCTGCCTGTGAAACAAGATGCATTCAAGTAAATATCTCTAATACATTATAATCCTGTAAGCTGTCAAAAATCATCTGAACACATCCCATAACCTTGTGAAAAGAAAAACAAATTTTAAAAAGACAAACATGCAAAAGGTCAACCTCTTTTCCATTAATTACATGCTAAGAACTAATATTTTAGGATGGAGGGTAATTTAGAAATTATCTCTTTAGTTTACTTGGGGAATAAATTGGATTGTTTGTTAGAAAATAGTATAAATATAGAGCCAAATAGAATGTAAAAGGCATGTTGAAAATTGTTGAGAATATTAGGGAGCTTTTAAGAGTTCATTTGGGAGTGGGTCAAGTCACTCGAATACTTGGCAATCTATCTTTTATTTTCTGTAATTTCCAGTTTATCAATCAAATACTCATCTTCTTCCTCAATTTATGCCTTTAATGGTGTCTAAGCTATGTTGATTCATAGCATTACATTATAAACCCTCATAGTATTTGCATTAAGTACTCACCCAGATGTGGCCACATTACAATCATGAGCCATATTTCAACGATATCGTGCTCGAGGTGGGGATAATAAAATATATATGGAAACATCTGCAACTTAAACTAATAGGTAGCTGAAACTTGTAAATTGACCTAGAAAGACAGTTAAGTCTCGCAATTTGTGCAACTCATTTCTCTCGAGATTCATGACAGAAATATCCTAGAATGTCCTCTTAAAGGTGCATAAGTTGAAGAAATTATTGTGGATCGTCTCAAGTGGAAACACTCCTTAATATTGATCTTCTTAGTTTAACCGTAATATTATTGCATAGCTCTCCATTATACATGCTCATTGTACAACATAAAGAAATCAGAATAACTAACACTTCTTTTCACACAGCACATTATGCCAGAGACCACTACAAGGTCCATGAGACCAAAAAAGCAACTGTACCAAATTGATTAACATGCAAGAGATACTGCCAATCCCAACTCACAACTAAAGAAAAGAATAAACATTTATTCCACCACACAATAAAGATATGCGTAGATCTAAAGAACTACGCCTCCTTAGCCGTAGAATCAGGCTCCAGGATGGTGTTGAGCAAATCATCCGAAATCGTGGCATAAATCCACTTCAAAACCGTGGCATCAATGGTGGACCACTCCTCTTTTTCCTCATCAGTTTTAGGAGGTATGGTCTTATCCGACGGTATAATATGATGAATGACGCAATTAGAGCGTGCATGGATCTTGAACAACTCCGCCCACGTGGAGTATTGCACGTTTTCCATGTCAAGTACAATGGGAATATTGTGTTTGATATGTGAGGAGGTGAGAGAAAAAGAAAAGGTAGAAGAAGACGAAGACTCACTGCTGCCACCAGTCATGGCTGCCGGCGGGAAGCAGGAAGGTTGAGTGGGCTGTGATGAGGATGACAGCACTAGGGCAAGGCAGAAGCAAGAGATCAATTAACCCTAGAAATCTGATACCATGAAAGAAGTAATTTTCTTAACTGAATAATGTGTACAGACTAAGTATATATATTAGAGATATACAAACTTAACTAATCACCTTAATTAAGGGAACAAACTATCACCAAAGATATACATGCGTAACTAAAGGAGTATAATGAAAATATTCTATATTTACATTGATATTCTAACAGTGTTTCATTGCCTTTTCACAACTGAAGTATTTTACCCGCAAATGAGTGATGGTATGAAAAACAAGAAAGTATTTCCTGGACACAATAAGAGAAAGTGAAGCAGTGAACTGCTCCATATTTAAGAAGCACATCTAGGCACACAGAAAAAGAGAGAAGGAAAATTAACGTCTCCAAATTAGGAAGCACATCTAGGCACCATAATACATGATAACCAGAACATTAGCCCTACATCAAGGCTTTTTCATATTGGTATCTAATCATTTAGTACTTGAGATAAACAAGAAGAAGCGTAACATCACGTACTTGTTTCAATGCATGTGATCAACACCTATGAGGCTATGAACTATGATGTAAGCAATTTTGTTACAGAATAATATAACTAGATGATAAAACAACCTCATAATTGTCGAGTCAAATGGAGGGATTATGGAACACCCCTGCACTCGTTTTGGCAGTCTCTTGGTTTAAAATACAACTTATGCTCTGTTTGGGAATGATCGTTTGATTTCAAATGATGAATTTGGTCTAATTCACCTGTTTGGAAATCCAAAACATTTGGATTTGGAATTGAGTCAATTCCATACCTCTATTAAAAATAGCTTTAACTTAAGGATTTGCAAATACATTCTAAATATAAGTCATTTCAAATTCCCGAAGTGAAGCCATCTACTGACTCTTACAGTCTTACTCACGCTTCCTCAGATCTGGTAATATGCAAATCTCTCTCCTCCATCTCTCATCTTGATTTCTCTCTCCTCCATATCTCATCTATCCTCTATCACCAAATCCCTACTTTCTCTCTGCTATCTTTTCTATTTTTATTTTTAAATTTTTACTCCATTTTTCAGCAATAAAAGTTTCATGTTGTTCAGTACTTCAGTGTGCCATATGCGGCACAACGACGAGGAATGAGCTCCATTGCAGCCATGAATTCTGCAAAAAGTTTCTGAAATATGGGGAAAGAAATAGGAGAGAGAGAAGGGATAATCTTTGACAGTAGGGAGAAGCTTATTAGTTGCTTTTTTTTAAAAAAAATTCCCCAATTTGGAAATGAAGTCAAATGGATTTTCCAAACAACACAATAATTAGAAATCATGAATTTCAAATTCTTAGCTTTGCCAAACAAATGAATTGTAATTAAATGTTGGGATTTCAATTCCATTACTTGAAATCAAAGAATTGAAATGAATTACAAGTTTCCAAACACTACCTTACATAATTGCGATTTTCCAAAGAGTATACGATGCCGTGTAATCTGTCTATCACTATCTTTTCAATATAATTACTTAAATAAGCAAATGAATTCGTAATCAAGTTTCAAGAGAATTTTGCCTTTCCATTTTTTGTTGGTCCGCAAGGCATTGATCAGAAACTTTAACTTTTTTAACGAAGTTGAGCAGATTATTCAGGCCATGCTTGGAAAAGTGGATAATTTGCACAAGTAATTGTTGAATGGAAATCAATGCTTCATTGCTTCTACACGCCAAAAGAGTTGGTCTAAATGCATAACTAAGCACAAAACAAAAAAGAAATTACTAGAATATCCTAACTCATCTACTCACTAAGGTTATTCTGGTAATTTCAAGTAATAAAGGTAATTAAGTTATTTTCTTTCTTGTTATGTGCATAACGACTATGCACATACATCAAGAAGAAGTAAACATACAAAACACCCCTTCAAGTTCAAACAAGAAGAAAATGAATTTTGCAATGACAAAGGTGATCTCCTCAATGTATGTCTCATACTCTCATGTCAGCAAATTTAGACAAAATGCTTGATGGTATACACGTAGGAGATGAGAAATTTCAATATGTTCAATGGTACATTGACCAATCATCTAGATACCAGAAAATACCAAGGCCTAAGACTTTGAACTCTCGGTTTCAAAATGAAAGAAAGTAGGTAGCCCGAATACTGATAAACTGTCCACCATGTAAGGAATGCAATTTACCAGCCAAACAAAGCATAAGCTCATAGAACAGAAGTCACCAAATCATAGAGACACTAAAAAAACCAGGATCTGTCAATATGAGAGGATTACTTATCATTGATCACAGGATAAAATAATGTTCCCAATGAATAAGTGCAACCGGCTTTTCCGGCTAAAGAGGAATATTTAACTCCCCTAGAACTGTAATCGATGATGCTTAACCAAAATATAGTACTAATTATATTAAGGCACTTATGTTTGTCGGATGTAAAATACTTTACCACCCATATCAAAAAAGTTATCAAGACACATGCTAGCACACGCGCACACGTACACACATACAAAACAGTTAGTGATAACACTGTAACAAGCTTAATAAGAAAGAACAAGTGAAAATGAAACCCTCACCGGCATTGATGGCAAGTCTTCCCAATCACTTGATCATAAATCCGGGTTCCATCAGCCCTATACCCGTCTATGTTAAAGGTCCAGGGCATCTCTGTATTCCCCAAGAGCTTCTCATGCTCTTCAGTATAGAATTCAGGCTTTGCCCCCTCTTCCAACACAATGTCCCTAGTTTTTCTTGATTTATCTTCCTTTGGCTCAGTGTAAGTTACCGGAGGCGCATTTTGCAGCCTAAAATCAAGGCATTATCAGATGCATACTAATGCAACACATCACAATACAATACAAGAGAACTAACATAATCAAATTGAAAGCTCATGCAACTCAATAGAACCTCACAAATTGAGTCAAATGCGGAATTTCTCTTGTTTCCAGTTACAATCCAGAAGAATTTCTCACATATGACAAGGTTAGTTTAATTGATGAGCACAGGAGACAGAAACAACAATACTTAAAAACCCATCTAGCAATTAGCAATTAGCAATTAGCAATTAGCAATTAGCAATTAGCAATTAGCAATTAGCAATTAGCAATTAGAAAGCATAAGAAACGAAGTAATCACAAAGATCTCAGAAACCCAGAAAACAAACACAAAAGAGATGAAAACCCTTGTCAAATTTCATGCAGTAAATAAAGTTTTGCGATAAAAGATAAGAAATTTACAGACCTAGAAGAACGGCGGCGATCAGTAGAAACTAAAGAAAGAGACTTTAAGGGGGATTTCCTCTCAAAATTACTTCTGGGGGTGCGTTTAGTAGACACAATAGACTTGATTTGCAAAGAGAGATCAACAATGCCCAGTTTCTGCAAACGCTCACGATTTTCTTTGATTCGTTGCTCTCTCGTTTGCTCGTAAGCTGAAATTGCTTCAGCAACAATAATGGGTTGCTGTTGCTGAGGTTTTTGTTGTTGTTGCTGTTGCTGTTGTTGATTGTTGTTGTTGTTGTTGTTGTTTGAATTGGGGTTGTTTTCAGCAACAGGAGGAGGAGGAGGAGGAGGAGGGAGTGGAAGAGGAGTTGCTTGTTCTTGCTGTTTGGCAATGGCGCTCCTCCTTGTAATCGCCATTTTTTTTACCTCTTTTTCTCTCTCCTGACTTTCCTTCTTCTTCCTCCTGTCACTTCAACGGTCGAAGGGGGGGAAAAGAGAAGGGTGGAGAGTGAGTTTCAATAATTTGAACAAAGAACACTACAACTCTACAAGTGTAGACTGCTAGTAATCCAGTACTACGTGTCTACGGGGGAGGGTAAAAAAAAAAAACTACTAGGGTTTGTTCTCTTCGCCTAAACTTATTTAAATTGAATTTATTAGATGTAAGTAAATTTGATTAATTTTAGTATTACTTTATATTTACATCGGGTTAAAAATAATTGGTCTTATTATTCTAAGGAGAAGATAACATACCCTAACTCAATTTGATGAAGAGTGACAAATTGATATTAACAATTGGTTCACTTTCGTTAATCTCACGTACAACAAGCCTTTAGACAATTGAAGAAACTTAATTTACCTACTAATGTTTAGTATATATCTAATGGTGAATTTTTCGATGAGTAGATGTAGGATTCTCCTAATAAGCACCTCATATATTAAATGTAGTATGATAAGCCTATAAACTATGCCATTGATCCTACATCCACAGTGTTACGCTCATCATGATCCTTGTCACTTATTCTTTTAATTGGACTAAATTTTATTTTAATTAGAGTAAATATTTTGTCGTTTTTCATGTTATGGTTGTTATTTACTTGCATGTTTTGATTGGTTGACTCATTGGTTCAACTCTCACTAGGGGCACTTCGAAGGTAAAATTCTCTTACATGCTCCTTATTCCACCCTCAAGATGCTTGAGTTTAATAACTTTAATTAGATTGGGAGTGACCTAGTAGTAGAGCCTTAGCAGTTAGCATAGGTTATGTTTTATTAAACCAAAACAATTAAAATGGTAATACTTCCTCCGCTCTTTTTTATTGCAATATATGAGTTTTCATGCATGCTAATGCATAATTTAAACCATTAATATCATTAAATACCTTTTAGTAGAAAGTATAAGAAAAAAAGTCGATATATTGAAAATATATATTTAGACGAATTTAGTAAAATATCACATGACTATATTTTTCCTTATGTAAAAACACAATTAATGGTGAAAGGGTGGTGTGTAAATAATGTAAAATTTCATATATTGCAATAGAAAGAGAACAAAGGAAGTATTTTGTATCACATAAATCAACTTAGCTATGAGTCTCATATTATTTGACGTGTCCACAAGAACTAGTGGTCCATGGGCGGAAAAAGAAAATCTTATGTGCCAATTATTTAATATTATTTGTACCACTCAATTATATTGGTCCATGTGAATTATTCCTTGCCTTATTTATGTTTTTAAAATAAGAAGTTAAAAAATAAAAAGTTTATTTAAATCTAATGATGTAAACTAATAACTTCAAGTGGCACTGCCACATCAAATGATACAAATATACAATACAAGAACGTTAGACACAAGATCTGAACTCTCTATGGGCATATGCAATGATCTAATTCTAAGGTGGAGATGGTTCTTATTAGAGTATATGTCAATATTCTCTATGTTGTATTAGGCAAGTTTAGTGCTGTATATAAACTCTCCTAAGTTAATGATATTGGCAAGGAATCAATTATCTTACATATTAGAGTATATGTCGATATTCTCTATGTTGTATTATGTTGTATTAGGCAAGTTTAGTGCTGTATATAAACTCTCCTAAGTTAATGATATTGGCAAGGAATCAATTATCTTACATGGTATCAGTTGCCTAGGGTTCGTTCCTTCTTCCTTCTACCCTAGTCGTGCACTTTTCAGTGTATCACCGCCCTCTTTTGCTCCTTGCTATCTACTATGACCGAAACCAAAGTTGTTATTCACCCTGCTCTCACAGTGAACAACATCAAAAGCTTCATTCCTATCACACTTGACAATGAGAAAGTGGATTGTGCTTCTTGGGCGGAACTATTTAAGATCCATGCCAAGGTCTATCAAGTCCTTGATCACATAATCCCCACAAAGGAGGGTGTCACTCCAGCACCCACATCCGTGGCGGATTCCGAACTTTGGGAACGACTCGATGCGGTCGTACTTCAATGGATGTATGGAACTATTTCGTTGGACCTTCTTCATACCATCCTTCAACCCGGTTCGACGGCTTACAAAGCATGGACTCGTTTGGAAAATATTTTCCTTGACAACAAGGGATCTCGTGCCGTGATACTGGAGCAACAATTCTCGGCGATCAAACTTCGAGATTTCCCTAATATGACTGCATATTGTCAACGTTTAAAGGCGCTCTCTGACCAATTATCCAGCGTTGGTGCACCAGTCACAAACCAAAGGTTAGTATTACGTCTTTGTGGTGGTTTAACTGATGCATACAATAGTGTGGCCCCTCTTATTGAGCATAGTAATCCCCTTCCTTCGTTTGACCAAGCTCGATCTACTCTTTTACTTGCTGAACAAAATATGGCGAATCGGGCCGCCATGGATGATGATTCGGCCCTTGTCACTATCAACAATTCCACCGTTACCGAGGGTGTGAATTCTTCCTACTCCTCTCCTAATAATAACCACCGTCACAACGGCCAAAACAAGAATCGGGGTGGCAGTCACGGTGGTTACCGGGGTGGTGGTAAAGGGAAAGGGTGGCATGGTGGCCGTGGAAAGGGGCGTGGCAATGGAGGTAATGGTGGTAGGGGTAACAATCAACAACGGCAGCAGTATGTGCCTTCATCTCCTTCTGGGCCGAACAATACCCAAGGATGGCATGGTTGGGCCTGGCAGCAACCTTGGGCCAGCCCACCATGTCCTTATCCTACTGCTGCAGCTTGGCACCTTATGTTGCCCAGCAGCGTGCTCCCACTGGTTTGGGCCCAAGAGCTCCTCAAGCCCATGCTGTTTTGGGTCAGCCCCTTATGAGTCCTACACCGGCTTACTATGCTCCAACTGACATTGATCAGGCTATGCACACTCTTACTCTCACTCCTCCGGATGATCAGTGGTACATGGATACTGGAGCCACCTCTCACATGACGGCAAATCAAGGTACTCTCACGTCCTATTTTAATTTGAGCAATAACCGTAATATTATTGTTGGCAATGGTCATGCTATTCCAATTTTGGGTTGTGGTCAATCCTCCTTGTCTCCCCCTCACCCTCCTTTATCATTGAACAATGTCCTTCATGCTCCTAAACTTATAAAAAATCTCATTTATGTTCGTCAGTTTACTCATGATAATTGGGTGTCTGTTGAGTTTGATCCTTTTGGGTTTTCTGTGAAGGATTTTCGGAAGGGGGTGGCTCTCATGAGGTGTAATAGCTTGGGCGACCTTTATCCTATTACTTCCAACTCCTCAACTTCGGCCACTTCTTATTTGCCAACTACTTGTGCGGCTTTAACTCCCTCTTTATGGCATGATAGATTAGGACATCCGGGAGCTCTTGTTTTACGCTCTCTTAGCAAGGATAATTTCATTCAATGTAATAGAGTTCCGGATTCATTGTTTTGTCATTCTTGTCCTTTGGGGAAACATATAAAATTGCCATTTTATGATTCATTGTCTTATACTTCTATGCCCTTTGATATTATTCATAGTGATGTGTGGACTTCCCCTGTGCTTAGCTCTTCCGGCCATCGTTACTATGTCTTCTTTCTTGATGATTACACTAATTTCCTGTGGACCTTCCCTATTTCTCACAAATCTAAAGTACGAGATTTATTTATTTCTTTTCGTACTTTTGTTACAACTCAATTTGAGCGGGAGATTAAGTGTTTTCAATGTGATAATGGGCGGGAATATGATAATGGACCATTTCGTTCCTTCTTTGACCAACATGGCATGCTTTTTCGTTTTTCTTGTCCCCATACTTCTCCACAAAATGGCAACTCTGAACGAAAAATCCGCACTATTAATAATGTGATGCGTACCTTGCTTCTTCATGCCTCGGTGCCTCCTTCATTATGGCATCATGCTCTTCACATGGCCACTTATCTCCTCAATCTTCTACCTTCTAAAGTGATTGGGAATAAATCTCCGACTCAAATGCTCTATCAAAAGGATCCCATCTATTCACATTTGAAAGTTTTTGGTTGTTTGTGTTACCCTCTCTACCCTTCCACTACAATCCATAAACTACAAGCTCGGTCCACTCCTTGTGTATTTTTGGGGTATCCTACTAATCATCGGGGCTATAAGTGCTATGATATTTCGAGTCGGAAAATTCTTATTTCCCGTCATGTGGTTTTTGAAGAGTCTATTTTCCCATTTGCTAGAATCCACAATCCTAGTCCACACACCTATGATTTCTTGGGTTCCAATCCTCCACCATCATCTTTTATTCCATGGTCTGCATCTCCAATTCCAGCCCACCCCAATTCGGCCCGGCCAGCCCAACCCCCCGATGGCGGGATTTTTCCCCCCCTGTTATGTGGGCTCGCTTCCTCCTCATTGCCCACGTCTCCTGGTCCGTCTGAGCTCCCCCCTTCAGTCATCTCTCCAGGCCCAGCTCCCACTCCTTTGGCCCAGCAGCCTTCCCCCAGCTCACATCATTTCCCCTCCTCTCCCCACAATATTTCCACGCGGCCCAGTTTCCCACGCCAGCTCACTCCTGGCCAGCACCCTTTATGGCCAATTCTCCTACCCACGAGTCTCCCTTGGTCCACAGTGTCATCCCCACTGCTCACTCTTCCTCTAGCATGACGACACGACTCCAAAATGGCATAATTAAACCCAAAAAGCTTTTTAATCTCACTTGTAGTGTTACGAAATCTCCTCTCCCTCGTAACCCAATCATTGCCTTGTCTGACCCCAATTGGAAAGCGACCATGCTTGATGAATATGATGCTCTTATTAAAAATAAGACGTGGGAGTTAGTACCTCTACCTACTAATGTCAACATAATTCGTTGTATGTGGATTTTTTCTCATAAAGAGGATTCTAATGGTGCCCTTCAAAGGCACAAAGCTCGTCTTGTTGGTGATGGCAGGTCTCAACAGGTAGGAGTTGATTGTGGTGAGACATTTAGTCCGGTTGTCAAACCGGCCTCGATTCGCACTGTTCTCTGTCTTGCTCTATCTAAGTCTTGGGGCATCCATCAGTTGGATGTCAAAAATGCCTTCTTACATGGCTATCTTTCTGAAACTGTGTATATACATCAACCAATTGGTTTTCGTGATTCTACACATCCTGATTATGTGTGTTTGTTGAAGAAATCTCTCTATGGCCTTAAGCAAGCCCCTCGGGCACGGTATTAGTGTTTCGCAGATTATGTTGCCACTATGGGTTTCATTCACAGCAAATCTGATCATTCGTTATTTATCTACCGATGGGGTAAGGATATGGCTTATCTTTTGTTATATGTTGATGACATTATCCTCACTGCATCTTCGGATACTCTTCGTCAGTCTCTTATTACCCAACTTGGGTCTGAGTTTGCAATGAAGGATCTTGGCCCTTTGAGTTATTTCTTGGGTATTGCTGTCACTCGTCATGCCGGTGGTCTCTTCCTTTCTCAAAAGAAATATGCACAGGAAATCATTGACCGTGCAGGCATGACTTCCTGCAAACCATCCTCTACACCTGTTGACTCCAAGTCAAAGCTCAGCGCCACTTCTGGTTCTCCTGTTGCGGATCCCACTCTTTACCGTAGTCTTGCCGGCGCTCTTCAGTACTTGACTTTCACCAGACCTGATATTTCCTATGCAGTTCAACAGGTATGCCTATATATGCATGATCCTCGTGAGCAGCATTGGCTTGCTCTCAAACGCATTGTGCGTTATGTTCAGGGTACTCTTCATTTGGGGCTACATTTGTATCCCTCCTCTGTAACTGGTCTTGTTTCCTATACTGATGCTGATTGGGGAGGCTGCCCTGACACCCGCCGCTCCACTTCTGGTTATTGTATTTTCTTGGGTGATAATTTGATCTCCTGGTCCTCCAAACGTCAAGCTACTTTATCCCGATCTAGTGCTGAATCCGAGTATCGGGGTGTGGCTAACGTTGTTGCTGAGTCTTGTTGGATTCGGAACCTTCTTTTGGAGCTTCATTGTCCCATTCAGAAGGCTACATTGGTGTACTGTGACAATGTTAGTGCTGTTTATCTCTCTGGAAATTCTGTCCAACATCAACGCACGAAGCATATTAAGATGGATATTTTATTTGTACGCGAAAAGGTGGCACGTGGTGAAGTTTGTGTCCTCCATGTTCCTTCTCGTTATCAGATTGCCGATATTTTCACCAAGGGGCTTCCGCTTATACTTTTTACTGATTTTCGAGACAGTCTTAGCGTACGACCTCCTCCCGCTATGACTGCGGGGGTGTATTAGAGTATATGTCAATATTCTCTATGTTGTATTATGTTGTATTAGGCAAGTTTAGTGTTGTATATATACTCTCCTAAGTTAATGATATTGGCAAGGAATCAATTATCTTACAGTTCTAAAGATTAGATGACATTGATCCCTCTCTTCAGACATTATGGCCCATATTCAAGAAGAGCTACTAAAAGGATTGATCCATGGGCCTGTGGAGTTTACGTGGTGAAGCTTATAACTTATAAGCTTATTGTGATGGACATGAGTACCGATTGTATACTTAGTAATTAGGTGTACACCCTTTGATTGATACTTTGATACTTAACTTTTCTTAGGTTAGAATGTTAGATGAGCTAGGCTTTATTGGTGACTCTTAAATTTTGTTTTCGTCTCCTTAAGAATTAATAAAAATAGTAGTACTTATGTTGGATGTCTTGAATCTGGATTCGAGGGCTCTCAACGACCTAGTAGGCTAGTACTAAGGTCTTGTTGCGTCAATTGTTCTTGTTTATTTATTCTCTTAATTGCTTTCGTTATAACAACTTCCTATTAGTGAGTGATTTGCACAATGTTTAGGTTCATTGTGTGTCAATAATTGACTATAAAATATAGTTCTTCATCTTTTTATTTATTTTTTAAATTGCAAAATTTTACTATATACTAACATTAAGAGTGGAGTACTTTTTTATTATTATTTATATATATATTAAAAAACAAATGTTATTATGCATGTATGATATTATTTAATCTATAGTTTCGAAATGTCGACTATTTAGTATTAACTACTTCATTTATACAAATGAATAACTAGAAATACTCCATGATTAACCTTCTGTGTTGGACAATAAAAATCAATGTGTTATTACAGTATTTATAAAAAAACCGATGAACTACACCACACACACACACACAAAAAAAACAACCGATGAACGAATTTCCTCCAAATTTAAGTCCAAAGAAAAGAAAATATTAACTGTTAACCTAACTACACCTAAGCTCACCAACAAAAGTATTTCTCCACTTACATGCAACGCTCTCTCTTTTTGCAAGAGAAACACCTACATTTGGCTACTATTATACGCAATATATCCAAAGTAGTCTATAATACCTTGAAAGTTGTAACAAGTCCATAGTGCACCAATTGTTGCTTAACTACCTTCTTGAATATACTCCAACATACGAAGATATATAATCATCACCAATATATTCTTCTCATACCATCTTTGCTAATTTTAACTTGGGTCAAACCTAATTAACCAATTTGCTAAACGTTATTCACAAGTTTTCATCTTCCACCCTTGCTTATATGCAACATATTATTGTTATTATCATTTCTCTCTTAGCTTGCTCTTTGTCAAGGGGTTTAATTTGATTGGAAATTTAAGTTTAAGCAAGCTCAAAATGGCATTTTCTTTCTCTTTTTGTGATTCTAATTATTATGGAGTTAAGTTGATGACTATAATTTTAGTGATGGTAATGAGTTCATTAAACTCGGGCGATGCGGCTGATGACTTGCTAGGAGCTTCTTTCATATTTGGGGACTCTTTGGTGGATGCAGGGAACAATAATTTCTTGAGCACTTTATCTAAAGCAGATTCAACTCCTAATGGGATTGATTTTAAGGCTTCTGGAGGTAATCCAACCGGCCGATTTACTAATGGTAGAACCATTGGAGACATTGTAGGTAAATTTCTTCATATACTTGAGTGTACTTTTCTTATAACGGTTTGAGACCCTTAAATAAAATGAGTACATATTTACCATGACACGCATAATTAAAACTGCCCTACACAATTTTACCGCCCTTTACTTAATTAGTACTCCTACTAACTTGTCGCGTTTGGTTAGAACCCGACCCATAACCAACTCTGATTATGAATTTATTGTTTTGTTTTCTTGACAGGAGAAGAATTGGGAATCCCAAATTATGCTGCTCCCTTTTTGGCTCCAAATGCCACTGGAAAATCCATACTTTATGGAGTAAACTACGCATCAGGCGGGGGTGGAATTCTAAATGCCACTGGAAGAATATTTGTAAGCTCACTGAATCTAAATTCCATTTTTTTTCTTTGACTTCTCTTTTTTTGTGATGTAGATTTTGAAATAAAATTCTTGAGTATGCATGTTAAGCGTTGCAAGTAAAATTCTTGAGTATGTCCTCTTCTAAGAAAAATGCCAATTAAGACATAAGGCAAAATTCAAGGAAATTCATGATGTCGTTCACATTAAATTATTTGTTATACAAAAGTTAACCATCTAAGACTAATTAAGCACCAAAAAAGTATCACTCAATTGCAGCATATTTGTTTAAGAAATTAAGGTTGTTACGTTTATACAAACGATAATTATATGTAATAGTGGATTAGTAATATTTGGTAATTCTGTTTATTGCAGGTAAACAGGCTTGGAATGGACGTACAAGTTGATTACTTCAACATCACAAGGAAACAAATTGATAAATTATTGGGAGCATCTAAGGCAAGAGATTACGTGCAAAAGAAATCAATATTCTCAATCACAGTGGGATCAAATGATTTTCTCAACAATTACTTACTTCCAGTCATCTCAATTGGAGCCAGAATCACCCAAAATCCTGATTCTTTTACTGATGACATGATTTCCCATCTCAGGAACCAACTTACAGTATGTATTTCTTCAATTATTTTCCTCTAATTATCTCGCCTTCTTCGTTAATACTCCTTCCAATTTTCAGTTATACCATTTGTGTTTTTTCACAGTTTTCTATGTACATATTTATCCGTTAATATCTTCAATTATATACCTAGAAGTAGAGATTGATACATCTATCCACTAGAAATAGACAATTAAAAAATAATTAACTATGTTGCGTTGTACTCTACTAGTTATTAATGTCTATCTCTAATGGATGGAACATCCACTAGATAAACAAAATATTTTCCCAGAAGTAATATTTTGAAAACGCACATCGAAGATATCAATGAGTCAATCTAACAAAATATCATAATTTTTATATATAATCCTTCCTCTTTTTTTTTTTTAATGGCACCATTTCTTTTTCCGTTTGCTGAGACGCTTCTTTGAATGTCAATATCTCTCATTGCGCGTAAAATAAAATATAAAAATTTTGATATTTGAAATCCTTGCAGCATTGAGTCAAATCTAACAAGACCCCAGTTGACTATGTTTTTTCTTATATAATGAGGCTAGATAATTTACCAAAGTTGGTTGATAAATAATGCCAAAAATGAAATTATGCAATTAAGAAAACACAGAGGGATTATACAGTTTAGTATGGTAAAAAAATAAAGACAGGAGTAAGTTCTTACAGTTAGAATAGTTCCTATTACTTATTGTGTGTGATTGTACATTGATCATATTGCTGATTGCAGAGGATGTATCAGTTGGATGCTAGAAAATTCGTGGTGGGAAATGTAGGACCAATAGGGTGCATTCCTTATCAGAAGACAATTAATCAGTTGAATGAAAATGAATGTGTGGATTTGGCTGATAAGCTAGCGCGTCAATACAATGTCAAACTCAAGGATCTTCTTGTTCAATTGGGAGAAAATCTTCCTGGATCCACTTTTGTTTATGCAAATGTCTATGATCTTGTCATGGAACTTATCACTAATTACAAGAAATATGGTAAGTATCACACTCATATCTAACCAATATCAAGCGTTTATGAAATTAAATTGCAATCTAGGCCCTATTCTCTTTAACTTATAAAATGAAACAATTTTACTAGTATAAGTTAAAGAGAACACGGCCTAAATTTTAGTCAGCAAAAGATTAGTTTCGTATAATTCAGTTAGAGAAAACTAGGGCCACCTTTGTAATAATAATCTACGAAAACTCGGCCACTCTAATTATGTTGATGGTGTAGGATTCAAGACAGCAAGTGTAGCATGTTGTGGAAATGGAGGGCAATACGCAGGTATAGTTCCATGTGGACCGACCTCGAGCTTGTGCCAAGACCGTGATAAGCATGTGTTTTGGGATCCTTACCACCCAAGCCAGGCGGCTAACGTATTGATAGCAAAGCAACTACTTGATGGAGACACCAAGTACATTTCTCCCTTGAATCTTCGACAACTTATGAGCCATTGATTATATATGGATAATCCTGTGTCGTATTATGCACATACCTCTTGTCAGTGTATTGCGTCTAGCTAGTTAATTAAACTAGTTTTTTTTTTTTTTTTTTTAGGAGATTAAGTCGGCTGAAACCCTCTACAAGGCTACTAGCGCAGTAGGAAACACCAACACATTGGCTTGGTAAGGCATGCATAAGATGCATCTTAAAAACACCCCAAAGATAATCTTTGGGGTAAGGATCGAACCCCTGACCTCAGGGGCCAAGGGGGAGTACTCTATCCACTTGAACTAACTCCTATCCTTAGTTAATTAAACTAGTTGATCGAGTTTGTTTTGCCCTACTCATGTCTGGCAACACATGTTTTGTAACTTTACATTGAGAAATTAGTATGTCTCCAATGTATTTGCATTTTGTTTTTGTTGTCATATTAAGAGCTACTCGTTTAAAAACATAACATCGTTCGAGAAATCCTCCATGTATATTATTAGCGTCTAATAATGAATGGCCAAAATTAACGATTAATATAAACACTCCTAGCCACCAATATCAATTATCATCTATAGCATGTGCTAATTAGCTTAATATACAGTCCGAAGAGGCAATACTTGCAAAATTTTTATCAATCTTAGATTTGTTTGGATCTGCAAAATCCGGTCATCAGTGGAGGATGGTGCTATGTGGGGGAATTTTTATCATACACTGGGGTGTACTATAAACATGGTACACCCAAGGTTTTTTTTCTCATTGTTCCTTTGAAACTCCAAATAAGCATAATTACATAATAAGTAGAGTCCAAATGAGTAAATGAGCAAAAATGTATGGTATACCCGGGTGTATGATAGATATACTCGTGCCATGGTGGGAGGAGAGAGAAAGTTGAGAAGAGAGAAAAACCTAACGGTGTTATTGCTCCGTCAATAGTAAGGGTATTTTGAGCACAAAGTCAAAGTTCAGGGGTATCTGAGTAATTTTTCAAATGTGCGGGGTAATTTGATAATTGAGTCAAATCTCAGGTTTTTAATACTTCATCCGTTCTAAAACAAAAGAAACATTTACCATTTTAAGCCGTTTCAAAATAAAACTTACTTTATGTGGTATTCACTTCTCTCTATCTCTCTCCTCATCACATAGGTCACACTTTTTCTTTCTCTCTATCTTTCTCCTCTCCTAAATCCACATGCCAAGACTCTATGTTTGGGGTGTTCATTTCGGATAATCCGATCCGAAATTCCGGATACTCGAAAAATAGAATCGAGGAAAAGGTGATCCGAATCATATTAGAAAAAATTGGATATTCAAAATTTCGAATCCGATCAGATATCCGAAAACTAATTTTTCAAAGAATAAGTACATAAAATAAGTCTTGAAAAAGGATATTTTAAGATATTTCGGATCGATTATCCGAAAAAAATCATTATGGTTTGGATATCCGATCCGAAATATCTTAAACTAAAAAAAATCAGATCAAATATCCGATTTATCGGATCGGATCGATTGGATCACGGATCGGGTCAACCTGGTCGGATATTTATGCACACCCCTACACTGCAAAATGGAGGAAGTATAAGAAAAAGATAGTCACAATTTATAAAATTTGATACTCCCTCTGCTTTTTTTTTACTTGCTACATTGTTGGTGTGCGGTTTTCAAGATATTATATAACCCTAAATATCTCTTATTTCGTTTAAGTAAAAATTATAAAAATTTGATATTATGAATATACACATCGGGACTAGGAATGGCAACGGTCGGACTTGGACCGGATTATGCATAATCCGACTCTGACCCTACAGGAAGTCGGATTTTAAACCTGAATCCGACTACGATAATCCGAATCCGGCCCGACTTAAAATCCGAACATCCGACTCCGACATCCGACTTTGATAATATGATTCTGATCCGACTTAAAATCCGAACATCCGACTCCGACTTTTTTTTTTGCACGGTTTTATATTATAAAAAGAACTTGTATATTTTTCAAATGATAGTTAAAAATCTTCCAAAATATATAATTAACTAAAATTAATTACTCCTATTATAAATGACATGATATGTGTATTGTGTCTGGCTAATGACTATATACTTCCTTCGTTTCTAACTAAGTGCAACATTTCCCATTTAAGGAAATGTCATAATAAGTGCAACATAGCTCAAAATGGAAAGTTGTTTCCCTTTTATTTACAGAATTGCCATTACTTATTTCCCCTAACAATTTAATTAACCCACCCCTCTACCAACCTAAACAAAACTAATGAATCAACCCACCTAACCCCCACTCATCTCAGCCACCTCTCTCAACTCAACCCACCACTCTCTCTCCACAACCCACCTAACCAACCACCAACACTACCAACCCAACACCACGACCCAACACCACGACCAACCCCCTTCACCGGCGATACAACCTTCCCCTTCACCCACATCGTCCTCACAATATCCCCATGCGCCGACCTATTCTCTGCCTATATCCTGACTGCCTCCACTTCACCCCGGCAACCCCCTTCTTCTTCGCGTTCTCCAGATCCCCTTCTTCTCCTTCTTCTTCGCGACTCTCCGGATCCCCTTCTTCTCCATCTTCTTCGCGACTCTCCTCACGCTCTTCCCGGATCCGGGCGTTGGTTTGTCTGCGCCGGTGGAAGGTGTTGGTTTCGTGGGCGGGGACGCAAAATGGGGTGTTTTCAATCAAATTAACCCTAAAAAACCTAGATCTACAAGTTTTCGATGCGGTTGATGATGAGGTGGTTGGAAATCGGACCCCAATTTCGACTCCATCGAAGGTGAAGCAGGATTTGCTTGAGGAATTCGAGGAGATTTTGAATTCTGGGATTCAGAGTTTGGCATTGGGTGCTCTTG
The DNA here is from genome assembly GCA_947646795.1 of Beta lomatogona. Lineage (NCBI taxonomy): Eukaryota > Viridiplantae > Streptophyta > Magnoliopsida > Caryophyllales > Amaranthaceae > Beta > Beta lomatogona. The sequence continues at coordinate 7,165,825 of CANSNZ010000063.1, read as the reverse complement.
ATAATAGTTTCCTTGTTGGGAATGATGGAGTTCGGGTTCTAAAGAATTTTAGGCATGGAATTCATGGGAAAGGGGTTTGTGTCAAGTTTTCCTAGGTGGGCGGGTTTTGAGGATGGCGGTCTTCCGTGGGCAAGGGTGGGGGGAGGGTAACTGGGTAAGATATTTTGCGGTGGTGGTGCGCGGCGGCCGGTGGTGGTGCACGGTGGCCGGTGGTGGTGGGCGATGGCCGGTGGTGGTGGCGGTGTTGTGGTGGAGGGCAGGTGGAAGGTGTTGGGTAATTAGCATAGATGTTTTGTTTAATTAAGTTGTTTAGCTCTCTTTAATTTTAAGTGCGGTCCCCAACTTTCTCTCTCTAGATGTCTTGTTCTGTGTGCCACTTCTCTATGTTGCACTTATCTAGAAACGAATGAAGTATATCTTATGCCACATATATTTTAGATAGCGTACATAAAATAATATTAATATAAAATAAGACCAATTGCCTTGAAAGTTAAAATCAAAGTTAGAGTATACATACGTAATACATTAATATAAAAAAAATAAGACTAATTGCCTCAAAGTCGGAGTCGGACATCCGTCGGAGTCGGATCGAATGAGTCGTATTCTTTATGAGATCCAACTCCGACCCTACTTCGACTCGGAGTCGGACTTTTTAAACGGAGTTGGATGCGGATTTTTTTTTCCTCATAGTTGGCTCGGATATTTTGCCTCGGAGCGGATCGGACTAGGGTCGGATCCATACTAGGTTGACATCCCTAATCGGGACGAATCTAACAAAACCACACATTACTATAACTATATTTATACTTATAAAAAATCAAAATAATCTGTCAAAATTAGTGATTCAATTTCCAATACAACATGTAGCAACTAGCAACTAAATAAAAGCGGGGGAGTAATAAAACAAACAAATGGATAATCTCTTAAAGAACAATGAGAATACATGTCATACATCTAATTATTTATAAACCGTGACAAGTGGAGGAGAGAGAAAGCAAAATGAAAAACATATGGAATCAAATAGAAAGTAACAAAAAGCCAAAGGGGAAAATGATGAGCGAGATGAAGGACAAGTCTGAAGAGAGAGATTCAAAGATGTGGAAGACTATGGAATTATAGGGAAGAAAATTGCAGGGACATGAGACAGTGAATAAATATTGGGGTGCATGGATGTATTGGTGTCAGTTTTAATATACTTGTACTGTTATTGTATGTTTGTGTTTTATGTGGATGGTGATAGATGGTTTAAGGACACTATGAAATTTTATGATCTTTCATTATAATTTGGTGTTTTTCTTTGAAAAAGACGTGTGAGCATCCCCCTCTGCGGCTGTGACACTAGACACACTGCATTTTGCATCCTCGCATGCGATTTTTAGTCACTCGCATCCTAACTGCATGCTATATTATGCTCATGCATGCTTATTTTTGGTATCCTTTTACTTGGCTTTTTTCCAACTTCGGTTGTTTCTTCTTGTTGTTAAGTGTATGCTGTTAGAATCTTAAACTTAGGCATATTGAAGAATCATATCAAGCCAAGAAAGGCAAAAGTTCTTCGATATCGGAAGCGTAATTATCCAACCCATATCACAGATAAGAAGTAGTAAGAAATCACTAGACTTGGAACTTCTATTATTTATTAGGCTTGACCATTTAGAGTTGTAAGTAAAACATATTTTTGTTAAGTTAAAATGATATGATTTTCTGAAATATTAGTGATGACATGTTTTGCTAGCTACTTGATAGATTTCACTTGTCTTTGGATTCTTCTTTTTGTCCGAAAGTCTTCTTCATATAGTGTATAAGTTATGGGCTAGTGGAAGCCTATAAAACAATTGAAGAAGACTGCAAAATAGGTTACAAATTAAGCGCAAGAGTTGACAAACGAATTCTCAAGCATTCTTACGACCAACCGAATTGTTAAACTTCATGGTAACGCTTAATAATCGATCATGAGCACCCTTATTTCGTGACTGGGTGTTATATGTAACACATAAGATAAGTTAAGCACAAGAGTCGATTAATCGATTCTCGAGCATTTTTACGATTAACCGAATAGGGTGGGTTCTCTTCAACTGAAAGAACCTGAACTTATCTGAAATGGTTGACCCTTATTGGAATTTATTTTTAGTGTTGTGTTAGACCTAATCAGACCTGATCTGAATTTATTGGACCTTAAACTTATTTTTTAAGGTGAAGAGAACACCCCCTAAATTAGAATTTCATGGTACGGCTAAGTAATGAGCACCCTTATTTGTGATTAGGTGTAAACTGTAACAAATAATCAATTAATCAATAGTGTCATAACGGTCAATAAACCAAATGTCGCACCTCTAATTTAGTGCTTGATCGATCAAGATCAATATATTTAGTTGGTGCAAAATAAATTTCAAATATATTAGTGAGGTTCAATGGTCAATTTTTGAAATGAAATTCTATAAACTTTGGATATCAAGTGATCCCACATCTCACAAAGTAGCTCCACCTGCTTGAAATAGTATCTACGTCTAAAAGTATCTACACGTACACATATATGAAAAATGTTGCTATTATGGAACAAATGAATTACTTTTTATTATAGTTAGATGAATCATGAACATATGTATGTATGTGCCCCAATATAATTCAAATGTTGTATGTGGAGTGAGTGAAAATTTTTGGAAGCATAATTTGGTGTAAAATGTGTGTTAAGTAGTAGTCCGTCTGTTTTTTAATGTTTTTTTACAGGTAATGTTGGAAGAAACCAAGAAAAACACGCATTTGCAATATCGCTCCTATTTTTATAAACTTCTTTTGTCTCTCTTATCTTTTGTACTTCTCTTTTGCTTTCTATTGTTCAAATAAGGTAATAAGGGTATTTGCCAATCTGTTGTTGAATGTTTTACTTAAATGGTTCGACCAACTATTTTTATTGCCTTTATGTATTAGGAATAGTTGTTTGAGTAGCTACTATTGGATGTTTATAAAATTGCTTGGTACAATCAGCTATTAGTGGTGAATGTATTAGTGCAAAATGGATGCAAAAGTCAATATAAAAAACTACAAAAAGTCAGTTGTTGGCTTTTGACTGAAAAGATGGCTCTACCACTAAAAAAAAACAATTTATCAAATACTCTTTTTTTACGGTTTGGCCAAATAAAAAAAGGCAAAAATCAATAAAGAACATGAAAGGTCTTGTTATTTTCAACTTATTCTTGCTTATCTATACTAATCTGACTTACTAGAACTAATCTAAACTAATATGAACTTTTCTTAACTTATATTTATCCCGAACTTAATTTTTTTTCTTTTAACGATTGAAAAAAAGTTGAACATGATAGACTCTTTTTTTTTTTTTTAAAGAGAAATTTCATTAATTGAAAGCCAAACGGCATGTACAATAAGTAATAAAGAAAAACAGGATACAATCAAACAAGATCAGATCAACTTCGTCTTCGATGAAACTACAATGAACCAGATCGAATATTGTGGCGCAAGTCCCTTGTATTTGTTGTCCCAAGCAACTATTACTGGAACCGTCTATCATTTTGACATAGTTTGGAGAAGAACCTTCTTGATCTATCCATATTGACCGCATCCGAGCTTCCAATACCTTCATGTTGATAGTTTTGGACTTCAACCAATGAGAACAATTTCTCATACCTACAAATAAAAAAACTAGACTTACAACTCCCATAAGGGATAAGGAGACCTCCACAACAGAGAAGACTAGTCTTTCCATATTAGGGCACAAGAAACTCTCATAAAGAGAGACTAACTTATTCAACAAAACAAAAGGACAAACTAGAAAATGAAAACAAGAGAGGAAAAGGGGCTTACCATGGATGAGATCATCCATGGCGGCCCTTGCGATGAAGGAAAAAGGGAGGCGGCTAGAGAGAAAAACTAGGTTTAGGGTTTTCAAGAGAGAGCTTATGAACACCCCTAGTTGACTTCCGAATTACTTTCTTACATAGAACATGATAGAGTCTTAATATAATTATTAACACTCTCAATATTTGTTTTAGAAATGATTCTAAGCCAAACTCTAATGAAAAATTTAGGAAAAATATTTAGACATGGAGTATTAGGCTATGTTCTTTTGTCTTGAGTTAAAGTGAACTCGAAACGAGTTGAACTAAGTTGATTTGAATTGAATTGAACTGAAGTAAAATTGTGAGAGGAAGATAATTGAACTAGCGAACTGAACTGAACTGAAACTACGCCAAAAAAGTATAGGGGTTAGGCTATGTTCAGTTCACCTTATTTTTGCTTATTTCATATCGGATCGAGATCGGACCAGATCGGATCGATCGATCGGAAAAAAATAAGTTCGAGATCATATCGATCGATAAGTTCGAGATTATGCTTATATTTAAAAACTTATTATTATTGTTATTATTATCATGATTATTATGATTATTAGTTTTACTAATGCTATTATTGTTATTGTAATAATAATTATTATTGTTGTTGTTGTTATTATTATTATTATTACTTTATACAATTACTATTACTATTAACATTACTATTTACTAGAACATTTGTTCAAAAAGGTTATTATTGTCGTTGTTGTACTTATTCATTATTAATATTGGTAATTATTATTAATGTCGTTGCTATTAATATAAATGTCATTGATATCACTATTTGAAGCTATTTGTGTTCAAGAAGAAGAATGTTCTTTTGGCATTTGTACGTGTTCTTTTTTATATTTATTCTAATTAATAATTATGATATGTGATGTTCTTTTTGATGTTGTACATGTAACGAACATGACAATAGTATATGATGTTTATTTTTCAAAAAATTTTGGTAGAATAATATAAATTATATATTACTAGTTTATATAAAACATGAGTAGCATGGGATAACCTAATGGTGTTGTCATCACGTTCAAAATTTTCCCTACAAAGGATTTCAACCTATCTTTAAAAACAAAGTTTATATAGAACAAGACAACGATATAAGAAGAGTATTTAACCATTTTGCTCAAGATCATATGATTATATATATTTATAGGTTTATTTATAATAAAAAAAGAACAATTTATTGATATAACAAAGAACATGTTGTTAGTTAAATCCAAACATGTCACCAATATAAAAATAACATATATCTTTTATTTTTAAAATGTGTTCTTTAAATAGATCTTGTATGCTCTTTTTTAATATCAGTATATGTTCTTTTCATTACTACCTAAATTCTTATTATTAACGGACCTTGAACATGAACAATATGTTTTCATTACCATGAATAATATGTTTTTTTTACCTAAAATGTGTGTTCTTTTATTTTTAAATTTTTTTGGGCCCCTTTCGAAACCCCATGGTAAGATGAATTTTTCCTGGATGCCCTCGCACAGGTCACTCACCTAAAGACCCAACAAGCCCCAACCCCCCCCCCACCCACAACAATATTGAAATATATGCTTCCACCAATATTTGAACATTGGTCTCCCATGTGGGAGGTAAGAAGCCATACTATTGGACCCAAGAGTCCTTAGTCTTTTATTTTTAATTGTATGTTCATATACTAATGTGCTATTTTTCAAAAAAAAAAAAACTAATTATGCTATAATAATAATAATAATAATAATAATAATAATTATTATTATTATTATTATTATTATTATTATTATTATTATGTTATCTATATTATTATTATTATTGTTATTATAATATTATTTATATTATTCTTATTATAAAATTATTATTATTATTATTATATCATTATTATTGAAAGTTGTGTATAGTAATAAAATGATAGTAATAGTAATACTAGTAAGTAAAATACAAATTAATAATAATAATTTAGTAATAATATGTTTTGTAAAAGATAAGTTTAGATAAGATCGGATTTAATCTGATCGGATCAGTTTAAAAAAAGAAATTCGGATCGATAAATTTAGATCGAGAAAATTTCGAGTGAAATAAACATATCGTTAGAAGGCGGTAGAAGATACTAGTATAAAAGTTGATGAAAAGGACAAAGGGAGCAGAAGTAGTGTTAAGGGAACAGTGAGGCGAGAAATCAGGGGCAGAAGAGCTGATAAGAAAAGAGTACGGAAGATAGAAGAAGAAGAGAGAAAGAATCTGGAAATGTGATGCCGAAATCAAAGGAGCAAACCCAATAATTGCACACCACGCTTCTCCGACACTATCATAATACCTACCAAATGTCCTCTCTATCTTTTCACCCCCCACCCCATTGGCCATTCCCCCATTCCTTCTTCATTTTCTAATTTACCGCTCTTCTCGTTCAAACTTGGGCCCCACTTCCCCTCTCTATTCTCATTTCTACCTAGCCGCCCTATGTTTTTTAGGATCATCACCACTCATCCTATCTTGTTTTTGTTTGTTTAGAGGTAACTTAATTTAATTAGGGGTAAAATCACGAAGCAAAAGTAACAACTTTGCACTTCACATCAAGATTTCAAGCCATAGTTCGGAATTTGGATAAATATAATATTCGCTCTGGTCTTTTTAACTTATTTTTGTTTATTTAAACTTATTCGAATTTAATTGAATTTATTCAAATTTATCCGAATTTATTAGAGCTTATTTTGTCATTGTCTCAAATCTTGTTTTTGTTGAAATAAACTTATCCGAACTTATTAGTCCTTGTTTCTCTTTAACTTTAATTTAACTTTAATTTACTCACTTCACTTTGGGGAGAACCAAAGAGAAAGTGCAAAAGTATGAAGAAAACCGAAAAGTGGAGAGATAAATTGAAAAGTGAGAGAGATAAATAGTGTATTAAAATATTAAAAAGTGAAAGACATGGGTGGAAAAAGACGAGAAAGTAGATGTGACATGTTACCAAAAATAGAAAAATAACGAGTGTGTAGATTAAAAAGAAAGGAAAGTGTGTAGATTAAAAAGAAACGGAGGAAGTATTAGCTTATCTAAACTTTTTTTGTAAGGATTGAAGATACGATTTGACCTAAAAGATCGGTTAATGGAAATAAGTTGAATAGATAGGGCTAGGCTACTATGAGAAGATACATTTAAATTATACTCGAAATTTTCTCCTTTTAAAGTATTGGTCGAAGTCTCAAAGTTGTTGGATGTTTTAAGACATCATTCATGGTCCTTGCTACCAATAATAATAATCAAAAAATTTAATATACTTTCCTAATTATGCTAACTTTCTTTTTTTTTTTTTTTTTGGGGGGGAGGTCCAAAATACAATTGATATTTTAACTTTTATAAGATGCCAATTTTCAATGTTGAATTAATTACCTATGACTTATGACGTGGTATTTCTAAACTTTCGATGACCTATTGTAGTACAATTTAAATTGGTTTTATATTCTAATATAGAGCATTGTACTTCAACTCCATAACTGAGAATATTGGTTATGTGAGTTGGTAGCTCATCATTATTTATGATTTAATTTTTTAAAAGGTAAGATGAAGAATCTTCGACTTGAAGGGATGAAAGGGTTATCCCTCAAATGATTCTCATAAGGTTTAATCCCTAAACGGTAGATGTTATGAATAAGAGGTGGGAAGTGATGTCACTACTCTGCCATCTCAACCTTTATTCATGGTTCATTTATAAGGCAAAGAAATTGGTCAAATATACTTCATACCTTAGTCATACGTACAATAGTTGCTCAATTTTGATGCATGAACTTGTTATTGGTTTTACTTTGTTCTTCTAGTAACAAAGAACATACTTAATTGCATAGACTATTTAACTGCATTCAATGAATCGGTCGGCTGCTATAATGCTGTTTGTTGACATGGGTTGCATTTTTTCTACGTAATTCACGTTTGTTTAAGTTCTTTCTTTTTTTTTTTTTGTTTGTTCAGATTTTGGATGTCAAAATCGTTCTATATGTATTACTATTTCTATGTGATTCTACTATGTGATCAAAAGGATAAATAAGAAGTAACCTTTTTTTCACTATAATTATTATGCTAAGGCGAAGATATATGACAAAATAGCCAACTCATCATTTTTGTGCTTAATAATGATGCAAGCTAAGAACGAAAAATTCCATCATGGGTAACTAATTATTATCCCAACTTTATATGATTGCATATGATACTCACATTCTTGGTTCCAAAAGTGATAAGGCACTATGACCCGTGCAATATTTTTTTTTTTGCAGGCATGATAAATAGTACTATTATAGTATTATTAGAACTTTCGGGTATAATTCTTAAAAGCTTTTCCCTAAGCTTAGCCCCAGCATTATGGATCATGATTCCTTCATTCAATTGCAAGTTTGACTCGTGTGTCACGATAGTCCACAAAATGCTGCTTGCTCTTGTACTTACTATTTCCACACCCAAAAAAAAAAAGAATAATCTAAAAAGTTGGTATGGAGAAAAAATATAGTACTATACCAAATTGGCTTTAGAAGTTACGAATAAAGAAATTAATTATGATCATATTTTGAAATATGTGACCATAACTACCTACTTAGTTGTCAACTCTAATGGTTGATTAATTAATTTATACACCATTACTTATCTTGAGTTATATATTTAATTTACCACTTCCTTTGTTTCTTAATATATGCATCATATTGAATTAACTTGATAGTTGGAACACTTGACTTGTTATTAATGCACAAATTATATAGTACTACTGGGCATACATAGCTCTATGTACACCCAAGGCCGAATGAGTATGTATCTTATTATATATGAGTATAATCTTTTTAAATAATTAAGTATGAATCTTATCAATTGAGTATGGATCTTTTCGAATAAGTATGTATTCTTTCAAATGAGTTTATATTTGACCAAATGAGTATGTATTATTTCATATGAGTATATAACTGACCAAATGAGTATGTATTATTTCAGATGAATATATATATCTGAACAAATTAGTATATAAATGTTCAAATGAATATGTATCTAATCAAATGAGTATGTTCTTTTCAAATAATGAGTATGAATTTTAAAATTAATTCTACAAAAGAATAACCAAACATTCAACTGAGTACATTGATTTTCAAAATGATTGCATTTGTTGAAATAAGTATGTCTTAACTCAAACATGGATGCATTGTTTAGATAACTATGAAAATTCTCAAGTGACTACAAAATCGGGATCGAGATAAGTTACGAGATACTTGCAAATCTAAAAAACCCTAGTAGTTTCTTCCTTCTCCGATCTCTTTCCCTCTTTAAGGTAAATCATCAAAGGGAATGCCATGGATACTCTTGTCCATGATAAACCCTTTCTCTCTTATTTTAATTTTTGTTTGTTTTTTTAGTCTATTCAATAAATTAGTCTCTCCTTATGAGAGTTTATCTCTATCACTTGTGATGGCTTTTGTCCCCTTATGGGGTTAGTTTATCCCCATTTATTGGGATTTAGTATCCATCCCCATGTTTATCATGGTGGTTTTGTTTGTTAGGTGCTTTGTATATTTGGGTATAAATCCAATATCCGAGTCTTAAGTTGAAGGTTATTTTGTTGATCGGTAGTTGTGGGGGCTGCAACAAATGTTTGTTATTCATCTTACAATCGGTTGAATTAAATCTAGTTATACTTCAAAACTACATTAGACGATAGACCCGGCCCTTGCAGGGTGCATCGATATCGATGGGAAATATGAAGGTTTTCTGCGGTGTTAGGTCTACTCAACAATTATGGTTTTGCCATATTAGAATTATGTTTATGTCAAATTAAAGTAAAAGTTACAGAAACTTCAAATGAGTACAATAGGCTTTAAATGAATATAAATATCTTTTCCTTTTAACTTCACCATGAACCTATCAACTTAGACAACATAACACCATTAAACAATCATTTTGAAAGTGTAGAAAAGAGATCATTTCCAAGAGATTGAACACATCAGAAACTACCATATACATTTGTTTAGTAATAAGAATCATTAGCACTAACATGTCAAAAACATATATTCCTTATAGATATTTATATGAAAAAAACAAAATACATATTCGTAATCATCTACAAAAATATCATACCCATCCGCGAAAGAAACACATATACTCATTTGAAAATATACATAATTATTTGAAAAGATTAATACGTAGGCCCGTTCTTTTGGGTGAGAGAATCCGAACCGAACCGAAATAAACCGGGAGAAAATAAAATGCAGAGAGAATCGAACCGAAAAATAAGTCCAAAAGAACAGGGCCGTACTCATTTGGCCATAGGTGTACATAGAGCCATGTAGACTAAGGTGTATGGTATAAGCACTGTCATTAATGCACAAATTTGAATATTAATATTAATAAATATATTAGGAAAAATTATATAAAAAATTGATATTTCAATATATAAATATATACACACATTAACAAATGTAAAGAAAAAAAACTATATTACCCTAATCATATAGCTACAGTAGAGAGAAGGGTTTCAGACACAGTCCAACAATGATCAAAATAGAAGCATCAACATTAGCTGAAACTATTTTTTTGACGGGAACACTTGAACCTTGACAACAAAATACCCCAACATGAATCCAGTTGGATACTAGTATCTGACCAAAAGATTTTTTTTTTTTACCCTAATCTCCCTAAATCTTGTATACAAACAAATAGGTGTCTCTTCCAACTTCCAAGCTTAATCAATATATGGTCAAAGACAATGTGGAGAAATAACACTATAATTAACAGATACCAAAAACATGAATAACAACAAAATCACCCTCAAAAAACGAGTACCATTACCAAGATTACTGCTACTCCTTAAAACAGCACTCTTAAGATTGTCAAGTCCTTGTCTACACCCTTTTACCACTTACCACTAACTAATTATTTCTATGTCTAAGAATTACTTCACGTTTGGGATTCAAATAGGAGTTTTAATGGTAGAGATCTCACCCCTATTTATTGTGTTTATCTGGAAAAAGAAAGTGTTTGGTAAATAGTTTAAGGTAAATTTTTTAATTAGCTTATAACTTTCTTAATGTGGTCAAGCAGTTTTTTATATAGAGTATTGGTTTAACCTTTTCATAATTACACTTTATTTTTCTTTTTTCAACTCCGATCCATTACAAGAAAAAAATCTTATCAAATTAATGTCACCTTGCAAGGAGCGTATAATAATTAATAATTAATAATTAAAAATGGCTTTACCAGACACATTTATCAATGACCAATAGTCAAATAACCAACAATCAAGATTAGATTATACAAAACACATATATTAACAAGGCAACAACTAATTAGACCAACCAAGTAATTGCTTAACACCCCCAAAATGTTGGATTATCAGCCTAAATGAGAGACTTCGGCCCTGTTCTTTTGAAATTATTTTAGCTAAACTGAACTGAACTTAGTTTATTTTTCCTGAACTGAACTTATTTTTGCTAAATAATAATAATAAATACTAAATAATAATAATAATAATAATAATAAATAAATAAATAATAAATAATAATAAATAAATAATAAATAACAAATAATAAATAATAAATAATAAATAATAAATAATAAATAATAAATAATAAATAATAAATAATAAATAATAAATAATAAATAATAAATAATAAATAATAAATAATAAATAATAAATAATAAATAATAAATAATAAATAATAAATAATAAATAATAAATAATAAATAATAAATAATAAATAATAAATAATAAATAATAAATAATAAATAATAAATAATAAATAATAAATAATAAATAATAAATAATAAATAATAAATAATAAATAATAAATAATATATAATAAATAATATATAATAAATAATATATAATAAAAAATATATAATAAAAAATATATAATAAAAAATATATAATAAATAATAAATAATAAATAATAAATAACAAATAACAAATAACAAATAACAAATAACAAATAACAAATAATAAATAATAAATAATAAATAATAAATAATAAATAATAAATAATAAATAATAAATAATAAATAATAAATAATAAATAATAAATAATAAATAATAAATAATAAATAATAAATAATAAATAATAAATAATAAATAATAAATAATAAATAATAAATAATAAATAATAAATAATAAATAATAAATAATAAATAATAAATAATAAATAATAAATAATAAATAATAAATAATAAATAATAAATAATAAATAATAAATAATAAATAATAAATAATAAATAATAAATAAATAATTAATAAATAATAAATAATAAATAAATAATAAATAATAAATAATAAATAATAAATAATAAATAATAAATAATAAATAATAATTAATAAGTAATAATAATAAATAAGTAATAATAATAAATAAAAATAAATAAAAATAAATAATAATAAATAATAATAATAATAATAATAATAATAATAATAATAATAATAATAATAAATAATAATGATAATAATAATAAATAATAAATAATAAATAATAAAATAAATAATAAATACTCCCTCCGTCCCAGTATACTCTTTACACTTTCCTTTTTCATCTGCCCCATAATACTCTTTTTACACTTCTATTTTTGGATATGACCCACTATTATTTTAATTCTTGTACCTTTTAAGTTGGCCCACACTCTCTCTCCTCCAAATAAAATAATACCTCTCCTACCACCCACCAACTCTAACCATGGCCCACACTCTCTCTTCTTAAAATAAAAAAAAATGCTACTTTTACTAATTACTAACTGCTATCACATCTACTTTTTAATAAAATAACAATTGATAACCAAACAACAACTTATCATCTAAAACTACGTACATTGATAAGTGTCAATAGTATTCTGGGACGGAGGGAGTAATAATTAATAATAACAAATAAATAATAATAATAATTAATAATAAATAATAATAATCCCGTCAAAAAAATAATAATAATAAATAATAATAATAAATAAATAATAATAATAAATAAATAATAATAATAAATAAATAATAATAATAATAATAAATAATAAATAATAATATAATAATAATAATAAATAATAATAAATAATAATAATAATAATAAATAATAAATAATAAATAATAAATACTCCCTCAGTTTCATTTTAATTTACTCACTTCACTTTGGGAAAAATCAAGGAAAAAGTGCAAAAATATGAGAGAGAAAATGAAAAGGTGGAGAGAGAAATTGAAAAGTGAGAGAGAGAAACTAAAAGATGGGTGAAAATATCAAAAAGTGGATGACATGGGTGGAAAAATATGATAAAGTAGATGTGACATATTACCAAAAATAAAAAAAGCAACAGTGTGTAGATTAAAAAGAACGGAGGGAGTAATAAATAATATATAATAAATAATAATAAATAATAAATAAACAATAAATAATAAATAATAAATAATAAATGATAAATAATAATAATAATAATAATAATATATAATATATAATATATAATATATAATATATAATATATAATATATAATATATAATATATAATATATAATATATAATAAAATAAATAATAAATAATAAATAATAAATAATAAACAATAAATAATAATAAATAATAAATAATAATTAATAATAAATAATAATAATAATAATAAATAATATATAATAACTAATAATTACTAAATAATAAATAAAAATTAAAAATAAAATAAAAAAATTAAAAAATTAAAAAAATTAAAAAAAATTAAAAATTAAAAATTAAAAATTAAAAAAATAATAAAAAATTACAAATTCGCTGTTATTGTAATTATAATATTAATAATAATAACAATATCAATAGTAATATTCATAACAAAAATAGTAATTACAACATTAATAGTAATACTGAACTTATTTTGTCTAAACTACACATATTTTTGCCGAACCGAACTTATTTTTTTCGAACCGAACTTATTTTACTTAGAGCCGATCAACTTCAACCCGGCCCGGTTTTTGGGCGGGCTTGGGCAGTTTTTGGACAAGCCAAAAAAAAGGCATTTTAGTCTATTTTTTTTTTACCCGGCCCGTTTTGACCCGAAAAAGCCCGCTCGGCCCGACCCGAAATAACGGGTTGTGGGCACAATTTTTTGGCCCGGATTTGGGCCCGGCTCGGTCAATGGGCAAATTTTTTTCGGCTCGGCTTGGCACGCCCCATGATCACCTCTAATTTTACTTATTTGTGCTAAACTGAACTTTTATTTGCTGATCTAAACTTATTTTTGCTGAAAATAAGTCCAAAAGAACAGGGCCTTCTTTGTAAATTATTGAGATCGTTTCAGCCTATCCATCTTAACACAATGTGTTACTTTGGCCCTAAACTTTTCAACTTATTATCAGAAAAATAAGTTCGGATAAAGTCTAATAAAGACTTATAAGGTCTAATAAATTTAGTTTAGAAAAAAAAAAAGTTTAATACACTAAGTGCTTGTTCAGTTCACGTTGTTTTCATTCCTTATCGAAATAATAAGTTCAAATAATTTGATATCTGTATGTATGCTGGTTGTTTGACAAACCGCAATTAATGAAAACCTAAATTATCAACAAAAAAGTTCAAATAAATTTGATTTAGCAAAAATAAAGACTAATACTCTCATAAAATAAAGCATAATAAGTTTAGATAAGTTCAGATAAGGTCTATTAATAATAACTAGTAAGTTAAGATAAGTTCAATTAAATTCTAATAAATTTAGATAAGGTTAAATAAGTTGAATAAAAATACAAACCTATAAAATAAGATCTAACAAAAAGAAATAAAATTTAATAAGTTAAAATAAGCGAAAATAAGTTGAAAACAACATAATCTTCTATTACTAGATGATGATAAAAGGTAAAATAAAACTCATTCATCTTTTGCTCTTATCCCAAAACAAAAATAATAACACCACCCCCCCTCCTCTACCCCTCCTCTACCCCCAGCCCCAAACAGAGAATCTCAAAATTCCCCCCAAACAGCCGACTGATAAACTGAAAAGGCTGAGTTCGAATATAATCCCCTGCTTACTCTGCATGCTCTGCCTCTCCTCACTACAACAGTCAACACTCAACACACTTCCTTCCCTCCTCATATTTAAAACCCCACACTTCCTTCTTTTCCACCCCCATCTTTTCCAACAAACCAAACAAACCCTTACTTATTAAGCTCTACAATTTCTCTTCCTCTGTTTTTTTTATTCTCTCTTTTTCACACTTAACAAACAAAAAAAATGTCGACTGAAGCGGCGGAGAGAAGAGCGGTGCGCGCGCAACAAATGGGCGCGCCACTACCACCAGTGGAGCAACATGAGCCACTCCCTTGTCCACGTTGTACTTCCACCAACACTAAATTCTGCTACTACAACAACTACAACTTCTCTCAGCCACGTCACTTCTGTAAATCTTGCCGACGTTACTGGACCCACGGTGGGACCCTCCGTGACATCCCCGTCGGTGGTGGGTCCCGCAAGACTGCTAAACGCTCCCGCACTTCCTCCTCTTGTGCCACCTCAGCCACCTCCGTCACCTCCACTTCTTCTTCCCCTGTCTCAATTGGGCCCCTTCTCGACCCCATACCCATCTCTCAGGCCCAAGCCCACGCCCAAGCCCACGCCCAGCTATTCCTTTCTCTTCCCTCGAGCACGCAGATGGGTGGTGGTGGTGGGTTTACGTCGCTGCTTAGTGGTGGTGGTGGTGGGCCAGCGGGGTTACTGGCTTTAGGTGGGTTTGGGCTTGGGCTTGGGATTGATGAAGTTGGGTTTGGGCTTGGACGTGGGGTATGGGCTTTTCCTCATCATGAAGTTGGGCCCTACGTTAATAGTGGCGGTGTTAATCATAATAACGGAGGTTCAGGCGGTGGCGGTGGTGGTGGGGAAGGAGGAGAAGGGGGTGGTGTTGGTGTGAGTAGAAGTGACACGTGGCAAATGGAGAGTGGTGAAGTGGTTGGATTTGTTGGTGCTGATTGTTTTTCTTCCTTACCAGAACTTGCTATTTCTACATCAGGCAATGGTCTCAAGTGAGATTTTCTCTCCCAAAACAAAAACAAAAAAGTCAAAGAAAAGTCTTTAATCTATATTAATTTTTCTTTATTTTTTTTCCAGATACTAGTGATTTGTAATTGGAGGTGGTGGTGGTGGGTCAGGCTGTAATTTTGATGGGATTAGGTAGGTTTATTAGAAGAAAAAGTTAAAAATGGGGTTTTTTTACTGTAGATTTTTGACCTGCCATGAACAGCTTGAGATCATATCATGTGTAGTAACTAGTAAGTAAGTAGTAACTCGTGACTAGTGAGTTTTGGTTGTAATGGCGTTTGCTCTGCGTTTCCATGAATAGATACTCCGTCTTCATTAAATCATATCCACTTCTGTTATCCATCTACTATTTTGGCTTTCTTGTTCAACTATGTGCTTTTTTTAATTAAAGTTTGATCATCAAAATCCAGATTATAGATAGATGATTCTAGTTTTATTTCTTTATTACTGTGATTATAGACCTCATTTTTTCAAATTATACTCTTGTAAGTCTTTCATTTTCTCAAATGGAGTCTAAAAAAATAAAATCCGGTTTTGGTGTTAAGTAAATAGTCATTCCACAATAACGATTTGCTGAATTGGTGTCTAAAATAAAAGAAATCTTCATTTTGGTGTGTAGCAAAAAATAATCCACAATTTGCTGTTTGTCTTTTATTGAGTCGCTTATTCATTAGATTGCTCAACTTACCTATTGCATCATTCATGGGTATAAGATGAAAGTTTGTTTCTATGTTATGGAATATTTCCTATTGATGATGTTTTATGTTTGCTTGATGTTAAGTTGAAAATCCTGTATTTTTCTTAACAAGATCATGATAGTTTTATCATGTGGGTACTTATTTATTTACCCGAAGTTAGAAGAAATTTACTCCACATCACTCAATATAGGTTATTCCAATATAAAATTAATACTGGTGTTCTTTTTAATGTCAAATCTTTATTATATATGGGAACTCTTGAGAACTTTGGTGTCCACCTGAGTTTCCTAAAATACCCTTTATGTTTTTGTTCTTCCAAGATAACTAATGAGGGCAAAAAATTCATATAACTTTTTAAAAAAAAAAGCTTTAAGGTAACTACTAGATTTTCCCCCTAAAAAAACTACCACATTTTTTTAGTGAGAGTAACGTCTAAATTTTTGAAAACAAAAGAAACATGTATAATATCACCGCGATGTTCGCGCAAGCATCGCGTGCAAAAAATACTAGTTAGTATATTAATACAAGAGTCATACAATATCTACAACTAGCCTTTTGTGCACGCGATGCGTGCGATGATATTTTTAGGCCTAATACTAAGTAGTAAACAAACTGAAAATGCAAGTTAGTATTTAAGTTCACCTCCATTTTGTGAATAAGATTCTTCCATGTTATTTTTATTAGTCCTAATACCCATCAGACCAACAAAAAAACATTTCTCCAACTATTCATTCTCTCTCTCCTCTCAGTGTATAATTTCAGTACTTTTCTAACTATTCATTCTCTCTCTCCTCTCACTACAAATTTACAACCTATATTTTGAAGGAACCTAATTCATATTTGAAGGAACCCAGTTCTTCCAAGTATGCAATATACAATAGCAAAATCAGACGTTTCAAGTCTTAAGCAGTAAATCTAATTTGCGAACAACATCAAAGAAATACATGCAACAGTAGATTTTCAAGTCAACGTCAAAGAATAGCATCAAAAAATCAAGCAAATCAATTCAACTCTTAAGCAGCAATAGATCTAATTGGGGTCGATTTTGTAACAAAGAAAGGTAATTTCTTAAATCATGGATTTCAGTAATTTCTCTATGATCCCAAAATTGTAACCGAAAAGTATAATACAAATTCAGTTTTTTTTCCTTGTCTAACTTCTAAATTCTGATTTCACAAATTGATATTTAAAAATTTTCATCATTTTAATTTTTCTCCTTTTCTAAATGTTCACACTTTGAGTTTCAATTATATTTGAAATGAAATTTTAAATTTTTCATACACAATCTGAAAATGGATTTTTGCAAAAGTTGTTTGCAAAAAGGTTTGATATTGTTTTGTTTTTCAAAATTTATTTATGAACATGGATATTTTGCAAAAGTTTTTGGGCAAAAATTTATATCGGAATTTTTTTAAAAAAGAACTAAATTTGCAACTTTTTCATCAGTGTCATAAATGAATCAAATTTCATACACATCTTGTTTTCTGATTTTATATGAAAATGAATAAAATTTAAGTCTAATTATATAAAAGCCCTTTTCAACTAATTGCTATTATCTCCATTTTTTCAACTACATAACAGTCGACTAATGTGAAATAACTTTAAAGATTAAAAGAATTATGTACCTGTTTGAAAGTTTGCAAATCGCCGATCGACGAATGTGTGATATCACTGTCAAAATCTTATGTTTTTCTCAGATTTGTGTTTATAGGTAATTTTTGTGAGTATGTAATTGTGAATGGTTATTGAGAACAATGATTTATAAGTGAATTTTGTGAATGTTTTTGTATGTATTGACGTCCTAGTATATTAGTTTTTGTTTGTAAGTTAATTTTTAGTTTTTGTAAAGTTTCCTGATCATTTGAGTGATTTGCGTGATTTTTACAACGTGATTTTCTCAATTCTATGAGTGATTTGTAAAGTTTCCTCATATAAGTGATTTCTGAGTGATTGTTGAAAATTAATTTCCGGTGGCTTTGTTTGACCCCCGTTTTGGTATTGAGATTCCTTTTGTAATTTAGAAAGGGAAGGGGGCAAAATAGTCAATTCAAGAGAGGGCACCGTTGCTCCCCCCTTCCCTTATGTAATAGAGATAAAAATGAAAACAAATACATAACAATTTTGATCAAATAAAATTCTAAACTGGCAAAACCATAATAGTTATAGATGAGATTTGACACTTTTGTATACCCTTTTTCATCATATCGCTGTCTGATACAACATTCCATGAGGGGGGGGTCTTTCGGTCTATTGTAGTTTTGAAATAAAACTAAATTTGGTCTAATTGATTGTAGATGTATAATTGATATTTGCCACCACCACACAAATCTTCATCAACGAAGTAAATTTTCTTGCGAAATTAAGAACATAACCTCAATCTCGCGCAAAGAGATAGATAAAACCTAATAGATGGAAAACAATAACTCAATGACTCAGCTGAGCAACTCTCCAATAGAGAGAAGAGATTTATTGTCAACATGAAACAAAAAATTAGAAAAAAACAACAGATTTGGGAGTTACCATCAACCTGATGATAGCCCTCAGACCGATAAAGAAAACTAGGATTTTGAGGTAGAAAAAGAAAAAGTAGAGAAAAGTAATAGTGTTTCAAAAGTTAAACATTAATAAAGAATAGTTAAGAAAATAACAAATGATAAGAATATGTAATAATGATTACTAAACAAAAACACTATTACTTCTTCTAAATGAGTTGATTGCCTAAGGGGGACAAATTGGATGAAAGGACTAACAATTTTCTCCTTTTCTAGGTGTCCTTCATAATCAATTGTCTTATTTAGATTTTAGGGGATAAATATACATGTCTTCCACTGAAAAGTAGTATTTTCCACTACTTGGCCAAAATCTGATGACCATGGTGCTACGAATGTGTTAAACTTGCAAGTTTGAGATCTCTGGTAAGATTGTCGAGTTAAAGTTGACGATTCTAATGGTAAAAATTCGTGTTATTGGATATAATTTCCTCAATCATACTCCCTCCGGTTCCTAAAGATCTTTCCTCTTTCCGTTTATGTGCGTTTCCAAAAAGATCTTCCTCTCTTTTTTTTATTCCTTATTTGGCAAAATAAATTTTCCTATTTACCCTCTCATGTCACTATCATATAGGTCCACAATTGTACTTTATTATACTTTATTACCCTATCTCCTCTTATGATCTTACTTTTATTATACTCTATTACCCTCTCTCCTCCTCTATGGCTTTACTTTATTATACTTTATCCACCCTAGACCCCACATCAATGAATCCTCCTTGGTATCTGTAGGAACAGTAACATGGAAGATCTTTAGGAACCGGAGGGAGTAAACTCTAATATAACTTGACCTTACTCGATGATGTTGAATCCAACTTTACCCAAACTCAAAATAACCCAACACAGGCCCTGTTCTTTCGGACTTATTTTCAGTAAAAATAAGTAAAAATAAGTTCAGTTCAGCAAAAATAAGTAAAAATATGTTCAGTTCAGCAAAAAATAAGTCCAGTTCAGCAAAAATAAGTTCAGTATTATCATTAATGTTGTAATTATTATTTTTGTTTTCAATATTACTATTAATATTGTAATTATTATTAATATTATAATTATAATAACGATGAATTTGTAATTTTTTTATTTTTATTTTATTTTATTTATTTTATATTATTTTTTTATTTTAATATTTTTATTATTTATTATTTAGTACTCCGTAAGTATTATTTATTATTTATTATTATTATTATTATTTATTATTATTTATTATTTATTATTTATTATTTATTATTTATGATTTATGATTTGTTATTTGTTATTTGTTATTTATTATTTATTTATTATTTATTATTTATTATTTCTTATTTATTATTTATTATTTATTATTTATTATTTATTATTTATTATCTATTATCTATTATCTATTATCTATTATCTATTATCAATTATCTATTATCTATTATCTATTATCTATTATCTATTATCTATTATCTATTATCTATTATCTATTATTTATTATGTACTCCCTCTGTATTTTTTTATCTTTCTCACTTAGAATCTTGACACTATTCACAATTAGAGAGAATCTTTTAGATTTTTCTCAATATATAAGAAAAAATATAGTCATGTGGGGTATTGTTTGATTCGTCTTAATGAGTACTTTATTAATATTCAATTATTATAATTTTTACTAATATGTAATGAAAGATATTTAATTTAGAATAAGTGCATTGGCAAACGTGAAAAGTCAAAGTAAGAAAGATAAAAAAATACAGAGGGAGTATTATTTATTATCTATTATCTATTATCTATTATCTATTATCTATTATCTTTCATCTTTTATCTATTATCTATTATCTATTATCTATTATCTATTATCTATTATCTATTATCTATTATCTATTATCTATTATCTATTATCTATTATCTATTATCTATTATCTATTATCTATTATTTATTATTTATTATTTATTATTTATTATATATTATTAATTATTAATTATTAATTTTTATTTATTATTATTTATTATTTATTATTTATTATAATTATAATAATTATAATTTATTATTGATTATTTATTATATATTATTTATTTATTATTTATTATTGATTATTTATTATTTCTTATTATTTATTATTTATTATTTATTATTTATTATTTATTATTTATTATTTATTATTTATTATTTATTATTTATTATTTATTATTTATTATTTATTATTTATTATTTATTATTTATTATTTATTATTTATTATTTATTATTTAATATTTATTATTTATTATTTATTATTTATTATTTATTATTTATTATTTATTATTATTATTTATTATTTACTATTATTATTATTATTATTTATTATTTATTATTATATTATTTATTAATAATTATTTATTATTATTATTTATTATTATTATTATTATTTATTTATTATTATTTATTTATTATATTATTTATTATTATTATTTATTTATTATTATATATTATTATTATTATTTATTATTTATTATTATTTATTATTTATTATTTATTATTCATTATTACTTATTACTTATTATTTAATATTTAATATTTATTATCTATTATTTATTATTTATTATTTATTATTTATTATTTATTATTTATTATTTATTATTTATTATTTATTATTTATTATTTATTATTTATTATTTATTATTTATTATTTATTATTTATTATTTATTATTTATTATTTATTATTATTTATTATTATTTATTATTTATTATTTATTATTTATTATTTATTATTTATTATTTATTATTTATTATTTATTATTTATTATTTATTATTTATTATTTATTATTTATTATTTATTATTTATTACTATTATTATTTATTATTTATTATTATCATTTAGCAAAAATAAGTTCGGTTCGGCAAAAATAAGTAAAAATAAGCTCGGTTCAAAGAAAAATAAGTAAAAAAAAAGTTAAGTTCAAGAAAAATAAGTAAAAATAAGCTCGGTTCAAAGAAAAATAAGTTCGGTTTAGCAAAAAATAAAATAAGTTCGGTTCGGTTCAACTAAAATAAGTTCAAAAGAATAGGGCCATAATCTCGTCATAAGGCTAAACTAACTCATCTTGAACTCCAATTGGTTTTAAAAGGAAAGAGGACTGCATGAGAGAGTGAGGAAAACGAGGAAATTAAATAAATAAATAATAAATTTTTTTCATGCAAAACACGTGACTTGTAAGGATCAATGCTAAAGAGAAAAGTCGGCCCACCGAAAATCAGCAAGTGATAGCAATCGACAACTAAAAGTTTCTTTATATAAAACCGTGCCACCTAATACTTGCTCTATTTCAAAATACTTGACACACTTCTCTCAGCACGCTTGCCATTGCATATTTTCAATCATTAGTAACTCTAAATCCTTATAAGTAAAAAGTTTTAAAAAAGTTGATATTTTTCCCACATGATTATATTTTTCTTACATCTCTCTCTTTCTCTTTCAAATCCTAGCCTCCTTTACCCTTTCTTCATCGGTTAGGGCGCCATGGATGATTTCATCCATGGTAAGCCCCCTTTTCCCTTTTATTTTCGGTTTTTAGTTCATTTTCCAGTTTTGTCGAATAAATTAGTCTCTTTTTATGAGATTTTTTTCAAACCATCATATGGGATTTTAGTCTCTGTTGTGGAGATCTCCATCTCCCCTATGGGAGTTGTGGAAATGGTCTTTTTGTCTTTAGGTATGAGAAATTGTTCTCATTGGTTGAAGTTTGAGACTCAACATGAAGGTATTGGAATCTCGGATACGGTCAACATGGCTCGATCATGAATGTTCTTCCTAAACTATGTCAGAATGGTAGACTTCCTCATCAATAGCTGCTTGATTCATTAATTACAAGGGGGACTGTGCTGTATTGCTCGGTTCATTGTAGTTTATTCGAAGACGAATTTGATTTAACATTGTTTGATTGTATTTTGTTTTTCTTTAATACCTAATGTAGATGCCGTTTGACCTTTAATTAATGAATTTTTTTTTTAAAAAATATATATTTTTCCTTACATAGAATTCACAAAACACAGTCAAAGGAGTGTGTATGAATAATGAAAAAATTATATTGTGACAAGTATTTTGAAACGGAGCAAGTAGTTATAAATTGGTGGTATAATCATGAGTTGAGTATCCATAAAAGTTATATTGTCCTCTTATATTTTGACTATCCTTGAACAATGAAGTAGGTTGTATTCACTTATATTGTAAAAGAAGGCCTTTATGTTGAGTAGCACTTGGACTTGTGATAGATAGAAATGGCAAAATACCGGCCCACACTAGCGTTGAAAGCAAGAGTAAAAAACAAGTGCAAATTTGAAGGTTGTTTCTTCTACCTTGTTTAGTTGTTTGTTTTCCATTTCCTACTTCACCAGTCCAAATTCCCTCCTCGACTAGGGTTTTAAAACCAGAAAATAGAGAGAAGTAAGGGTTTTTCAAATTTCTCCCCAAAATTCCTCCATTCTTTACAAATTACAATCGCGCCAAATTAGTTTACTGAAATTAATTCTCTAAATGCTACTATTTCTCTCTCCTCCACAATCCTAGATTCAACAATGTCGTCTTTCTCTCTCTTCTCTACTCCCCAACAACAGCAACAGTCACCTTTTAATTTTCAAACACAATCCCAACAACAAACGAATCCTTTCTTGCAACAACAACAACAACAACAACAACAGCAACAGCAACAACAGCAGCAGTTTCAATTCCAGCAACAGCAACAACAACAGCAGCAGCAACAACAACAACAACAACAACAACAACAACAACAACAGCAACAGCAACAGTTGTTTCTATTTACGAACGAGAAAACTCCGGCAAGTTACAGCACTAAATGGGCAGATCTTCACCCTGACTCCCAGAAAGTTTTATTGCAAATTGAGTAAAGTTTCTTTCTTGCCTTTTCTTCATTTTCATTTGTTTTTTGTTTGTTTTCCAATTTTTGTGATTTTTGATTGATGGGTGTGTTCTTGTTTTCCTGGGGAAAATTAAAATTAGGGAGAGAATCTTGGAGTACAGAGATGAGAGTCAGAGATTAGATCAATGTAGCCGCCTTTTTGATTCTTCTGTCTCTAATAACACTTTCGAGCTCGATGCCAGCCGCATTGTTCAGGTTAATTTTTGCTCATTGTTCTTGTTATTCATATTTATTCTTATTTAATGAGTTTCAGTTCAATTTCAAATTATTGTGTTTCTTGAACAATTTTCTTATATCATGAAACTTTGAACTATTTGATCACCGGTCACATTATATAATTGACCGCTTTATTAATAAATAACCCTTTCAATGTCCTGTCATTATTCAGTTTGTGCTGGTATCTCTCGAAATATGATCAGAAACCATTGGTAATTCAGTAAAAGTGATTGCTTCATGTAGGGATAACTCAAATTAGTATATGTGATTGTTACTTCTGAAGGGAGGGAGTAATATGCTACCGACGTTGCTACTCATGGAGCTGAGCATTGAGTCTCAAAAATATGCTGTCATGTAAATTATGATTACATATTTCAAAGGTGTTGTTCTCGTTTGTTACCGATTCCTCTACGACACATGACTTTAATCACTTCAGTTCTTGGAAATATTTTCTTTGATTTGTCTGTCCTTCTATCTCTCTTGTATGCGCTTTGAGATGTTCAAAAGACATTATCTTTTGTCTCTAACATCTTCAAAATGCGGAATGCCAGAAAGTTATGTTTATTGCTTATAAATTGCATACTAGTCCTCCATCGAGGCACCGAACCTCTTATTTTTCTATATTGTTATGTGCTTTATGCTTCAAGGAAAATAAAGGGCAGTAAAGGAAAATTATAGTAGATCTGAAAGAGGTCTTTTGATGTTCTGACAGGAGCTTGGCGGAATTAGTACGTCCATGGAAAGGCAGAAAGTGACACTGCAAGAGTTGATGGCTGTTGTGAAGGAAATGCTAAGAAATGCTGAGATTGCTATTCGTTCTTTTATGATGCTTCGGCCTAGGTTCTTTCATCAGAAGGCTGGGACTGCTTCAAATCCTACTGCACCGGCTCAAACCCCTGGTGCAACAACAGCACCTGGTGTTACAGGTCAAGCTGCCGCCAGCTCCATGGTGCCAGTTGCTGATTTTTATAGTGGGATTCCAAAGAAACCATCTCCATTTATGCAGCACACAGTTGCGAGATTTGAGAAGTACCTTGGGGAGTGCCGCCAATGGATCGAGGAGTTAGAACAGCTTCTACTCTCAGATTCTGACCGGAATTCCATTAGTTATAACTCATCGGTTTTGCAGTCTCTTCCTAAAGTTCTGACTAATGCACATGAATTTTTTGTGCATGTGGCCGCTAAGGTAATGAATCCTCTATTGGATGTAGTTTTCGTGACTTTCTTTACTTTTTGGCGGACTTGTATCACATTCTCTTCTGAGGTTTCTGACTCAGATCCTAGCCTTGGCTTATCTTATATATGAATTCATATTAACTTGGCACAAAATATGTAAGCCTTATAATTTGCTATATGTTCCTTTCCTCGGCTGCATAGGTGTACTCCATAACTCTTAGATTTTTTTTCCCTCCATTTAACACTTTGATTTTGTTAAAAGTTCACTGGTTAACCAATCTCAATTTTTAAAGGGGGACAAACACCTACGGGTTATATTGTTCATGGGAAATGCTCTGTGCCCCATTAACATTTTCCCAACTTAACAGTTTAGGTGACTTGTTGTGAGTTCTCGAGCTTGAGACTTGTCGACCTTTGTCCAACTGGAGAATAAATGCTGTATGCCACTAAGACTTAGTTCATGTCTCTTCTTAAACCTTATGGATCGCTACAAAGATGGATCTTTGGTGAAACTTTATTTCCGCTATCTGACGTTATGTTGTGTTATATCTGTTGCTTCTGTTGTCCATCTGCTGGTGCAGCTTGAATTCCCGCTGAATATTCGTTCTCTCAATCTCAATGAGTTTTCCTTTTGGTTATTTCCTGCTCTTCCTTCCTTCTTTATCTTTATTTGTGAGTTCTATGCTACGTTTTCAGGTGGAGAGCATTCATCAGTATATTGAATCCATGAGAACAGCATATCTTTCTGACCAGCGGCGTCGAGGAGATGGTAATGATCCATTTCTGGAGGCTGACAGGCGTGAGATGGCCAGACAAGAAGCAGCTGCTAAAAGAGTACATCCAACATTGCATTTGCCAGCAGCACCGCAGCCAACAACTCAGGTTGCTGGGTTGTTTGCCAGCACAGGGGCACCTGGGGTATCAACTGCCCCACAGACTTCTGGAGCTCCCTTACCATCCTCATCTGGAATGGGGAATTCTCTTTTTGTAGCTACTCCTGCTAGCACGTCCTCATCATCCCTGTTTTCAACCCCTGCCACGACTGCAGGGAACCTTTTCACTTCATCCATTGCTTCCTCTCAATCATCACTTTTCCCTTCCTCATCGCCATCTATGTTTACATCGGCTTCAACACCCTCCTTGTTTGGTGGTAGTGCTCCGGCTTCTGCAGCTGCCGGAAGCTCGTTATTCTCAACACCTTTTGGTTCAGGTAATTAATGCTTGAAAAATTTCTGATTACTGGCTGTAGGGAAGTGGTCACTACACTGACTCAGAAAGTCTTCTACATTTATTAGTTCATTTTTATGTGTTGCTCTTTCTAGTTGTGGGGATGGATGGGTTATCTGCAATGAACTGATATAAGGGAGAGGGGCGATTTAGGGATTAGCTTTATATTGATAGTATCTTGAAGAAGAAGATAGTGAAGGAGATAGTTGTTAGAGTAGAAGCTCTATAAATAAGGCAGATTAGAGAGGGAAAAGTATGCTGAATATTGTTGAGAAGTTTTTAGTATTTGGGAGAGAACAAGCCTCTCTAAAGCTTGTAGTTATCATTTATTTCTACTGTTTTCCAGAAATTATCAATAGAATATTAGTTTCATTTCTCAATCTTCTCCTTTAATCTGCTTTAGAGATGTCATTTTATTAAATCATCTTATTTTTTGTCTTCTCATTGAATATCAATGTAAGTTGGAGACTCTGTGGCAAGTTACGCTACCCTAAAATGAAATGCTGCTTAAATTTTTTCTGAGTTCGTTGTAGCCTGAGCTCAGTACATCCAGTATCGTAATAAGTTCTTACCGGAAGCTTGGTGGGATTGACTATTGAGTGCCCTGTATCAGTTTCTGTCGGATGTCCAAGGATATAATGACTGGAAGTAACTGGTAAATTGATTAAAAAAAATTATTTGCTGATTTATTGCCTAAGGTAGGATTGCAGTGGGTGGAATATAGGCCTCCATTTGGAGCACGGTGTGGTCTGGTCTGTGAGATGGACTGCACACTCAATCATAATGTCTCTTTTCAAATGAGTATTGGACCTGTAGAGACATCCTTTCTTAAGTTTACATTGGATGTAAACTTAATAGTTGGTAGGATGTTTTCAAATAGTGCTGTTTAGGAATTTACATTGGTGAGCTTTTTTCAAGCTTTATTGCTAGGCAGGTTGAGGGTCATAATGTAATATCTTCTTCAATTTGGTTCTGTGACTAACTTTAGAAAGGAGCAGCTGATTTTTATCAAATGGTCAAGTATCTTTCACATTATCCGATGAGCAAATGTTGCTGCTTAGTATACTTTGGTTATTTATGAAGGATAAGAACATGTTTCATCACTTTTTCTGACCAACCATGGTGGACCTTTGTCATTCACTTTATAATTCCTGTACTTTCCTGGATCAACAGGTGCTGCATTAGGATCAGGGTCAAGCTTTGGAGCTGGAACTGTAAGTAGACGTTGTCATCATTCTCTTAGTCATCATTTATGACTGCTAAATGCTAATAGTACTCTTTTGTTTGTCAATACTCATGCTAACATCAACTGCATTAGCATCTGTATAAGCATTTAGGGCTGATGATGTTAAGTAATTACAGTATATTATTTCAGGGCCTGTTTTGTAATACTACATTTTTTTTTTTTAGTTTTTAAGATTTTACAAGCTATCTGACATGGCTTGTATGTTTAATTTAGGATTTAAAATTAGAAGCTAAAAGTACTTCTTTCTGGTTTCCAAAACTATTTTTAGTTTTAAAACTGGGAACTCAATACTTGCAATGATAACGAAATTCTCTCAAATAAATCTGGAAACTTTAAATCTATAATTTGTCTTGTCATTATAACTCATGAACTTTTATTTTACTGATATATTAGTACAATTGGGGAGGAGTGTTCTTCTGTAACTAATGGAACTAATAGAACTTTTCTGTGAGAACATCTCTGGTGGTGTAAGCGTCTGATCTTATCTGGATGAACTTACTGATTGTTTGATATCTTAAGCTGTAGTTTTACTGTTCAGTATAAAAGAGGTATGGTATGGACTGGTATGGAAAGCCTGTTACTCACTCCATTTGCTTTTGGGTTGGCAGAAAGGTAAGTCGAGGTCTCGCACCGGCAGGCGGTAGCGTGAGCATGTTTCATGAAGAAATGTTGAGATTATCATCAAGCCAGATGTTCTAAGATGTTCATCAAGCCAGATGCTCTGAGATGTTCATCAAGCCTGATGTCAAATGAATGCTGACACCCACACTTTGCTGCTTCAAGTGGAGTTGCTTCTACATGATTGTTGCTGTGGAGCGCAGCAAGTAGAAAATTGTAGAATAAGCACTTTAGGTATTAGAACACCAATTGTAGATTACGGATTCCACCACACCCCCCCAAAAAAAAAAAAAGGGAAAAGAAAAAAGAGTGAAGAAATTTTTGTAGTGAAAGATATGTCAAGGAAAGCCCATAAATTTCACTGAGATCTGTCAGAATGCTTGGGGGTACCCTTGTTTGCTAATAACATTCACCATTTGTCTTGTAAACTATTGCTTCTAACTTTTTCTGTAAGATTCTTCTTAGTTTTGAAAAGTGCTGGTGTTTGAATGTCCATTATATTTTAAACATGCCCACAGAAGAAGTTGAATGTTTAATTCTTATGCAGTGTTTATAGCAACAAAACTAGAGTACAAATAGTGCCATCCCGTTTTTCTTGTGAATTTTTCAATATAGAAGGATAATAATTAAGAGAGAAATCAGTGCATTTGAGAACTTGTATCCAGATGAGTTTGAACTAGTTTCCTCCCAAGTTTTAGCAAGGGCTATTAATTTAATTCCCAATCATACTAAGATTATAAGTGGTTGATAACTAGCATAGTTACTAAAGTCTAGGGATATCTCAAGATTTGGAAGTAAATTCCGTGTCCACCTTTGCTTTTAGTAGCCCTTCATACCAACTAAAAGATAAAAAAGTTCTAGATATTCCAATGACTTCTGTTTGATGAATTACAAGTGAAAGGTAAAATACGAGTTCCAACTCAAATTTTATCTATTTATCTTTAGCACAAGTTTTCTTCCAAAAAATTGAGAAGAACCTTGGAAAAATAAAACAAAATTAAATTTTGCCTCTTAAGGTGTACTTCTAAATAATTTTATAACAAAGCTTAACTTGGCTCACTTGGTAGGATTCCACCTCATCACCTCAAGGTCAGGGGTTCGAATCTCTCCAAGTGTGGGGCACTTGGAGGGGAATTCCCCTTACAAACCCCCTCCTTCCAAGTGCCTGGGCCTCTGGGTTGGGCCCTGTGTGAGGGTAGCTCAGAGGTTATTCATCTTACCAAATCAAAAAAAAAAATCAATTTTCTATTTTATAAGCCAAATAATGAAAAAGCATGAAAAAAAAAGATATAATAAGATTGAAGCAGAATGTCTTAGCAGTGCGCATAAAAGACAAACTAACAATCTAAAAACATAATTTCCCCCTCCACTTTACATAATTAGCTCATAATAATGTTAAGTAATCCCAATTATATTGATTAGTAAGACAATATCCCTTAAGATAAG
This sequence comes from Beta lomatogona, assembly GCA_947646795.1. Taxonomy (NCBI): domain Eukaryota; kingdom Viridiplantae; phylum Streptophyta; class Magnoliopsida; order Caryophyllales; family Amaranthaceae; genus Beta; species Beta lomatogona. Next base: position 7,135,952 of record CANSNZ010000063.1, on the reverse strand, counting down.
TAAACCCTACTAAAGTAATAAGTAACCCAACAATTTTAAGTACTCCCTAGGCGGTTCTAACTTCTTTTAAGTAGAAGATACCCATGGAGTAAGGAGAAACAGACTCTTCCGATTCCTTTCTCCGAGTTAAGAATAATTGTATTTCTTATGAGTTCTTACCCACCCTTGAATGAGACTTCATTCCCGAAACGCAAGAACCATTTGACTATAAAGTCATTCAAAACTTGATCGAAGAACCAACGTTTATTGAAGAAGCTATAGTCGATTACAAAAAGTGCTAGTTTGAAATTAACCTTATATGTAGACTGACTATACCGTTAAGGCGTTAACTAGAGGCCACGTACAAGAGTGGGCGATTTTGAAGAGTTTACATAGTTGAACAACATATTGCTAAGCGCGCGCGCAATTTGGGTGGTTGACCGTTGGAAAGCCGACTGAGCAAGTCGCGAAGAAAATGTCGGATTGTTGCCGCGACGGCGTCACCTCACTTTCGCACATTTGCTCTCTAATCGAAAACTGCACTCCTCGCAAATTCACCGTATGATTTCGATTTCTAGGGTTCTTCTTTTCTTCAATCTTTTTCATCATCTCATCACCAAACTTACTACTTCCATTGATTATTGTTGCAGGAATTGGAGATCTTTTCTTTGACTAAAGAGGAAGAGAGAGAACTTCTCATTTCTCTATCTCAGGTGACGGAAAATTTCGCACTATATATGTAATTTTCAGTATTTGCTTTTGCTTTAACCCTAACCCTAAATTTTTCCAGATTTTTAACTTAGTTCGAGGCTGGACGGATGAATGTCAACATGGCAGTAGCAGTAGCAGTAGCAGTAGGAGTAGGAGTAGCAATAGCAAGAGCCGCGATGGTTTAAGCTCTTCGCAGTCCGGAGAGCTCGAATTTCTGACTAGAATTGTTGTAAATTTGGTATTCCTTTCTTCCCAATTATTTGGCTATACTAAGGCGAAATATGCTGTCGTATTAAGCTTTTTAGTTTTGATCAAGTGGACATTTATTGCATCTCACTTTCTTCATGCTAGTTTGATTTTGCCATTATATTGTTCTGTTTCTTTTCTGGATTTCCTTTTTCAATATTATCTCAAACACCTTCTTCAAATTCATCATGCTAGTTGACATTATCTTTAGATGGGTACTTGCTGTGTTTCTTGTTGCAGCTATTAGTTGATGATGCTCATTTTGTGTGTGTATATTTCGAGTATATAAGCACGAGGGTCAATGGAACATCAAACTGAAATTAGAAATAGTTTAAGGAGTTTCAAAACTTAAGCTACTGAATGATTTCCCTAAATAGTGTTGGATATTTAGTGCCTGTTTGGTTCAGCTTTGAAGAGCCTCAAGAAACGGAATCAGAAATAGATTCCATTACCAGATGTTTGGATTTTTTTGTTTCCATTCTATGACCTTCCTCAATCCTACTCCCCCAATTGATACTCTTCTCTCCCTTGCGGTAATAGATACTATTAAAGAGAGGACACAGATATTCACCTCTGCAACTGCACTATGGATCACCCAGTCATCTGATCAGCACAAGAGTAGGAAGAAGAAAAACGGAAGTGGAAAAATGAGACTTGTGGGTCTGAAGTAGATGAAGCCAATAGATGAGAGAGAAAAAAATACAGTAGTGTGAGAGGAGTGCATGTGTGCGACTGGAAGGTTGAGAAAGGGTTGGGGGTATGTGGCCTCGTTAAGAAAATGGTGAACCAAACAGAATTAGGAAAGGAATGGATCAGGTTAAACCTCATTCCATTCCTCTACTTCATCTCATTCCATTCCGTTTGCTTTTCTAGAGCCCAACCAAACAGGCCCTTATTTGTTTACATGTTTGATGATCGGGAATTATTTTTTCTAAAATTGGTCTCCTTGTAGGACTGGAAATCAGTTGTGCAGGTTTAGGGTCAAAAGTTGCTGATGAAAAAGCAACTTACATAAAGTATCGATGTGACTACTTTGCAACTTCGTGTAACTTAAATAGTATTTTTTGTTAATCATGCAAATGCGCCACCATTTGGGAAATTATTCTATATCTATATCTCTGATATAACGTCATCATCCCTCCTATATATGCTAGACTACGAGACTGGGTAAGGATTTTAGAATTATTAGTCTTAGCTATGTGATCATTCTATCCATATCGTTTCCTTGAGGAGCAGTATTATTGTCCAGGATACCTTTCACTGGACCAGCTTCCTAGACTTCATCTTCTTCTATATTTGATTTCACATTGTCTTGTAAATGACATTATGTATAGAAATACTGCCATTTAACTTGCTTAGGAATGCCAATATGTGCCTTAAAAAATAGGATTGCCAATATGTGGTGTAGTTTTCCAAATTACGTCAATATTAACTCTATTCGTTTGAAAACTATAGTTGCTTGTACAATGGTTTTAGTATTGTGAACAATTTAAATAGCAACAATTTGGACCTCATATCTACATATCTAATGATTTATCATGCTTGGATGTTGTGTTCCATGATACCCGCCCATATGAAATGATTGAGACATAAAGGATATGAAAGACACAACAATGACCATGGTTATTTTAGTAAAATCATGTTAATTCTCTAATTCTGATGATTGGGACAATCTGACAAGGGACAACTATTCCTTGATGGTCAGAGTATTTTTGATTTGCTATGAACATTTATCTCCCCTACTAATCCTGTGTTTGTGCTGTTATCCAATAAGAATCTAACTTTCCAATCTTTAATTTTTTCAACAGATTTTGTTACTGAAATCCAAGAGCCAATATATTTGTCATATGGTGGGCAAAATATATTTAGTCATCTCTGAGTTCCTTCTAGCCTATGTATGCTTTCAGTACTGCAAAAGCTTAACTTATTAGCATTCTTTTACTGTTCTGCAAATTATTCGCTGATAGTAATTATTTTACAGGGAGGAAGCTGGGACCAATTTATCCAAATGTTATGCATTTGCTTTGAGGTTTCAATGTGCAATATCCTCCGACATGTGCCACAATCTTTGATGATTGAAGCTGAGGGCTCGAAATCTATTGCATCAAACTTGATTCTTGTTTTGAATAATAATACTTGGAATGTTATAGCTGAAATCATACGTATTATACGAGGGGTGGTAAAATCTTTGAAGATAACTAATGATGCTGAACTAGCGAGAGTATTGTTGAATTCTCTGAATACCTGTTTGACAAAAGTTCCTTGGGATTTGCTAAATGGAAATCACAATGACAGCAGTACAGAGGTAAGAAGTTCTTCTGAGGAGACAGTGTTACCAATCCTGTTTTTGGGGAATCTTGTTCAGCTACTCTGCTCTATAGTTGGTCTTATTGGGTTTTCAGAAGGAGCTGGTTCTCGCTATGAATCTGCTATTCTTCATGAAACCTGTGACCTTGTTCCTAAACTGCTAGTTTGGTGTCATTCTGAAGAATGGAGTCATATCCTTCCATATTTCCGGCACAAAATCTTGGTATGTATCAGTTGGATTTCTATCTAACCAGTTCATGTTGTTGTTGAAGATCTTATAGCCCTCAAAAGTTTGTCAATTTCTCTGTTCTTATCTTCTTAAGGAACTGTTTTTGAATTGAAATCTTTGTATGCTTTGGGCATAGGAGTTGTGATAGTGTCGACATCAAATATCTTATTCCGTCCTTTATGTTTCAATGGTGTTACACTCAATGGAAAGTTGTCACAGAACTCTAAAGTTTCTTAGATCTGTTTATCACCAGGCTTGTTGGTTCAGCTTTTGCATTCTTGTCCTAAATTTTACCGCTTGTTTGGTTTGCTTTGCCCCATATTGTTGCTTGGTCTTTGGTATGTGGGTATATTTTGCTTGGTCCTCTAATCAAAGCTCTTTCCCACCCGTAGCTTCGTCACTATACTCAAATTACACTTTCTACTGAACAGATGCTGATGATCAAACTTAGCTGTCATATGCAACTGGGCTGTTCGATTCTCATTCTATGGTCGCAACTACTTCATGAAAATTATCAAGATTTACTCTCAAGTCCCATTTCTCAGCTTGAATGTGGTGAGAATGATACTTTGGAAGGTTCTCCATTTTTGTTGTCTCTTGATGACCAAGAAGTCTGTCATCTGTCTTCAAGCCATTTACAAAGGAAGGCTGTTTTCCTGTATCTAAGATGTTCTTTGAACTTGATTAGCCTTAGAAAAGCAGCTGATTTCAAATGTACTTGTACGAGGCCGAACTCGTTCTTTGAATCTGATTTGAACAGAGTCCAAGATTGTTCTGCTGAAAACAAGGGGCTAACGCAGTTTTATGGGTGGCTTCAAGGTCATTTCCCTTCAAATGCGTTTTCGGAACATGAGATAAATCTCGATAAGTGCATCAAATTTGCGTCATCATTTATCAGATTGTACATGCAAGAGGTCTAATCTCCTCCTCTTAAGGATTATGTGTCAAATTTAATTGTGTGCTTATAGAGTCATGATTATTGTGACAATGTTTAGTAATGCTACTACCCTTGTTTCATCTTTAATTTATTCTTTCCTACTCTCTTTGTTGTATTTTCTGGTGTTTCCAACTAAAATTTTTCCTATTTGCTGCGACCCCCTTCTCCTGGCTATGTCTGGTTGATAGTGCGGGCATGTAAGCAATTACTTTAGCTGTGTAGTTGTTTCAGTAAAACCAATCCTGTGACTTGTTTGCATCTTCATTTATCTGATTTGCATAAGCAGTCCTGTGTCCTGAGGTTGTTTTTCAGCCTCTTGGAATCTGTGATCTTCTTGGAATCAAAAGAGAGGACTAAACTTTACGCTGTTTGAAAATGGAGTCATTTCCTATAACTACACCCAGTTCAAAGAAAGAGAGTATAGACATTTCCATTTATCTTTGAGCTACCAGTATGAAGTATTAGCAAGTCCTCTTATGAAGCTTTTGCTTTAGATGCTAAAACTTCATCTCATAGACAAAAGTGAAGAAGAGAAAGTAAGAAACCAAACCCCATCTGCAATTGTTCATTATCTTTCGGAGGCTCTCTATTTGAAAAGACTTGGATTCATTAAGGGCATGCTTGAATTGAAGGTAATGCATTGAAGGGGTAATGGAGACATAATGAAGAAAAAGAATTTGAATTTAGGTGGTGTTAAAGAGATGATATTGATAGTGCAAGGAGGGAGAGGTGGAAGGGGGAATTATTACCCTCACTTTGTGGTAATTGCTCTCTCTACACAATCAATACTTCATCACATTTAGTATCACCTCCATCCACGATTTTCTTTTCTTTTTTCTTCTATAACCCCCTTAATACATTACCCCTAATCCAAGCATGCCCTTAAAGGAAGAATTGTTAGTAATGTGTATGATATGTCTATCTATCATTTTTATGACTGCGTGATCTTATCTTGTGTTCTCTTGTGTACCATAGGATGATATGTTATTTGAAGTACTGTTGCAGATGTTCTCTATACCTTCATGGACTGAAAGACTGTAAGTGTATAACATTTTGGTCTATCATGATGTTGGTTCTAGTTGGCAAATCGATTGCTACAGTCTTCCAGAACTAGCTATATATGCCTTCTTGTTTTGTATCAGGTTTTCCAAACAGGGGAAGGCTTGTGATGGTTCTGAGGAGGACATGCTTTATCACGTTTCACACCTTTTCAACCCTTTGCTTCTGTTTCATGTCTTTCTTGCGGAAGTATGTTTTATACGAATTTTGAGAATAATTAGTGAACCTTTTGCTCATTGTATCATTTAGTGCTCAGATACTGATTGTTTTTTTTTTTTTGACAACGGATACTGATTGTTTGATAGAAAGAGCAATTGATCATTCTTGCAGTCTTAATGTCTTATGAGTTTGAATTTACTTGTCTTCTTGTTTATTTGCAGTTGCAATATGATCATCAACTGCTTCTTGATTATCTTATTTCAAAAGATGTAGGAGGCAAATGTGCTGAATATCTGTTAAGGTCAGTGTTTTACAAGCTGCAGTCTATTTTTGCTCTTGAGTACCGGCTATTAATCATGAGTATATATATGTAGTTTGAAATTGTGTATGTTTTCTAGTCTGTAGTCATGTTTCTTATCTGTGAATGTATGTGTGGGAATGTATCCGGAACTTGTTGTACCAGTTGAGATATGTTCATATATCTAAGTAAATAGTAGGGATCTACTAGGCACATGCTTAATTCATAACTGATAATAGTTGATGTCTAACTTTGTGAATTGAGTTACTTGTTTCAGGTGCTTGCGTGTGGTATGTGATTCATGGAAATTGTTTATTGAGTACTCTGTTAGAGAAAGTCCTGTTTGCCAAAGTAGTTGTCAGAGGAGTTGGAAGAGAAGAAGAGCATCTCGTGATGATTCTTCTGATGAAAGGATAGATACGTTGTTTCAAAGTAGGATTGCCTTGTCATCTGAGCAACATGAGGGAGAGTGTGAGCTTTGGAGCGAGTTTCTCGGGAATAGATGCCTACAATTTGAGGGTGCTAAGGCATGCTTGCTTTCTCTGAAAGGTGCCCTGAGAAAACTTCATAGGAGGAAGCTGTTCCCATATAATCCAGAAGTGCTTATAAGAAGGTATAGTCTCTTAGTACTTATCCTCAATATAAGTGCTTGACAATTTTCAGTGTACTTTCATGATGGACCTGTCAGAAAATGCTCTTTTATATTCCAGCCTTGACACCTTTGGAACTCTGTATATTCCATGAGTAAATGATGGTGCTTGATTTAATTGTGTCATTTAATGCAGTTGCCTTTACACTGAAATGATATTATTTCTCAATTGGGCTAATGGGAAAGGAAGGTACGAATAGTTTGCTATGTTGTTTCTTGTTTTATTGGCAAGTATCCTTGTCAGCTCATTCTTTTCTTAAGACTGACGACTACTTCTTGGAGAGTCTAAAATTAGATTGAAGATCCTTGCCAATTAACTTTTCTTAACTTGAACTAGGTTTAAGTTGGAACTGTGGAGATAGATTGTAATGAACTCACCATTTGCAGGAGGGTACTTAGGCATATTATTATAAGTTAGTCATGGGTAGCTTGAGGAATAAGTTAAGGAAGAAATTATATAAATAGAAAAGATCAAGGAGAGTGAGAGTTAATTTTAGTTTTCTTTGGGAGAGATCCAAGCCTCTTGAATGCTTGTGAATGTTCTTTAACTTATGTATTTTCCATTTATTCTAATACAAATCCATTCCTAGTCTTTAATCATACAATAGACTTTGGGATCTCTAGGCTTGAGGCTGAGAAGAAGTAAGACGAAATATGTGGAGTTTTGATAGGGACAGAGGCGATCTCCTTAGATGGGAAGATTGTCCAAAGCTCTTATTTATTTTGTTATTAGAATCTATTATCTAAAGGGATGGAGATGTGGCTCATAGAAGCAAAGCTGGTTGGTCAAATTGGAAGATTGGCACGGGCATTGTGTCATTGTGTGTGATCCTGGCATTCCCATAAATTGAAGGGAATATTCTACAGCACGACAATTAGTCCTCCACTATCATATGGTATGATATGTTGGGATGTGAAACATTATCACGTTCATAAGATGAATGTTGCAGTGATCCATATGTTACATTGGATTTGTGGCCATACAAGAGAAGATTGGCTGAGAAATATGATATCTGGGAAGAACTAAAGTAGGGGTTACACCTGAGAATAAGATGAGAAAGAATCGCCTAAGGTTTAAGATTGAATGGAGTGTTGGGGAGAGAATTGATGCAGATATATGTAGACGACATGCCTTGATTTTTTTTCTTTTGATTCCTTTTATTGTAGTTTTTTTTGCAATTTTTTTTTCCTTAAGCATATGTTATATATTCTCTTTCGTTTTTTTTTTCTTCACATTTTTTTTCTTTTTATATCTCCATTTAGCCCTCTTTTATAGGACCTCATATTTTATTTTTATATTCTCATATATCAGTTTTGACTTTACACCATCCTCGTTTTCTTGCTCGTGTTTTCTCTCTTCTTACTTCCCCCACTTTTACTTTTTCACTTTTGTTTGTTTACTCTCTTGAACTTAATCCTTTTTTTTTTTTTTTTTTTCCTTCCACTTTTCATGGAAGGTTATTTACGATTGTTCATGTTAGCCAACCCTAGATCATTTTGGGTTAAGACTTTGTTGTTGACGCTGAGTTGTTGCAGGTTAACTAGGTTTGAGGAGCTCTGTGAGCAACTTGTTTAGACTTTACTCTCTAGCACGCTTGAGGCCGAGAAGATAATTATCCGTGTGGATATGTTGAAGGTGCATCCCCTTTTTATGATGTGCAAGGTCATAATAGTGAGCTGCAAGTGGGAGCAGGATTTGGTATTTTGGGGAAACTTTGGGTGGATAAGACATCATTCAATGTCTTGCCATATTTTTGAGGTTCCCTGGCTGCTGTTGTTTGCTATTATTGTTTATTTGGAGATTGCTTTCTTATGCCATGCATGTCTGACTGCAGATGGGACAAAGGCAGTGTTTGTGCTAGTTCATATTTGAGCTTTCTGAGCTTTGTAGTGCAAGAGGCATGTGTGCAAATTTGAACTTCTTGGAGTGAGCTGCAGTATGCCAGTTTCTGTAAGTGAAATAGATGCATTATTCAGATTTATCATTTTTCTTTCATATCCTGCTGAACCAATTGGCCTGAAATTGTTCTGCTTAGTCAGCAATCAGCACAAATATGTTCTGCGACAAAACAGGAGGGTGTCTTGTAACTTGTCTATTCTGTATTCCCTCAATGTCTTTGTCTACGCATAGATTGCAATATTGTAGAGCTAGAGAATGTTATTCAAGGTCTAAACTTTGAATCCATCAACCCCATTATATTCTAGTGTCAAGTTGTATGTTAGTAGTGTAAATGACAGACGCCAAGTCGAAGCTGTCGGAGATGTGTACAATAAAGGAAATTGAGTAATTGGACAAAACCCTAAATTTTGACTTTTTGATATTCTTCTTGCCTAAGCATTATGTGCTAGGGAGATTTCATGCTAACAATTGATGCTAATGCCTTTTTAGCACAGTGAGGTTTTCACTCATAAATCCTATGATAATATTTTACTTGGACAAGTATAAATTCTAGGGTAATTATAAGGGTGAAATTCTTGCCAAATGCATGGGGAGGCTATATTTAAGTACCAGATGAGGCAATTGCGTAGTAGTTGTGGTTGGTTGAACATTATAATGTGATCTGCACCAGTGACCTCTCTGACCTGTTGCATTCCACTATACTCAGATCATTCATTGTGCGAATTTATAGAAGCCCCTTTGTCTTCCTTGCATTAGGATAAGAATTCACAGCACTGGTCCAGTGGTCCATTATCATATTTGTTGAACTTTGTCTCAGACGGGTCAGCAACATATAGTTACTGGTTTTTGTATTGTCATTGCTAGCTCAAAGACCTGCAATATAATAATTAATTATATGTATTGATATAGTGTCATTTGTTCTTTTGCAATTATGACGCTCAATATCTTCATCTATGCTCAAGTTCTTGTGCTGGATACCTTACACAATAAGTGGGTATGGGTGTTTGGAGTTCGGACACTTTAATACGGACAGAGGGTAAATTTCTAACTTATTACTTCATCTTCAAATATAACAAAACTTTTAACTTCTAAGACTCCTGTTATTGTGTTGTCATATCTTCAAGTTTGAAACATTTTCGAGTCAGATTATCAGATCGACACGACTATCTAAAACTTGTGCCTCTGTCCGAGCATCATAAATACCTGCAATGTTGTTGGACACAAGCATTGAATTGATATAATTTTTATTAATATTATGTGACAATAATTCTGTGCTATGTGATTCTCTGCTGCTATGTAGCTGGAAATTTTCTGAAGTGCATTCGGAAGTAGTAAGAGACTTACATACCATTTACTCAAAAGTACTATATGATGTGCAAAAGATTCATATTTATCCAATTTTCTTGCTAGATGTGGAATGTAAATCATTTAACATAGTAAAAGTAGGACCAACTTTTCTTGAAATATTCTACAATTCACTCGTGTCATTACTTTCTATTATTTGCTATTGATTACTCGGTAGGATAAAGTTTGTCACTTCGTACCTCTGGTGGAGCAAGGGGAATATAAATGCACAAATTGAGGTCCTACAAGCCATATCTGTTAAGGGCTCTTCTGTATGTACCAGAACTGTTCCCAACCACTCAACCAGAATTCTTCCACAAGATGTAAGCACGTAATCACTGTTAGAATTATTAGAATACCAGTATATTATTATTAGAAGTATTTCTTATCTAATTTTTTTATTCAATGCTCTTCTTCATACCTCATCTAAAACAAAGCCTCTATAGTACTCCGGCTCACATTTTATATTTTGCTCATTTGACCAAATTACATGACAAGTGTTTAAAATATATGCTTAGGAACACATAGTTTTAGGTGCCCACGGGACTTGGGACTTGGGAGTACCTTTGTACTAAGACAAATGATGGTTGATGTGTGGTGTAGGAACAAGGGAGCGAACAAAAACTCTTAACTGAAATCTTTTGCGGGCATTGTTCCATGACAAAGGCAATGTTCATGCTCCCGAAGGCTGTGCCAGAATGACCTCACCGTTAGACAACTATGCCATTAAATCCTGCAAAAAGGCTTACTATAATCTTTTTACATATGAACCTTTTATTTAAGCTTCATTTTGATGGCCCAGCAGGGTCTCCTAAGAGGGCGTTTTAAGTGTTTTAAGGTAACCTGCAATATGGAGCTTCTCATATTAAAGGGCGCAAAAATCTGTAATACGTTGTTTTCTTGTTTCCGTTAAATCATCTGTTACACCTGATTGATTAGGCGCCTTTGTTAAAGTTGATCTTGATTTGATTATATAATGAATACATATTTATATATTTTAATTGTGCATTTTTTCTAGGAAAAATTGACGAATGAGTCCTCAACTTTGGGTGATAATTTTTTAAAGGTCCGAACTATTGATTAACACTGTGTAGGTCCCAACTTTAGGGGTCTTAACTTTTAGCGGGCCTCGGTGACTTAAAACTGACGATTTTTTTAAAAATCTCACATAGTTCATACATCCCTCCCTCAATTAACCCTTCTGGTGTGACCCAAGTTTTACAAGTGATGACCTATTAAGCCACTTTCAACTCACTAAGACCCGCTAAAAGTTATGACCCCCGAAAGTTGGGACCTACACAGGTTAAACAATAGTTCAGACCTTTTAAAAATTATCACCCAAAGTTGAGACCTCTATTGTCAATTTTTCCTTTTTTCTATATATTCAGGGCCAAATTTTTATAATTAGTACATAGCCTCCACAATATTTGAGATGGCCTTCTGGTTGAGGCTGCCTTGTCTATTGTCTGTTTTCTTTAGCAAGGCTGAGCCTGCACAGCTGTACCAAACCCATGCTTCTTGCCGAGCCGTGAACCAGAACCAAATGCATCCCTCGTTATGAAGCCTCTATTTTTCTTGTAGAGGTGTTCTTATTGTCTTTGTTCCCTCCAAAGCTGGTTGTGTTTAGCTTTCTTCATCCAACGGAGGGAGTAAATATTAATGGAAGGATGAGTCGATGACTGCTTTCTATATAGAATTGTTAACTCATTTTCGCCTAGAAATGTTTGGATTTATCTGAAGATACAAAACATGTTATGTAATTTATGGCCTTCTGTAGATTCAATATGCATTTCACGTCTGATCTGATTTGGAACTTCCTAGTTTGGATCTATTATGAAAATCCTAAAATTATCAATTTAATTTTTAATTTTTTTGGCTCAGTGGCTGTTGTTCCATTAATTCCAATTCAATTGAATATGACACCCAACATATCATTGCGAAAAGCTCCAGAGTAATCATTTTTCTCTTTCCAATTAATCCATTAGGAAAAACAAATTTAACCTTTAAGAGAGGTGGTTTTTTTTTCAAGTAAATGAAGGTTACTAAGAGAGGTGCATTGTTGATAGTCAAACCAACCATCACCTCAATGAGCCTAAAGATCCTAATTTCGAAACTTATGAAGTATGACTATCACATTGCGAAAAATAAAGTGCTTATTAGAGAAAAAAAATTGTTTATAAACCATCAGACACACGAAGATACTGTTGTGACATATTTGCCATAATTGTTTTTGTTTTGGGGTAATGTCATAGGTTCCATATCCAAACCATTTCCTCCCAATTCAAACCTATGAGCTAACAAATTCACTAGTTTGACAAAAAAGTAGTCAAAATAGGCGAGAGACCGAAGTTGAGGAGGTCATCCCTTAAGGATATTGGCATTCGAATCCCCATTGATTAGGGAAACCACATTAGAAGGAAATAAGGTATCAACTTTTTGACGATTAAGGACATTTAGGGATTATCAAACGTTTGTTCAAACATACAAACTCATACCAAATTCAAAACACAGATAAGCAAATGACAGGGAATTATAAACTTGACTAGTGGATTCTTCAAATACCCTTTATTTCTACGACTTCCCACTATCAGAGTACCCTCAAAACTCCAAGATGCATGTATCATCCTTCAAATAACAGAACTCCAGCTCTTATTTCAAGGCAATTTCCAGTAGACAATCACTAAGTTTTTTGGGCATGCAAAACATTGGCATGTGATCAGACCCTTTAAGCTCCTTGAACTCTTTCAACCCAGAATTCTGGATCATCCACATTTGAAAAGCTTGGGGAATTCCTCGATCTTCTTCGCATACAACGAAAACACGCCTCACTGATCCATATCTTTCTTCGGATAGCTTCGCCTCTGGCTTCCACGCGTCATGAAGAAACAACGATGATGGCCTTTTCAATGTCATAGCAAGCTCGAAATCCTTACAACATTCCACAAAAAAGAAGCAAAGTGCATGAATAAGAAGTGTACTCAGTTGGAGGCTCTTTAAATCAATGCGTTATCTCATACTCTCATCATCTGCTTTTACTAATTAGAACTCGTATTCAACTGATCTTGTTTGAGCAAGATTGATGAAAAGTGAAAACTAAGTTTTGTTTATTCATATTGGTTCTATATTTATTGATATTTCATCTATATAAATATATATTTAAAATGTGTTGACACACAAGTACATCTGCCATGTGACGGACTCGAATCTTTGGCCAATGATTTGCTAACTTAAGCTGAGGCTCGCTACAGCTATGAACTACTCCCTCCGTTTCATTTTAATCTACACACTTACACTTTTCACGCATGCCGATGCAAAACTTTGAGGACATATATCTTTAGTTTTGTGTTTGTAAAAATTATAAAAAGTACATATTAATAATATACATGTTATGATGAATCTAACAAGTTCCCACATGACTATATTTTCATCCGCGTATAAATCACAAATGATGGTCAAAGTGAAATTTGTGAATAGTGTAAAATATCAAAATGTAACAATTAAAATGAAACGGAGGGAGTATTAATGTTTAACTTGTAACAAAAACCATAGTATACAATTATACATGAAAATAAATCAATGATCACTCTTTATTCCATTCTCCCGGAAAATATTTGTTCTCCTCCTCATAGCAAATAAAGTGTGGATTATGGATAAATAATAAGTATAGGGAGTGGAGTTTTTATTACCTCAATGGGAGACAAATGATATAGCTTAGCTAAAAACTGTGGTCCGAAGAACATTGTCGTGAGGGTCTCCTTTGGATCACCAGAGCTTTTGAATTCCGTGTCCAACCAATAGTCGACTCCTTCCGGCATTGATGCAGCAAACTTCACCAATAATTACGTTCAGTTTTCAATTCTAATAACAAATTAACATAGAGTGCGTCTTGCTTGTAACATATTACACTATAACTTATCATATGTAACAAAACTTCACAAGTACATAATGATGCATAACGACATAGACTCCAACAAAAATGACATGGACATGAATCCGAGATCATTTTGTCATTTATTCATGTCATTTGAGTTTCTTTTTACAAAAGAGGCGGTGGTTTTTGGGTTGTTGCATCATAATTCATATGTTATAGTGTAACAGTTACACGCAATGACTAGCATATTATGAGATGCTATAAGCTTATACCATAAGGGGATTTTTTATATTTCTCTCGAGTTTATGTTTAATAATTTCTTCCTATCTTATTGTTTAATTTTTTAGTAAGAGTCGAAAGTGACTGTTAAAGCATATTATGAACGAATCGCATGTTGATAAATGATAAGCATACGTACATAAATGTGACTTCATTAGGAACTACAGTTTGAACTATAACGAAAACATAAAATACTTATTTTAGGTGTTGTACCAAGAAATAACCAACTATAAAGAACGAACATATGACATCTATCTATAGCTAGATGTAATTAATAACAAATCAAGCAACGTTATTAGGGTCTCGAGTAGCTCACTCATGATGAACAACTTACCATTCAACTCAAATCAGAGTAACAAATTCCATCCAGAAATATATTCTATGAAGTTATCACATCCATAACCTCTAACTAACTAATTATACATTGACATTCTCATATTTTTTTTTGTAGTCTATATTATTTGTAAGTCATCACCATGCACTTAATTATAATTTAGCTTTGTTTAGCTCGGCTCATATATTATAGTCTCTAATAGAGCTCAAACACAAGTTATACTGCCACCAAATCGAGTTGAAATAATTCTCAATTAGATTCGACTTGTTACTATCCGAGCTAAATGTTCCCATAAAATATTGCTTCGTAAGGGTACACACAACAATTTAAACAATTTTGAAAAGACAAGCTATAGCTAGTGGATTATACACATAGGATATTTTTTTTATCATGATAGGATATCTAATCACATACTCCCTCCGCTTTTTTTATTTATTACATTGTTTTTGCACAAATTTCAAATCGTTTTTACCCCTTAATATCTTTTATTTCTTACAAGTAAAAATTATAAAAATTATATTATGAATCTACGCATCGAGACGAATCTAACATACATGACTATATTTTTACTTATAAAGAAATCAAAATAATAGGTCAAAGTTGGTGGCTTAATTTCCCAAAATAGAAATGTAACAAATAAAAAAAACGGAGGGGGCATGAATTCAACAAAATCTTACATACTTGTTTAGAACGAAGGCCAATGGCTATAGCTAGCAAGACAACAAGTGCATATACTTGTCATCAATCATCAATAACTTATTTCCCAACCTCATTCTTTGGTAGCTAGGGTGTTGAATGTGGATGTCAAACCCTCCTTGTCTTGTGACTATTCTACTACAAAACTTCCTGCTAATAAATCATGGGGACGGAGAGGAATGTTCCAAGCAAAAAAATCTCTCTTTCAAGGGTGTGCTTGGAAAGTGGGAAATGGTCACTCTATTAAAGCTTTTACGCAAAGATGGATTGATAACTCCATACCAATGGCTGCTTCAAACGTAACTTTGAGACAAGCTTATAATATAAGTGTCCATGATTTTATTGATCCAAATCAGCATATTTGGAAAACTTCCCTCGTTAGAGAATTTTTCTCTTTCTCTGATGCTCAAAGAATCTTGGCTATGGAGCTACCTTCTAGGGAAACAGATGATTTTATTTATGGGCTCATCATTGCTCGGGTAATTATACCACGAAAACTGGATATGCTTTCCTAATGTTGCAACATAATCACACTATTCCGCAAGATATTCCTTGTAAGTTCTTTAAAATTATCTGGCATCTTCCTATTATTCTTAAATGGAAGTTCTTTTTATGGAAACTATTGTATGATCGTCTGCCTACTCGTCAACAATTACATTTGAGAACACGCTCTCATTCAGAGTGTTGTAATCTGTGTATTACTTCTACTGAGACAACAAACCACCTCTTCAGATTATGTCTTGTTGCTCAAGTGTTTGGCGCAACTTTCCTTTTGTTATTCAAAGTGCTAGCAATAATCCTATGACTTGCTCGGAATGGATTATTCACAATATCCTACTTTTCTATAGTAAGGATGGACTTGCGAGTATTAGAATCCATCGGTTTATTTCCATTTTATGGAGTATTTGGATTCATCGCAATGAGAGAATTTTTAGAGATGCTACTGCTCGGCCTCAATATATTGTCACTAATGTCTATAGCCTGCATAGATATCATAGTGATATATATATATATATATATATATATATATATATATATATATATATATTCCATGGATCTTCGCTTCTTGCATCCACCGGAAATAACTTCACTCATCCATCCGATTTTTTGACGGCCAACTTGATGGTGCATGGGATAAAAACTCTAAGAAAATGGGCATGGCATGGGTTTTGAATGGGAATGCTCAACAGTCTTGTAAGGGAGGTGGATCTTTTGGCTTAGCACAAGATGCTTTACAAACAGAATCATTGGCCTGTTTGAATGGTCTTAAGTGGGCTCGTAATCAGAATCTATCTAACGTTCTCCTACAGACTGATCCGACTAACCTGGTTGCTATGTTGCAAGGCACAAAACACATCAGTATGCATCTAATCTGGACGATGAATGAGATTAAACAATGTGCCTCCGAACTGAATTGGTGTATGATAGTTAAAGTGGATCGCCCTAGTGTGCAAGACGCACACAATCTAGCTAGATCTTGTGCTCTAAATATGTTGGATTGTATTATTTAATTTGTGTATTCTCTCATTGTCAAAAAAAAATCATCAATAACTTCCAGTAGAACTTTTAGTGTAAATACTCCTAAAATGGAGTACTATTGTACATTTGTACTAACCTCCCAATCCCTCTTGCAGTCTTGCTGGTAGCGGATTCTAAGGCACCTTAGAAAATGTCTATCCTTAGAGACTTACCAAATACAATTTGCTAGAAATAATAGCCTAAGTTGATGGTAACTAATGAGTTAAGTTCAAAGTTTACACGTAAGTATAAATCGTTGATATCCTTGAATATGTATGATCGGACCTTTGCTCCCTTTTTAATGTAGCCGAAAGTCAAAAGGTCTTTCTAACGATCAATTTACAATATTATCTAAATGGAGTGGGCATGATATTAAATTATTTTCATAGGAGTTCAATTTGGCTACAATAATGGACTGCCTTTGTCTATTACTACTATTTAGCAAACATAAGTCTATATGGACATTTTGGTAATTTTAGATATTTTTGCAAAGCATGGTTTTCCTCTCTGTTGTTAGTCAACTAACCTTATGATTTTCATTTTTTCCCCTTAAATATAACCAGAAGAAGTCCACATATTTTATAATGATTCTGCTTCAAATTCAAATTCCAAATACTACATGTATATCATTGATTTACAATGATTATATATTAGTATTATTATCATATATCACCTTCTTATTCAAAAATCATAATAATGCACTTTTACGACCACTCAAATTTAGCGGTTTACACATGGGAATATGGGGTTAATTATGGTATGCACTTCCGTGTCTAGCTAAAGCGTTATGTCTGTCTCGTGGAAATCATATTAATTCTGATACCTTAGTAGGTAAGCTTGAAGGGGAAAGTGATATTACTTTAGGCTTTGTTGATTTACTACGTGATGATTATACTGAAAAAGCTCGAAGTTGCAAAATTCGATGAAACTAATTTTAACATTTCCGGTCAAAATAAGCATCTAGATCCAATCACTCAGATTATTTAATAAATTGAAAATGAGTAAGTATAAGTGAAACAAATAATTTTATTGTAATAATTCATCCTATAACTTGGTTGTATATAAATATGATAGAACTTTTTTTTTCCAATTTTAAAAGCTAACGAAAGAAAAAAAGACGAAGAATAAGAAAATAAAGTTGATTATCATCCAAACTAATACCAATCCAACCAAATTCATGAATAAAATGTGACCAATTAACCAACCAACAAAACCACTTGTTACAAATGTCTTACACACAAATAGGACAAAGAACTTTTATTCACTTAATGCTCATTCCAAATTTGTAATCAAAGATAAACATTAGCATAATAGTAAGTTTTAAGATAATTAACAAAAGTGATAATGTATTTATATATATATCACTAATCCTAAATTATTTATTTCTTCTTTTCAAAAAGTATCAAGAAAGTTCATAGAAAGACAAATTACCTGATCAAATATAAAGGAGGGAGTATTGCGAGTGTCAGGCATAAAAGCCGCTAGAAAAACAGCAATTTGGATTTTTTGAGGGAACATTTCCATAGCCAAAGCTAAGTTAAGCCCTCCAAGGCTATGTCCAACAAGAATAACCTTGTGATCATCAGTTAGAGATGCCATCAACTGAATCAATGGCTCAGTGTAATCGCGAATAGTATGGAGTTCATTTATCTTCTTGAGATTGATCCCTGACGCTGCCATGTCGAGCACCGTGACACGGTGTCCCGCCGCCTCGAGTAACGGCTTAACCTTGTACCAACTCCATGCTCCATGGCAAGCCCCGTGCACTAGCACATAATGTTTCTTAGAAGGGGAAGAGGACTTCTCCATTTTTTTTCAATCTAAAAGGTGTAGAGGTTTCCTTTAGGTTGTTGACTCTTTATAAAGGGGTATGCTTCCTCCTTAGGTTACGTGATGGGCGTATACTTATATCGGTCCAACACCATATTAAATATTTTTCAATGCAACGTTATGTCATGACAAACATATTAATTATCCTTCCATTATTCGGAAGTAAATTTAATCATATTATATTCCCCAATAGATAAAATTGTCCTATGTTTCCAATAGTGGGAGCAAAAGGTTTGCTAAATTTCTTTCTTAGTGGAACATAAAATTGTTTATATCATAATTAAACTTAAACCATTTTTTATATAACATTGAATTTTTTTATACAACATTTATCATTTATTATATGCAAAATTAATAGTTTTATAGACTACATTTGTCATTTATTATACAATACTACTATTTTCGAATAACAATACAAAGTTTTATTCTCTTTTTTAATTTGAAAAAAAATGCACAACTTTATATATTTACAGAAATGCCATGAAAGGAACATCATTTGCTCTTTTCTCGTGGGAGTACATATCAATTATCATTATGGAAAAATAATTACTTATTTTTACAAGTGCCCTGCGTATTTATTTAAGGTTAAATTTCATATTTCCTCCATTTTTTTATTTGCAATATTTTTCATTATAGAGAGTGTAACATAAATTTTATATGTTCTCTTTTTTAATCTCTCTCTATCTTTCTCCTCTCCTGAATTACGATATCATACTCCAAAGTTGCAAGTAATAAAAAATAGAGAAAGTATATCTTAATCGCGTATTCCTATTAATGTAAAAAAAAGCATTACAATTACGTGGGTTATGGTTTGATTTTTGCTTATAATTACGTGGAGTATATCAATTTATAATGATGATTTTTACTAATATCTAATTAAAAAATTACCTTCCCAGCCCCACCATAAATGTAACACATTAACTATCATATTTGATAATGTAAAATTTCGTCCAATACTATATTTAATTACTTATTACTCCATCCGTTCCAGAATACTCTTTACACTTTTCTTTTTCATCTGTTCCATAATACTCTTTACACTTCTATTTTTGGATAAAACCCACAATTATTTTAATCCTTCTACCTTTTAACCATTGGCCCATGCTCTCTCTCCTCCAAATAAAATAATACCACTCCTACCATCTACCAAATTTAACCATTGGCCTACACACTCTCTCCACCAAATAAAAATAATACTACTTTTACTATCTACTAACTGATCCTATCACATCTACATTTTTAATAAAATAACAATTGATAACCAAACAACAACTTATCATCTAAAACTATGTGCCCTGATAAGTGTCAAGAGTATTATGGGACGGAGGGAGTACTAAAAGCTATGAATAGTTGATGTATTGAAATTATGTAGTGAGACAAAATCAACAAAATTTTATACACTAACATTTAGTATTATATGTTTTTGAAGAAAAACAAAATAAGATATACAAATAGTGCAGAAGTCAAACTAGTATGTTTATTCAGAAACGGAAGAATTACTAGTCAATAATGTGCTACTCCCTCAGTTTCTATTTGTTCTTCCTACTTTGACCTTTTTTTTTCTCTCAAAAAGATTCAAAATAGGAAGAACAAATAGGAACAAAGAGAGTATAAAAAACTGTGAAATCGGAGGACATATTTTAGTACACAAAGCCACAAAGGTGGCAAGGTGGATCTAGCTAGTGGCTTTCTAGTATAACCATCATGCCACGTGATGATAAGATCCTCTCACTATCCTTGAAAAAAGGGGTTTTGAGAATTAATGTAAAACAAAAAATGACTTTTAAAATATTTTGATTGACTAAGAAAGATTTAGTTGTACAACATAGAATTTACAATAATGGTAGGGATATTTTGTGGCTTATGAATAAAACACCCTTTGTCTTATAAAAATAGTGAGGCGGGAAGAGTACCCGATATTGAATTGTTCCAGACTACGAGGATGCCATTCCAGGCATCGTCCAGCACATACTTCATATTAATAAGAAGTTTGGTGATAATATATAAAATATATTCCATTAAAAAGTAGAGAAATATCAGCACTGTCTGACAGTTCGTCATGAGTGCATTCATCATACACCCGGATGTACCATGTGCATGGTACATCCAATGCTATTTTTTGCTCATTTACTCATTTACTCATTTGGAGCTCCACCTATTATTTGATTATGCTCATTTGGACTTTCAAATGAGCAATGAACAAAAAAATAGCCTTGGGTGTACCATGCTCATGGTACACCCAGGTGTATGATAAAAATTCCTGTCCGTCACGATCCATATAGATTTTAACGACGATTTCATTCAACTAATTTAGTTAATTATCTAATTATGAGAGGAACTGATTGGATAAGCTCCTCTCTTTTATAATGGTGGATTAACAAACTAGATTAATTAGCTGATATAGAGGAAAAGAAGCCAGCTGTCATCAGCTTTAACAGAAGATTATATAAGATGAAACAAGTTTGCCAGCTCATAACTAAGAAAACTAACATAAGCTCGTAAGTTCACATATGTATAAACTAGCTTTTTATGCACGCGATGCGTGCGACGATATTTTGGCGTAACTGTTACTCTGTAGTACAAACTAAAAACGAAAGTTCGTATCTAATTTCACCTCCATTTGGTGAATAAGAAAAATTAAAATACTTACAAATAGTATTTAAAAACACTTCATGATTTTATGTAATATTGTTGTTTAACTTATAACTAACTGAGTAATTGATTAACGTTAGTTGTTTGTTAATAGTAAAAAAAAGATTGTAGCCCAAAGCCACCTGTATGCCAAGAACAAACCCACATAATTTTTCCCACCTACTCATATGACTATCAATCCCACCTACCCCATATAACTGTCCACCCCACATACCCATATGATGAATCTCACGTATTTTTTCATATAATCCTCCATATTTTAATCTTCCCACCTACAACCTTACATCTCCCCTTCCCTAAAAAAATAAGAACGACTCATCTCTTTATTCTCACTATCTTTCATATTCACTTAAAAAGATTGAGATTTAATCAGATCTCATGGTTATCTTCACAAAGAAACACCACATTAATAAGCTCATCCCGGTGTCAAAATTAACCCCATCAACGCTCCATTGATTTTTGGGTAATTTTGGTCTTTGTTCTTGTGGGTCTTTTTAGGTTTTCATTTCGATCTGGGTGGTAATGTTGAAGAACGTTCGTCGGAATGAGGTTAAAATTAGGTTTATTTGGTTGACGAATTAAATAGAGGGCCTCAAATTTGAAGGTAATTCTTTACGTTTTAAGTTCCTGATTTCGTCCCAAAAAATTCAATTGTCAACTATATTTCTCAAAGATTCGGTTACATTATGTTTGAACTTTTTTTTGTTACAAACATGTACAGATTTTTTAATAATTATTTCAAAATTTATACCATACAATACAAACTTAAATTATTCAAGTATCATTTTTATTGTATTTTTTTTCTAAAACATGTAATTATCAATACTACAATTGAACATTCTTTCGAACATAAGAGTTGCTAGTTTTTTTTCAACTAATTTGAAATAATTTGCAAGATTAAAAGAATTATGCACCTTTTTTAGAAGTTTGCAAATCGCCTATGGACAAATGTTTGATCTCCCCGTTGAAATCGTATGTTTTTCTTAGTTTGTAATTTGTATTGACGTTATAGTGTATTAGTAATTTTCTGAGTATGTAATTGTAAATGGTTCTTGAGAACGGAATATGTAATTACTAATGGGTTATAGTTTGTAATTGAATTTTTTTGTTTTTGTAAAGTTTCCTCATTTGAGTGATTGATTGTTATAATTGTATTTTCGGTAGTTTTGTAAGCCCCAATTTGGTTGAAATTAGTTTTGTAATTTAGAAAGGGAAGGGGGGTAAAACAGTCCCTTCAAAAGGGAACACCATAGCTCCCCCCTTCCCTTATATAATAGAGATTAACCTATTTTCAAAATACTCGATTTCTTCTTCGATTGTCTTTGCCGTCTGAACTTTCTAAGCATGTTATGATGTCCAAAATTCATAAACTTTAGGATAAGTTTAAGGTTCTGCAATTCTACTATTATAAGCTTATATATGGTGAGAAAGGATGCAGTGGGTGAGGTGACGATTATGGTGACAAAGGATGTAGTGGGTGAGGCGGCGAAAGTAAGGTAGTTACCGAATACCGATTCATTTTTCCTCTATGATACCAATTTTTATCCCTTTTATCTTATGATCCCAATTTTAACTTCTCCATATCTCACTTTCGCCTCTCCATTTTTTCTCTATGATCCCATTTTTTTCCCCTTTTCTAACTTTTACAATTCTTGTTTCTTTCCATCTTTAAAATTTGATTTGAAAAATTGATCAATTTTCTTTATGGGCTAAAATTCAAGTTGATCTAATTTTTTCCAGCAATTGTATATGTTGTCAAGTTATTTTTTATGAAATATGATTTTTTTTCTGTCCACAATTGTTGATGTAATTTTGATATTTGATTTAAAATTATTTGAATTTCAATTATATTAGAATGAAATCTTAAATTTACTGTAATTTGAGTTTAATTTTTCTAAAAAATTTCTTATACAGTGTTATTTTAAAATTTATTCGAACATAGTACATATTATTGCACATACTCTTATTATCATCTAACAAATTGCGTACCTGATTAACAGCGAAATATCCGCAAATTTGAGAATGTCATGAAGCTCCAATTAATGAAGAATATTTGAGTTTGTGTTTGTATTTGATTTTGTATTTTGGAAAAAGTTGTTTGATTTTGTAATTGATTTTGTATGTCGTGAAGCTCCATATGAGTATAGTGTATCTTTTTGTTATTGTCTCTGGCATTAATTTTTGGTAAGTTTTTTATTATGAATTTTTTTAGTTGATTGGGATGTGAATTTTAATTGATTGAATCTTTTTTGTTGGCAAGTTTATGAGTATGATTGTATATGAGTTGATTGGGTTGAGTTTAATTTGATTGATTTTTTTTTTGGCAAGTTTTTGATTTTACCATATCTTGATTGATTGATGGAGGGTTTGTTTGAGGGGTGAATATGTAAATTCATAGGGGGACACCATTGCTCCCCCCTTCACTTATATAATAGAGATAGTTTTTTTATGCACGCTATGCGTGCGGCACCATTTTGGGCATAACTATTCCTTACTAATAAAACAAATTAAAAACGAAAGTTTTTAGTATAGGCTTTATACTTTAAAAATGTTTTAGTTTAGTCGTAAAATAATATTAGGCTGAAGTATATAAAAATTATATTGCAAAATTTAGTATATAGACAAAAAGTTGCATTCGTATTTATGTTAATACAATATGCATATATATATATCGCTAGTAGTCTTATATCTTGAGTTACATCCAACATGCGATTAACAATTTTCAAATTAATAACTCCATCTAAAAAACTAATAACCATATAATAATATTTCATAAATCTTAAAAAGAAATGTATCTTTTTCTCTTAGTACACATTCAATAACCATATAATGTTTCATAAAATTTTTAGAAAGAGAGGTCCACGACTTTGTAGTTTGTACAAATACACATATACACCAAAAATTACCCAAACTCACGTAGAAATTCACTCATTACGTTTTTTTTTTGTCAGAGATTTCATTCTTCAACTTTTCTCCACCCTTCTTTCTTTTTTCTTCTTAAGTGCACAAATGTTCAAACTTCATTTTTTTTAGCAGCATTCAAGGTTCAATTTTTAGTTTCTTGCTCTTTTTTCCGCTAAATTTTCCTCGATTATAGAAACTGGGTATTCTACAAATCTTTGAAAATTAACCTTCTTGAGCTTTGTGCATGCTTCTAAAGCTTCCAGTAGTTTTGTGCATGCTTCTAAAGCTTCCATCATTTTTTCACAGAAAATGTAGCTTTGATTTTTCAAAGTCAAGAAAATTCACAGTATTTCTTATTTTTCCGGGTTTAAATATTAGATGTCTACGTAATGAGAATGCCATGTATTTTTGCTATTTTTTGTGATATTAATTTTTGGTAAATGAATTTTTTTAATTGATTGGATGTGAATTTAATTTGATTGAATCATTGAATCTTTTTTTATTGGCAAGTTTATTTGATTGACCGTTATATGAATTGATTGGGTTAAATAGAGATTTGATTGAATTATTTTTTTTGGCAAGTTTATGGGTTTACTGAATTGTTGTGGAGGGGTGAATATGTACATTGATATGGGGACACCGTTGCTCGCCCCTTGGCTTATATAATAGAGATAAAACAAAAATTAAAATTTTATTAAATTTTAATTTACATACTTCCTCCGTAATAAAATAGATGTTACACTTTAAAAATTGCACTATTTACCTACTACATTTAACCATGCATTTTTTAGTTTTAGATAAAATGAACCGTTACTATATGATACATTGTTGGATTCGTTTCAATATATACTTTTATAATATTAACTTCTTATAATTTTATTAATACACAATCAAAGTTATTAATAGTCACGTATTGCGGTATTGCGATCGACAAGCGTAAAAAGTCGAAAGTATAACATCTCGTTTTGTTACAAAGGAAGTATGTGCCATTGTAA
Source organism: Beta lomatogona (assembly GCA_947646795.1). Lineage (NCBI taxonomy): Eukaryota > Viridiplantae > Streptophyta > Magnoliopsida > Caryophyllales > Amaranthaceae > Beta > Beta lomatogona. The sequence continues at coordinate 7,111,055 of CANSNZ010000063.1, read as the reverse complement.
TGTCTATTGTTTATGCGGATGTAGCTAATTACACATAAATAATAGAAATATATGTAGAATAAAAAAGTATTAAATAGAGGTGATAAAATTTGACATAATCAACGAACGAACTCAACTTGAGTACAACTCAAGATTAGGGGATTTGGGGTAAGCCTTTCAACCCATCTATGTCAATTGCTTATATCATGAGTTGGTTGTTGTCATACGCAATACGACCCCTTGGATAGAGGTTAAAGTTTCTTCTTGCAGAAAGTCAAACGCTATGTTCTCCTTATATAAAGAGAACATGGTCAAGTAAAGTCAACATTTTGTGTTAATTTTTCACATTCCCAAATTACCCCTTGCCTTAAGTTTTTATTTTTATTTTTTTTAGGTTTCCCCTTAAGTGAAATATATTGTGTTTCCTTTAGAAGAAAAGTTCTTTGTATTATTATACTTTGTCTAAGGTAGTTTGGCAAAAATCTTAACAATCTTTTCCTTGGAAAAATTAAATCTGAAGGCACCCCAGTTAAATCTGGTGGTTTTCAGCGCGCCAACTCAAATATGATTCTCCTATCAAAAGGAGAAACCCAATTTACTCATTCATGAGAGTAAGGAGTCACAAAGGAACGCGACTCTTCAAGGAACCATGAGCCGAGAATTCAGGAGACAGCAGGTCACTGGGATTGCTCATGCTGCGAGATGCCAATCTCGTTCTTGTTTGTTCGGCATCCAACCCGTGAAAGAAATCCACTCCTCTCACCACTTCCATCAGGTATGATATACCCTTTATATGTAGGTTGTCTTCCTCTAAGAAGCTACAATGTATTCTTGTTTATCACTACTACGAACAAGCGATTATTGACCACAACCATCAGAGTATAAGACTCATATATCAAGTTTATCGAACAACAAATGCTCCGCAACAAGCAGTTTCTTAATAGGTTTACTTGTTTGTCCGTTATCTAGCGTGTAAGAGCTAGAAAAGCTCAGTTTAGTGTTTGTTCATTTTATGTTTTCGTTTTTGTGTTATTTCCCTAGGTTGTAATTCAGTTTTTAATTAATGCACATTTTCTCAATGTCAAAAAAAAAAATTATGGTTTTTGTTTGATCTTCCAATCAATTTTAAATATATAAGAGAGAATGATAAATCAATTACATATTGTATAATAATTATGTGGAATAAAAAGAAAACTCAAATCAATAATGCTACACACTATATCACTAAAGTGATAGGTATAACTAAATATGTGGATTTATTTGGTGATGTAACTTGTGTTTGCATGAATTATGATAATCATTAAAATAACCTTATAGCAACTGAGTTCATTCATTATACACACCGGTGTACCATATGCACGGACGGGGTGTGCACCAGTCCAGGACCGGAGGACCAGAAATTGCAAATCTTTTGGACCGGGACCGGAAATTTTCTGGTCCGGTTCGGTTTTGGACCGGTTGGATCGGAATCTGCATTTTTTTTGAAAAAAAAATATTTTTTATTTAGATTTATACATTTTTATAAATTAGATACATTAAAATTTAATAATTCTAACAACAATAATCTTAAAGTTAATAAAGAGTATGTTTTTAGCTTTCTAGCGTCATAAGTTTGAAATTATTTTTAACCTTTAAACTATTTTTTTAAAGTAGAAATACAGAAATTCCGGTCCACCGGTCTGGACCGGAATTTTCCGGGTTTGGATCGGACTGGACCGGTGGACCGGAATCCTGATTTTCGGCGGACCGGGGACCGGTCCGACTCTACCCTTTGCACACCCCTATACATGGTACACCTAAGACTAATTTTTACTGATTTACTCATTTGGAACTCTCTTTATTTAGTATAATTTGCTCATTTGAATGATTTCAAATTAGCAATGAGCAAAAAAGTAGCCTTGGTGTACCATGTTCACGGTACACCCGGATGTATGATATTTTTTTTACTAACAACTTGGTTCTAATGTAAAGAGATGGGTAATATAAAATAATAAAAAATATCCCAATCTTAACTCATACTTATAGGTGGATGATCAATCTTGAGTAGTTTGTAGATAACCTCTTCAATGCCAAATTATCTAAACTACAATTATGTCCCCTACTTTTCCAGTTGGCTTCCAACGAAATCTCCTGTCTTAAACAAAAATTTATTCACAATAGTTTGAAATTGAAAATCCCTTGAATGGTTTCACATGGTTTATTCGAGAGGTGGGGAGAATCATATGTAATGAGCATTAGCTAATGCAAGCTTACTAAAGTACTTGAAAAAAATCGGAAAAAATTAATTTACTGAGGAAAAAATGTCTTAGTAGTATATCCAAAAATGCCTTAAAAGTTTGTTTACTAAATAATGAATTTTTTTTTTTGCCTATCCATCTTTTAAATATCATTTTTTTTGTCTCAAAAACAATCTTTTATAAAAAGCTTGGCACAAACCATCTCTATGAATTAAGTTTTTTTTAAGCCACCTATAATCGGAATCTCACCATTGACTTCTGATAGACTACGTATATATTAGGCCATAGTCAACTATATTTAGTAAAATCTTTCCTTATGTATAGCTAATTTGTTCGGTAATTTAGCCTTAGGTTATGATGTACACTGATGTATATATACGGTTGCTAAATTATCAATGAGAATCAAGGATATATTCTCCTACATGGTATCAGATTAAGGTTCCTCCTTAACCTAGCCGTCGCCCATCCTCATCTCCATCTCCATCTTCCTCATCTCTTCTTCTTCACATCCTTCCATGGCCGAGAAACCTGCATTTCTTTGGACCCTTGCCGTCACCAACGTTAAGTCCCTTATGCCTATCACTCTGGACTTAGAAACCGCCCACTACCATGAATGGTCTACGCTATTCAAAGTTCAGGCCCGAGTGCACGGTGTTCTCGAACACGTCATTCCTCCTACCGAGGACAAAGAAGCTGCTACCTACAAAGCTTCGAAGGAGGCTGACTTATCTTTATGGAAACTACTTGACGCCTTCGTTCTCCAATGGATTTATGCTACTGTATCTCCTGACATCCTCACTTCTATTCTTGTTGTGGATGATGTGGCTGAAAAAGCGTGGCACCGCGTTTCTCAAATGTTTCAAGATAACAAAAACACGAGAGCCGCATATCTTGAAACGGAGTTTACAACCACCAAACTTGCTGATTTTTCATCTGTGGTGGCTTATTATACTCTTTTGCAGTCCCTTGCCACCTAACTTGCCAACGTTGGGTCGCCGGTCTCCGATCAAAGGTTGGTCATGCGTCTCCTTGCCGGGTTGCCTTCAACCTATTCTACCTTTGTCACCAACATCCAACAAAAGGATACCTTGCCATCCTTTTCTGATGTTTGTTCGCGTCTTAAACTTGAAGAAACAACAGCCAAAGAATGAGCTCGTGACGCCGGCTCGACCGCTCTTCTTGTTGATGATGATCTTTCCTCTCAACCACCCCATCATGGAGGTAATTCTAATCCCTCTTCTGGCCGGAATTCTTCTCGTGACAATCATCACCGCAACAATAATAATAATAAAAATCGTGGTCGAAACAATAACCACCACAACCACCGGGCAAAATGGCCGCGACAGCGACCCCACCGCACCCGGTGGCCACGCGGTGGCTGCCCAGTCTGGCCCGTCGTGGCCCTACCCATCCCGACCTGCCTAGCCTCCTCAGACCCGGGCCCTCCCACCGTGCACATACCCGACTGGCAGCAGCAGCTTCCAACCAAGCACAATGGAGTTCTAGGCCCAAGTCCCCATCAAGCCTACACTATGCAGCAGGCCCCTTACTGTTATCCTATGCAAGCTCCACCTTCTTCTGGTTATGTTCCGATTGACATCGATGATGCTATGCATACTCTTACTCTTCATCAACCGGACGATAACTGGTACATGGACACGGGCGCTACCTCTCACATGACTACTAATCCAGGTACTCTCACTTCTTATTTTAATTTGAGCAAAAATTCTGGTATTGTTGTTGGTAATGGTAGCACTATTCCAATTTGTGGTTATGGAAACACTTCCCTTACCCCCTCTAACCCATCTTTAAAACTCAAAAATGTCCTTCATGCTCCAAAACTTATCAAAAACCTTATTTCCGTTCGCAAATTCACTAAAGATAATAATGTTTCTGTTGAGTTTGATCCTCTTGGGTTTTATGTGAAGGACCTTCAGACGAGGAGCCGCCTAATGAGATGTGAGAGCATTGGAGATTTATATCCTCTCACATCCATGCATAGCATCACCTCACCATCTACTTTCCTTGCTGCATCTCTAGATTTGTGGCACTCTCGCTTAGGACATCCAGGCCATACTATTCTTAATTCTCTTCGTAGTCATGATTTGATACATTGTAATAAGGCCCGTTCATCTTTTTGTACTTCTTGTCCATTGGGGAAACATATTAAATTGCCATTTTGTGATTCTATGACTGCTACTACTATGCATTTTGATATTGTTCATAGTGATTTATGGACATCTCCTGTTTTGAGTTCTACTGGGCATCGTTATTATGTCTTTTTTCTTGATGATTATAGTAATTACCTGTGGACTTTTCCCATCGCAAACAAATCACAGGTTTATTCTATTTTTTTATCTTTTAAGGCATTCATCCGAACTCAATTTGAAAGGAATATAAAAAATATTCAGTGTGACAATGGGTGGGAATTTGATAATGGACCTTTTCACTCTTTTTGTACGACCAATGGCATCCAATTTCGTTTTTCTTGCCCCCATACTTCTCCTCAAAATGGTAAGGCCGAACGAAAAATAAAATCCATTAACAATATTGTGCGCACACTTCTTGCTCACTCATCCATGCCCCCATCTTTTTGGCATCATGCTCTATAAATGGCTACCTATCTCTTAAAAATTCTTCCCTCCAAGATATTGAAGTACAAATCCCCCACTCAAATTCTTTTCCAACGAACGCCATCTTACTCTCATCTTCGGGTGTTTGGGTGTCTATGCTATCCTCTCTTCCCCTCTACTACCATCAATAAGCTCCAAGCTCGTTCCACACCTTGTGTTTTCTTAGGCTATCTGTCAAATCATAGGGGATATAAATGTTATGAATTATCAAGCAAGAAAATCATCATTTCAAGGCATGTTATTTTTGATGAAAATCATTTTCCTTTTTCCACCTTGCATAATCCATCACCTACATCTTATGATTTCTTGGAACATGATTTATCTCCCTATGTTGTGCAATTTCAGCACTCTACGCCCCAAACACAAGCCCAAATGCATCACCCCAACACCCCATTACCTCCTGAGCAGCCCACGGCCCAAAATAATCCCCCATATGCTCCTCCTCTTTCCCGCATTTCGCTGGAACAACCCAATACCGTGCCTGTCCCAGCACCCAGCCCAGCGCACCGTCCCACATTTCCTTCCATGGATCAACCAACCCAGCCCACTAACCTGCCCAGCGCCGCGTCCAGTCCTCACTAGTGGAAAAAAGCCCATCTGATGCGGTCAAAACCGGGCTTACTGCTGCGGTTTTGGGCCGCATTAGGTGGGCTCGCAGCCGATGTCAATCATTTACTGATCCGGTCCTAAACCGGATCAGTAAATGTTTTTCTGATCCGATTTTTTAGGAAAACCGGATCAGAAAATTGCCTTGGCGCCAATTTGGTGTATGCAAAGCACACAATCTAATCCGGTTATTTAAGAAAACCGGATCAGATTGTTATATATATATTTAAATATTATATATATATTTATATATATATATATATAATATTTATATATATTTATATATATATATAATATTTATATATATATATATTATTATATTTATATGAAGCTTATATTTAAACCTGTTATAATTGGCAAAAAGTATCACGCACGCGTCGTATACAAGTCAAAATGATATTATATATATAATATTTTGAGAATTATAAATGTACTACAAATAAAGTTGAAATAAGTACTAAAATCAAAAATAAATATTTGGACCTATATAAGTAGCTAGTAACATAATAAGAACATAAAAACTCAAAGCCGCGACATCATCTTCACATGCAAAAGTCGGTAAGGTAGCGTGCTAGCAAATCCCGAACCTCGTCTATCTCGGCCGTGGTGAAACAACCATCCCTTGGTTTGCCATCGAGGAATACCTTATAAAACAAACATAAGGAAACACACATATATGACTTTAGTTGACTCTAAAGAGATTGAGGAAATAATATAATGTAAGAAATTAAGGAAATCGAGCTTAAAATGTAAACATCGGCAAAAAATGACAATCATTTACCCATAATGGGTTTCAGAGCATGTGAGTGGACTTTTGTTGACTTTAATACTTACATATATACTTATTAGAACTATATATGAGCTTAAAATGAGAGTAAGTGCGGGAGATTAAGGAAAGTTTAGCTCAGAAGGCCAAAATCGGGCCAAAATGACAATCATTTACCCAAAATGGGTTTCAAAAGCATATGATGGAATTTACTTGAATCTAATGGTTATAAATGTTGTTATTAGAACTATACATGTCCTAACATGTGGCTACATGTAAGAAAATAAGTAAAATGAGCTTAAAAGGCCAAAATCGTCCCATACTTGGCATTCATTTACCCAAAATGGGTTTCAAAGCATGTAAATGGATTTTACTTAACTCTTATGGTTGTACATGTTGTTATTAGAACTATACATGTCCTAACATGTGGCTAAATGTAAGGAAATAAGCAAAATGAGCTTAAAAGGCCAAAATCGTCCCGAAATGGCATTCATTTACCCAAATTGGGTTTCGAAGCATGAAAAATTATTTTGCTTGACTCTAATGGTTATATATGTTTCTATTAGAACTATATATGTCCTAAAATGTGGCTAATTGTAAGAAAATAAGTACAATGAGCTTGAAAGGTCAAAATAGGCTCGAAATGGCATTCATTTACCCAAAATGGGTTTCAAAGCATGTGAATGTAGTTTACTTGACTCTAATAGTTCTATATGTACTTGTTATAAGTATATATGACCTAAAATGTGGCTAAATGCGGGAAAGTTAAAAAAATTGAGCTTACGAGGCCAAAATCGGTCGTATATTGAGCTACTTATTATTTATGTATAATAATACCTTCTCAAGATCCCCGACTTCCTTGCAACTTGAAATATATCGAACATGAACCTCAACACATAGTAGCCACACTCGGTTCCCCCGAGTTGTTGAGCACACTAATTATAAAATTACATAAAAAAAAATCATGTAAGAAAAGTACATGTTTGTTTTTTTATAAAAGAAAGAAGTAGCTTAAGTAATATCTATTACCTTCATTGCTTTCCACTTAGGAACCTGTCCTGTTCTCTCAACTTTCTTCATACAACTGTAGTTATGTTAATTTCATATGAGAAGTGGGCAAAGGATGAAATTAGTGAAACATGTTATGCAAATAAGCATTTTAAGTAACAAACATACCTATTTATGCATGATTTGAGGAGTAAGGATCGTGGTGGATCTTGAGCTGCAGAATCAAACTGATATACTGTGTTGTTTGAAGGACAAATCACAAGGAGCGACCAATGGAGACTAAAATCCCAAAAAAGTTAGGAATCAATCATGTGAGTACTTGTATAGTATAATAATAAAGTGACAAAAATGGATACAAGGTTAAGAACTATACTCTTCAAAACAAGGGGCAAATATGAACTTATGTTGTGCACGTTTAGCTGTTTTGAGACATAGCCAAATATACTCCTTAACCTCACTTGTGTTTTGCAAACAATTAAGCTCGAACAAAATTTGGACATAACCACCCAAACTGATCGCGTCCACGAGGATCATCTTGGAGTAATCTTCAAAGCACAACCATGTACATAACATAGATATATTATTAGATATTGCAAAGAAAGTTCATATATTTGATAAGTACAACTATTATACCTGATGAAGGTTTGAATCAAGGAAACATTCAACATCTCTCCGCAAAGGAACTCCTTCACATCAACCTTAGACACACATGTCGATGTTTCCTCGTGGTAGTTGAATTCCGTGGTACCCAACTTCACCTCCACAGGTGTATCATCCGGCTTATCACGCACATTTGCATGTAGCCATAAGGATGACTTAGTCAGACACTGAAGCGTTGGTTTCTCAATCCAAGTATCTGTTGACGGGTTTAGTTCGCAACTTAAACCTTTGGAGTCTTGCGTTCCTTTACCCGAAATGGCCTTCTTTGGCCTGTTTGTATCCTCCTTCTCCTTCGCCTTTTCCAGAGGAGGTGAGTCCGCCTTGCTTTCCTTGGGCTTGCTTATTCTCTCCAAAACCTATTAATTCAAAGGGAAAAACATTCAACTTAGTTAGTTTATATTTAATAGGTATGAAATAAATCAATATGAATATGGATTTTAGTTTCTCATTTTACCTCGTCTGAAAACCTCACCCATGCCGATGGCCACAACACATAACCACCACGAGCGTCGATCAAGACATTTATATCAACTGACGGTTTAGGCAACGGAAGAGCAAAGTCTTCGTAACCAGGAGTGATGGTGACTACACTAACCGCCAAGTGCTCATTGTCCACACACTCGTGATGGACTATTGGTCGTTCACTTCGTGGTTGTGCATTTCCTTCAGCCACCACAATCAAACCCTCATCTTTTACATCTAGTAAAAGCTGGCAAGGCGTTTCTTCCTTCCAAAAGTAAATGGATTGAGGTTAGTTTATATTACTTAGTTTTAAAAATTATAAAAAGGATAGTAGTTACCTCTAGCTCAAGTATAGATGGTGCTGATTTTTGTGTGTCAGGATGGCTAGCTTTGTCCTCCAAAGGACGATCCAAAGGACGTATCGCCGGTATACCAAATTGTGAAAGGACCGCGTTGAAACTTTCCGTGATTTTAGCCGTCACTTTCTCGGTAATTTCCTCCGTAAGCTTCTCCCGCATAACTTGTGACATAGATTCGTTAGAGCGTGATCTTCTACCCACGGAGGAATCTTTAGCATAGGCTTTTTTCACACCGAGACGAATACCACCAAAACCCCTCAAACGTCCATTGTGGTCCTTTCCAAAAGTCTCGTAAAGAGCATCTTTGTTGCCTTCGGGAGTGAACTCGCCGCTAACCTCTTTTTGCTTGATCCCCATCTACATAGATTATAGAAGTAGTAAGTATAAAAAATTACAAATTAACAAGGGGGTTGTGCAATGGGGGGATTGTGCGGGGGAGGGCAGCAGGGGGAAGGAGGGGTCTGCAGGGGGGCGGGGAGGGGAGGGGGTAGCGGGGGAAGGGGGGTCTGCAGGGGAGGTGGGGGCAAGCAGGGGGAAGGGGGTCCGCAGGGGGGCAAGCAGGGGGGAAGGGGGGTGCGGGGGCGAGGAGGGGAAGGGGGGTCGGGGGAGGGCGGCAGGGGGAGGGTGGCGGCGGGGGGAGGGGGGGTGTCTCAGGGGGAGGGGGCAGCAGGGGGAGCGGGGGCAAAGGGGCAGCGGGGGAATGGGGGTTAGGGGGGAGGGGGGCGGGGGGGAAGGGGGGTGTCTGCGGGGGGAGGGGCAACGGGGGGAAGGGGGTGTGTCCGCGGGGGGAGGGGGCAAGGGGGAAGGGGGGGTCTGCAGGGGGAAGGGGGGGGGTCTCGTAGGGGGGCAAGAGGGAGGGGGGGCCAGCGGGGAGGGATCGGTAGGGGGAGGGGGGGCCAGCGGGGGAGGAGGGCAAAGGGGGGGCGGAGGGGGAAGGGGGGGTCCGCAGGGGGCAAGCGGGGAAGGGGGGAGGGGGCAGCAGGGGGGGTCTGCAGGGGGAGGGGGGAAGCGGGGGGAAGGAGGGGTCTCGTGCGGGGGGTAGTAGGGGAGGGGGCCAGCGGGGAGGGGGCGAGCAGGGAGGGGGGCCGAGGGGGGTGGGTGCGCAGGGGGCCGGGCGGGGAGCGAGCAGGGGGGAAGGCGGGGCATCAGGGGAGGGGGTCTGAGGGGGGCCCGGGCAGCAGGGTGGGGGGTTTGGCAGGGAGGCGGCAAGGGGACGGGGTTCAGTAGCAAGGGGACGGCAGCAAGCGGGGGAAAAACATGTGAATTCAATTACTTACAACGGCATTTGCTATCTTCAAGGTCCCCTTAACTGAAATGGTCATTTTATTGTTTGAATCACGCCCATGCATGGAGCACCACCAATTAGCGACACGGTCAACTTTGACAGATGGGGCATTGGAGGTAGAAGATGTCGTTGTTGATGCATCGATAGAAGGGTAAAATTTATCGTCAATCCACACCTGTCTCGCCCTCGCATAAGTGTAGGAACCCATATGATGGTAGTGGTTCCTCTGTTTTGAACTGTGTGCATGTTTCTCACGCTTAGCCTATATAATCACATGGTTAGTTTGAAAACACATCTAATTGTATTAAAAGTAAATATACAAAGTCGAATATGCGATAAATAGCACAATACTTACCACCATCTCCGGCGTAGTATTTTGGGCAACAAATGCCTCATAATCCTCTCGTTTTATATGGCCCCAAATCTCATAAGGCATGTTATCCGGTTGTCGTGGCTCTTCCTCTCCCCCGTCATTTTCTGTTTCTACTGTCTCATTTTGCTTTGATTTTACAATTTTCCTCCTCTTTACATTCTTCTTTTCATTCCTCTTTCTCCGTTTTGTGATCCACCCACTAACTAGTTTGCTTTTGAAAGCTCTAAATCTTTCGGCCACCGCGGATAGGAACAACGCCTTTTTGGCGTCATTAGGAGTAATATGGAACAAATTCTATAGAAACAAGAAACCAACAAATAGTTATTTCCATATAGATATATATCAATGAAAATATGTTGTTATTAGAGCTATATATGTCCTAACATGTGGCTAAATGCAAGAAACTAAGTACTTTGAACATGAAAAGCAAAAACCGACCCGAAATAGCCTTCATTTACCCAAAATGGGTTTCAAAGCATAAGAAGTGATTTTTCTTGGCTCTAATGGTTGTATATGTTGTTATTACAACTATATATGTCCTAACATGTGGCTAAATGCGAGAAACTAAGTACATTGAACATGAAAAGCAAAATCGGTCCGAAATGGCCTTCATTTACCCAAAATCGGTTTCATCTACCCAAAATGGGTTTGAAAGCATGTAAATGGATTTTAGTTAACTCTAATGGTTTTATATGTTGTTATTACAACTATATATGTCCTAACATGTGGCTAAATGCAAGAAACTAAGTACTTTGAACATGAAAAGCAAAAACCAACCCGAAATAGCCTTCATTTACCCAAAATGGGTTTCAAAGCATAAGAAGTGATTTTTCTTGGCTCTAATGGTTGTATATGTTGTTATTACAACTATATATGTCCTAACATGTGGCTAAATGCGAGAAACTAAGTACATTGAACATGAAAAGCAAAATCGGTCCGAAATGGCCTTCATTTACCCAAAATCGGTTTCATCTACCCAAAATGGGTTTGAAAGCATGTAAATGGATTTTAGTTAACTCTAATGGTTGTATATGTTGTTATTACAACTATATATGTCCTAACATGTGGCTAAATGCAAAAAACTAAGTACTTTGAACATGAAAAGCAAAAACCAACCCGAAATAGCCTTCATTTACCCAAAATGGGTTTCCAAGCATAAGAAGTGATTTTTCTTGGCTCTAATGGTTGTATATGTTGTTATTACAACTATATATGTACTAACATGTGGCTAAATGCGAGAAACTAAGTACATTGAACATGAAAAGCAAAATCGGCCCGAAATGACCTTCATTTACCCAAAATCGGTTTCATCTACCCTAAATGCGAGAAACTAAACTAATTTAGTTGAAAAATAAACTTACACAAGTGTCTTCCCATAATGATTTCTTCATTCCCTCGGGCACATCTTTCCATTTGACCAAAATGTTGAGTTTGCGCATACAAAACCCAATATGCTGCCCATACTTTGCACGCCACTTACCACAAGGTTGACCCAAATCATCATACTCGAGGGTCATATGGATATTTCTATCGACATTCAAACCCTTAGTCGCACCCCTTCCTTTTCGTTTCTTTGTTGCAACGATGCTTGGAGTTTTGGTGGTCCTATGCAATTCTTTCCCCGCATTATTGTGTGGCACAACGATGGATGAAATAAATGGATAATCTTCCCTAGCATTGTCGTCAATAGGGGGAGCATTATCGGCTAGCACCTCATTTATTTCCACCAAGCGAATTTCCTTTTCACGCAAGCGCTTCTCCTCATCATCCGCTATGTCTTCCGGATCACCTTTATCCTCCTCCTTGTCCGCATTATACTCATCATCATCATCCAATGACTTATCATAATCATCATCGGTTCCTTCCTCCACAATCACATCATCTCGGTCCATGTTTGAAAGTCCCGAAATAATGTAAAAAAATTAATTAGAGACGCGCAAGAGTTAACAAAAAAAACAATGGTATCAAACAATCAAAAAAAAATTTGTCCTCCTCTCTGCTGCCCCCGTCGCTCCCCCACCCCCGCTGCCCCCTGCTCCCCTAGCCTCGCTGCCCCATGCTCCCCCCACCTGCTTGCCCCCCCCCCGCTTGCCCCCCCACCCGTCGCGCCCCCACCCCCGCTTCCCCCACCCCGCTGCCCCCACCCCCGTCGCCCACCCTACTCCCCCACCGCCGCCCCCTCTCTCCCCCACACCCTGCTGCCCCCCCCCTTGCTGCTCCCCACCCCTGCTGCCCCCCCGCTCCCCAGCCTGCTTGCCCCCACCCCCTGCCCCCGCTCCCCCCAGCCCGTTGCCCCACCCCCGTTGCCCCACCCCGCCGCCCCTTCGTCGCTCCCCCCACCCCCGCCGCCCCCACCCCCGCTACCCCCCAACCCCGCTGCCCCCCCTTGCTGCTCCCCTCACCCCTGCGCCCCCGCTCCCCACCCCGTTGCCCCCACCATGCTCCCCGGCCTCTTGCCGCCCCCACCCCCGCTACCCCCCAACCCCGCCGCCCCTACTCCCCCAGCCTCCCCCACCCCCGCTACCCCCTAACCCCTGCTGCCCCCCTTGCTGCTCCCCCCACCCCCGCTGTCCCCTGCTCCCCCCACCATGCTTTGCTACCCCCACCCTCGCCGCCCACCCCCTTGCTGGCCCCCGTGCAAACCTCCCACCCGCACAAGCCATAATTCGATCGGAAATATCTTTAAAATCATGCGACCCAACTTTAAGTGACTCTAATGGTGATACATATACCAATAAGAACTATACATACCTAAAATGAGGCTAAAAGCGATAAATTCAAGAAATTGAGCTCAAAAAGCCGAAATCGGCCCGAAATGACATTCACTTACCCAAAATGGGTTTCAAAACATGTGAAGTGAGTTTAGTTGATTGTAATACATATATTTATACCAATAAGAACTATACATGACCTAAAATGAGGCTAAACGCGATAAATTCAAGAAATTGAGCTCGAAAAGCCGAAATCGGCCCGAAATGACATTCACTTACCCAAAATGGGTTTCAAAATATGTGAAGCGAGTTTAGTTGATTGTAATACATATATATACCAATAAGAACTATACATGACTTAAAATGAGGCTAAAAGCGATAAATTAAAGAAATTGAGCTCGAAAAGCCGAAATCAGCCCAAATTGACATTCACTTACCCAAAACGGGTTTCAAAACATGTGAAGCGAGTTTAGTTGATTGTAATACATATATATATACCAATAAGAACTATACATGACCTAAAATGAGGCTAAAAGCGATAAATTAAAGAAATTGAGCTTGAAAAGCCGAAATCAGCCCGAAATGACATTCACTTACCCAAAATGGGTTTCAAAACATGTGAAGCGAGTTTAGTTGATTGTAATACATATATACATACCAAATTAAACTATTCATGACATTACAAACGACAAAAAAGTGAGAAATTCAGTCAAATGACCTTGAAAAGCCGAAAGCCGAAATTTGAACTTGAGAAGTCGAGCCTTTTGTTTACTTTTGCCACCTTCCTATGAAGTTTCAACCATTATCTCTTCCCCGTGATTTGCACGCATGTAATTTGTCGCTAACTCGACATCAGTGACATCGGACTTGGGAATGGTGAAAGGCGGGGTGTCTTCAAACGCATCATACCCCTCCTCATCCTCAACATCACCAACTCCAAGTATACTTGTAATAGCCATGTTTTTAAGGGGGTTTTTACTAAAGGCTAATTATATATTTTAGCTTAACTATGATATTTTTTGGTATAAATTTGATGTGTTTTAATGCCTTTAGACAAAAGGGAAAAATCAACAATGTTATATTGCAAAATGATATTTGCTTATATGGATTATGATTTATATTTAAAGAAAAAAAAATAAATATAATAATAACAAATTTTGTGGCTTATGTTGGAAATGCCACGTTATTTGCTTGTTGTCAAATAATTATACCTCTTCACCAAACATAAAACAACTCATATCAAAACCCCAACTCCCTTCTCTCATCCACGGTCATCCTTCCTCCTTCCTCTGTTCATTTTTGTTTCGGATCTCCTGATCGAAGCCTCCGTTGCTCATTCCTTCCCGTTTCTCTCTCTCAATCCTCGAAATAGCTGCTGTTCGTGGCCTTCGCCGGAATCCGATGTTCATGTTCTTCAATCTTATCCGCTCAATTTTCTCTCTTCTGAATTCAAGAGTTGTTCTCTTTGATTAAATATAGTGGGTATTCGTTTTGCTCGGCCATTGGTGTATTACTTCGAAAATCACGGTGCTCTTAGCCTCTTACCCGTGAATCTTGCTCGGTCTTTCTCTATCTTTGGATGTGGGTTTGTTACTCATTTTCTCTATCCTCTGTTGTATCGGTGCTGCTGCCACCGCGAGCGACGCCTGGTGGTTTTGCTTGTCGCCGGCTCTGTTGCCGGAGCTCCTTCCGGTGTGTCTTCCGGTGTCCTGTTCTACTGCTGCTTTGATATCTTATATACCCATTTGGTGAGTTAACCATTATTCCATCTCTTCTTGTTATCAATTCAGTGCATGTAATTGATAGTGAATTATTGTAAAGTTTCAATCTTTGATTTGCAAGATTTAAAGTTTTAATCTTTGCTTGAGAACATGATTCCTCAACACTTAAAATCTCATAGTTTCTAAACATATGTTATAAGCTAAATATTATGTCTTCGTCTTCATCTTTAGATTTCAAGAGCCGAATTTAGTTATATACTTGCTGGGTTTCTTTTTCATACTTTTCCAAACCCAAATAAAAATCTGTTTTGTCTAGTTGTAAGTAATTATTTCTGGATTTGGGAATAAATTTCTAATTATAAGTTGTATAATATGTTTATTAAAAGCTTTCACTATGAAAAGATATGTATTCTTAGATCATTTGTATTGTTTATAGTGGGAGGTTAGAGGAGTTATTTTATCCTAAGCATTATATGGGTGTTATATAAGAATGAGAAATTATTTATCCATTATATTATAGTTGGTTTATTGGATTAATTAGGTGAATATAATACTGAGAAAATAGGCAAAATGGTTAAAGATAGCTATAAGGTTTGAGTTAGTTGTTGAACTTGAAGTTCGTTTAGAAATTTATTGATTATTGTTTATAATACGAATTAGGCTATTGTGGAATTCGGATATCATATGGGTGAGCAATGTTAGGTATTCTTGAAGATTATTATGGAAGCGAGTGTTGATTGGAGGATAGAAGAGGTACACACTTGTTTTACCACCTTCGAAATATGAATTTAGTATCTTGTATAATTACATGGATTTCTTGTGTTGAGCTCGATGTGTTTATGTATGTATATATTTTTCAAACGTGGTCACCTAAAAGTATTTATGATTATGAGTTGTGAAAGAATTGTAAAATGAAGTCATGCTTTGAAAGTTTGAATTTTCATTGAGTTGAAATGCTGAGAGGCACCAGAACTTTTAAGAATAGAAACTTGTGGTATTGTTATATGAACTCGTTTTTATGAACCAAGTTCATCAGACTTTTATATGTTTTGTAATTGTTTTAGTAATAGTAGCTATGAATATTTAAGCTAGAATTTTCGATATGTGTATGTAGTTTTACAATGAGATTTCCGGTTTATAAACCTAGGAGTACGAATTCGATATCGTTTGTGAACTTGATTTTGATCTAACTACAATTGAAATGGAAAGATTTGAAAAGCAAGAAAAGGGATTTTGGTCAAAGTATGTTAGACTTATGAATATGGACAAATGATTTGCGATATGGGTTCTTATATAGGATTTATGAAAGTTCACAAATAGAATGGTACGAGATTTGATAGGTATAAAAGAGAACTTTGAGAGCTATGAATTCGAATCATGAGTAAATAAGGATTTATGAAATTATTAAATAGATCTCTGATTTTGTTTATGATGGGGAAGAAACTGCAGCAGTAGTGATGAACACATCGTGGTATGAGTGTATTATGAAATGATGGGACATATGTCCTGGAATAAATCTTGCAAGCTGTACACATATTGTTAGGGGAGACGTCCCCATGAGTTTAGAGATGGCGTAATCCCTCTCTATTCGTATATTTCCCCGATTATTCTATAAACCATCTAAAGGTGAAACTATAAAGTATTCTTGATAAAACTCATAATAGTTATTTTCGTAAACGTTTTGGTTGCTGCAAAGACTTAAGGGTTTATGCAGAATTTCTGAAATATTGTACGAAAGGAATCTATACTAAGAGTTACGCTCTCAATGGTGTTTTCTGAATTTGTTGGTTACGTAGTTGGATTTGGTAAAATGACTATGGATAGAACTACCTATAAGATAGGTAACTAGGAACTATTTTATAGAATTGAAATACATAAAAATATTTATTTCACTTGCGATGGTTTGTGTCTTTGTTAAGTTGTGTGTATTTTCATCTGATCTTATTTTTCTAATGTTCTAATGTGTATATTTTGCTATCTCGATATTGGGCTATTTGAATACAATTAATAATCTTATGAAAAGTGATAAATGGTACAAATATATTTAAGCCACTGAAATGAATTTCTGGTTGAACGGTGTGTACTCAGTTTTTCTGATTTTGTTCTTGGAACCTATCCCGGTGGGGGCGAGTCCGTTGGTGGTAATTTCGCGGGTTTCTCTTGAAAGCTCGAAGTGGATTTTAAGCGAAAGTTGGTTATGGAGTTGTAATTAGATTAATGATTCAGATGTTGTGACTAGAAGTATTCAAGTATGTATTTGAGTAAAATATTCTTTGTTTGGGAATCGTGTAAGGTATTATGTAATCTGTTATTTGTTTTGGAGATGATTTGTTGTGGGCCCATAACCCACAGGTCCAGGATCGTTTAGAGGTTATGTTTCCGATGCGAGTAAATGTAAAATCCAGGTTTATTAAGTGGTAATTGAGATTTATGAATGTTAAGTGTGATTAGCTAGCAGCTCGGAAGTGCGGGCTGTTACAATACTTCTTTTTCCATGGACAACAATTGACCACTTTTTATCAGAAGGGTCAGTTACGTAGAATACTTGCTTAACTTGTGATGCAAGCACGAATAGCTCTTCACTATAACGCAACCGACCCAAGTCTACAAGAGTAAATCCACAAGGGTCATCTTTTCTTATGTAGCGCCGGTTATAATCAACCCACTTGCATCGAAATAAGCAGACCGTGAAACCAGAGTAGTCAAGCTCCCATATATCTTGAACCCGCCCATAGTATAACAATTTAGCATCAATAGGAGACTTGTCTTTGGCACTTGCATACTGTGTAGAAGATGCCTCTACTGAAACGCCACTATTCTGCAGAGATCTCGACTTTTGATCTTGACGATCTGTCCAAAATGTAAATCCGTTAACATCATAACCCTCATAGGAGTGCACAGCTTCTCGAGGACCAAATGCTAGCCACCTCAGAGTTTCAGAAACATTGGAATCTACTTCACGCATTAATCGGTTATGGAACCAATCAATAAACGTCTTATTATGCAACTGCATCAATGCTCTAGTCCCTTTACCTGGATTATGATCGCATAACTCCTCCATATGCTCATCCAAGTAAGGATGGACTTGTACCATATGCTGCAATACAAATAAGTGTGCTTGTATGCACCTTTCAACGGGAGGTACAATCATTTTGGAGCCAAGTGTACCTTTACCCTCGAGTCTGCCCTCGTGTCGAGATGTAGGACCTCCAATAGGATCAACATTAGGTAAGAACTCAGCCACAAAATTATTGACCTCTTCACTCACAATCCCCTGAATTATACTTCCTTCTGGTTGAGCAGGATTCCTTACCTTATCTTTCAAAGAGCCCATATGTCTCTCAAAGGGATAGCACCACCTCAAAAACACCGGACCACATAGCTTAATTTCTCGAACGAGATGTACAACCAAATGGACCATAATGTCGAAGAAAGCAGGTGGGAAATACATCTCAAACTTGCACAAAGTCTCTATCACACCAACCTGGAGAGCATCAAGCTTCGACGGTTGTAACTTTTTGCTACATATAGTATTGAAAAACGAACATAGCTCTGTTATGGTGTGTCTCACGTGTTTCGGCAATATCCCTCGAATTGCAATCGGTATGAATACTTGCATCATTACATGACAATCGTGAGACTTCATACTCGATAATTTCAACTCACCGTCTAAGGTAACAAATCTTTTCATGTTCGATGAGTGCCCTGATGGAACCTTAATGCCGTACAAAGACTCGCAAAAAAGTCGCTTCTCAGCTCTAGATAGAGTGTAGCAAGCCGGAGGCAAATAGTTCCTATCATCATCCTTCACCGTTTTCTTTCCTTTTCCTTCAATTCCTGCAGGCGACCCGTCTTCTTTTCCCTTATCTTTTCCCTTTTCTTTTCCTTTACTAGACACTTTTTCTTTTTTCTTTCTTTTCTTAGTGTCCCTCTTTTGAGCCCATAACTCTGGTCGAAGTCCCTCACTTTCCAGATACAGTCGCACCCCTTTGCTATCCTTTGTCTTATGTGGAATATTCATAAGTGTCCCCAGAATGGGGTCACATACATTTTTCTCTATGTGCATGACGTCGAGACAATGTCTAACCTCTAGATCTCTCCAATATGGAACTTTCCACAGAATAGACTCTTTTTTCCAAAGTCCCTTATCACCAACACTCGCTCCTTTGCCGAATATCGTTTCAATACCCTTGACTTGATCATAAACCTCAGTACCAGTCAATGGTCTACGAGCAACCCCTTCCTCAACTGTTCCATCGAATGCCTTCTTCTTATTACGATAAGGATGGTCGCGTCGAAGGAACCTTCGGGTGCGCATATAAACATCTTTGTGACAAGTACTAATGTATTTAGATGATGTGTCGTCCAGGCAAATCGGGCAGGCTTTCTTCCCTTTGTTCTTGTACCCGGATAAGTTCCCATAAGCAGGATAGTCATTAAGAGTGAATAAAAGCATGGCACGCCATGTGAATACCTCATCAGCATGTGCGTCATACACAGAAACCCCTTCATCCCACATTTTTCTCAAATCATCAACAAGTGGCTGGAGGTAGACATCTATGTCATTTCCAGTCAAGTTTCGGCCCCGAAATAAGAATCGACAACATGATGTACTTGCGTTTCATGCACAACCAAGGAGGCAAGTTGTATATAACTAGAAGAACCGGCCATGTACTATGTTGAGAACTAAGAGTGCCAAATGGGTTCATCCCATCCGTGCATAGGTCAAGCCTCAAATTTCTGGCCTCGGCACCAAAGGGCTTATGCACTCGATCGATACCTTTCCACTCAGGAGAATCGGCCGGATGTTTGATAAAACCGTCCTTCTTCCTTCGTTATGCATGCCACCTCAAGTTCTTAGCATCTTTTTTAATTGAAAACATGCGCTTGAATCGTGGTATAATCGGAAGATACCACATCACCTTTGCTGGAGGCCCTTTCTTATCACTAACCCCTGCACGCCTGTAACGCGACTTCCCACATCGAGGACACTCATCCATATGTTCATATTCATTTCGATATAGCACACAATCGTTTGGACAAGCATGTATCCTCTGGTACTCTAAACCGAAGGGACACATCAGTTTCTTAGCATAGTAGTTCGACTTCGGTAGTTCATGGTCGTCCGGTAACATATCACCAAAGGCTTGCAACAAGGAAGTGAAACAAGAGTCACTTATACCGGCTTTCGTCTTGATATTATAGAGTGTTATCACGGCCGTCAGCTTCGTGTACCTCGTACAACCTGGATACAACGGTTTCCGAGATGCCTCGGTCATGCACTCAAAAACACGAGGCCGTTTGCCAGCATAATCATCCACCCCCTCCATCATCTCCTCTATATAGTCCCCTTCATCATCATCATCCTCTACTTCATGATCCTCATATTCGTCCTCGATGTTCTTGTCATTCTCAATGACATCAAACTCACCTCCTTCACGCACATCGTTAACAATGGCATTCCCACCATCATATATACCCTCCTCACCGTGCCAAATCCATACATGGTAGTCTTGCCTAAACCCGCGACGAAAGATATGCTCCCTAAGCGACCCAATGCTACTAACCATGCCCACATTACTACAATCAACACAAGGACAATAAAACCCCTCGGTTCTCGTTGCAGCCTGATGACTTAATGCAGCATCACAAAATTCATAAACCCCATCCACGAATTCGCACGTGTCGCAACTACCGTACATCCATGCACGATTCATTTCAATCAGACCTCTAATTAAACACAACCAACAAGTACCTCATGTCAATGACGAACTTCATTACATGATTAGAGTTTATGAACCATATATATTTAATGAAATTAGGCATGCTTTCCAAGGGTCCTTATCACTCCAACCTAACCCATCCTTAGATGTCTAATCTCACTAGTGAATATATGCCTTCTTTTCGATTCTACGGAAAATCCGGCAGCATTTCCCTACAGTTCTCCATGTAGACGATGTAGATATATAGTTACTTATATCTACATATGTACCCAAAGAACAAAAGTAGGGAAACGACGAGCCAAGATTTTCCTCTAGAATCGAAATAAAGGCATACATTCACCACCTAAGTGAGATTAAACATCTAAGAACAGTCCCAAACCGGGGACTATTCAGGACTTACTCCTAATGAGTAAGTTTCGAACGGGTATCTAGGCATATGATATGATGATGCATACATAGGTTTTTAAACAACAAAACATTTTACATCTAATCTCAATTCAACGAAAAATATATACATTTTTTCACGTATAAACCAATTTACTATATATGAAAGCAAGAAAGTTGAATATGAATGATAACATACCAATATCAAGGTTGTAAATAGGAAAATCGAACTCAACACTCCGTCACTAGCTAGCTTCAATCAACAACAAAGTGAAAGTTAACATTAGTATAAATTAGCAAATCAAACAAAACAAAACAAAACAAAACAAAACTAAACTAAACCAAACCAAACTAAACTAAACAAAACAAAACAAAACAAAACTAAACTAATTAAGTACAACAACAACACAACAACCACTACACCAACCACTACAACAACCACAACAACAACAACCACAACAACAACAACCCCACCAAAGCCCTAGTTTTTTAACCTAAAAAGCACACTAACTACTTAAACTAAAATCAAATTAACTCAAATCAATCAACTTTGAACCATCCTTTAACTATTATACAACCTAATTTCACTAACAACTATTCATAAAACTACAATGAATTATAAACTTGAAGTTTCAAATATGAGATTAAAATAAAAGTTATGAACTTTTAGTTACCTAGGAAGAGGTGGAGGAGGAATGTAGTTGTTTAGGGTGGGGTAGAGGACGAATGTAGTTGTTTAGGAGGAGGAAGGTGGAGGTACGCAACCTAGGGCACCCAGCTTCGGGTGGAAATGAGTTAGACGAATGGTGGAAGCTTCGGGTGGCGCGGAATCGGGTGGTGGCGGCGGTTTGGTGGCGCGGAATCGTGGTGGTGGCGGCGGAATCGGGTGGTGAAGGAGGAGGGTTGAACTCGCTGAAGGAGGAGAACTGAAAATGGGTGGGAACTGAAATTGGGTGAATTAGCGAGGGAAAAAAACACGGGACTATGGGCAGAAATAAAAAACCCGAAAATCTGATGCGGTCTTAAGAACCGGATCAGATTTTTTAAAACCGCAGCAGATTATAGAATCTGATCCGTTTCTCTAAAAGACCGCATCAGATTCTTTGCCCAGACTTCCCTCCCATTTTTCCATTGATTTTCGGATGCGGTTTTCTAAAAACCGAATCTGTTACTAAGTGTCAGATAAGGTTTTTTCCGCTAGTGCCTCTCTCCTTTGATCCTCCCTCTCCGGCCCACCTACATTCGACCCACACCTCCACTGCCGCCCTTTCTACCCTCCGGCCAGTTGGATGGCTACAAGGAGCAACATGGAATTTTCAAACCCAAGAGGGTCTTTAACTTGAGCACTTCCACTACCACTTCCATTTCTCCAATTCCCAAAAATCTCGTAAGTGCTTTACATGACCCGAATTGGAAAGCTACCATGATTGACAAATATGATGCTCTAATTAAAAATAAGACGTGGGAGTTGGTTCCTCGTCCTGAAAATGTGAATCTTATTCGTTCTATGTGGATTTTCGTCATAAAAAAAATTATGATGGTTCTTTTGAGCGGTATAAAGGCCATCTTGTAGGTGATGGCAGGTCTCAACAGGTTGGAGTTGACTGTGACGAAACATTTAGTCCCGTTGTCAAACCGGCAACTATTCGGACTGTATTGAGCATTGCTCTTTCTCGTTCTTGGCCCATTCATCAATTGGATGTCTAGAACGCCTTTCTCCATGGTAATCTCAATGCGACAGTTTATATGCATCAACCTATGGGGTTTCGAGATCCTACTCATCCAGATTATGTCTGTCGCTTGAAGAAATCCTTATATGGGCTCAAACAGGCCCCTCGTGCATGGTACCAACGTTTTGCAGACTATGTATCTACTATCGGCTTTTCTCATAGCCGATCTGACCTCTCACTGTTTATTTATTGTCGTGGCTCTGACATTGCTTACATTTTGCTCTATGTTGATGACATTAGTCTCACAGCTTCATCTGATGCTCTCAGAAAATATATCATGTCTCTTCTTGGAGCAGAATTTGCCATGAAGGATCTAGGTCCTTTGAACTATTTTTTGGGTGTGGCTGTCACTCGCACCTCTGCAGGCATGTTTCTCTCTCAGAAAAATTATGCAGCTGACATTATAGTGCGTACAGGCATGACCACCTGCAAGCCTCGCCACACTCCTGTTGACACAAAGGCGAAACTTGGAGCCTCTGCTGGCACTGCTTATTCGGATCCTACTCTCTATCGCCAGCTTGCCGGTGCCTTACAATATCTCACCTTCACCAGACCCGATACATCATATGCTGTCCAACAGGTGTGTTTACATATGCATGATCCGAAAGTTGAGCATATGAATGCTCTCAAGCGCATTGTGCGCTACATTCAGGGTACTATTCATTATGGTCTCCATCTCTACATGTCTTCTTTTGCATCTTTTATTGCTTATACGGATGCTTGATTGGGGTGGATGTCCGGACACTCGCCGCTCCACATCTGGATATTGTATTTTTCTTGGTGATAATTTGCTCTCTTGGTCCTCCAAACATCAACCCACTTTGTCTAAGTCAAGTGCCGAGGCCGAATACCGTGGAGTTGCTAATGTTGTTTCTGAGTCTTGTTAGCTCCAAAATCTCCTTCTTGAGCTTCGTTGTCCCATCTGCAAAGCTACATTGGTTTACAAGTGATAATGTTAGTGCCATATACTTCTCTCGGTAATCCCGTTCAACATCGCCGCACTAAACATATTGAGATGGACATCCATTTCGTACGTGAAAAAGTTGCACGTGGAGAAGTTCGAGTTCTTCACGTTACGTCCCGTTACCGGATTGCCGACATCTTCACTAAAGGTCTTCGCCGCATACTTTTTGATGATTTCCGGGACAGTCTAAGCGTACGACAACCTCCCACCTCGACTGCGGGGGTATGATAGACTACGTATATATTAGGCCATAGTCAACTATATTTAGCACATGTATATTTAGTATAATCTTTCCTTATGTATAGCTAATTTGTTCCTATAATTTAGCCTTAGGTTATGCTGTACACTAATGTATATATACGGTTGCTAAATTATCATTGAGAATCAAGGATAATATTCTCCTACAACTTCAATGTTCTAGAGTAGACTTGCTCGTCCCTGGAATGTGACCCGACAATACCTTTTAAGTATAATTTTTTTGTCTAAAATCATTTTTTTTCAAAAAAAAAAAAAAAAAAAATACTTGGCACGAAACCAAATTTTACAAATTTTTCTTTTGGTAAGAAAATATACTTTTTACCGATTAAAATTTCATTAAATATCCTTTCGTGCTAAATTTCCTTAAAAGTGATTTTTGAAAAAACTAAATTAAAAGGTAGTTCCTCATAGGATTTCCTGAAATAATACTACTCGATCCAAAATCGTGCGACGCATGTGCCAAAATATCTAAGACTTCCACTATCTCATAATATAGTCTTGCTATGCTTTATTTTTTCACGGGAATTAAGGAGTACCAAAATACTTTTTTGGTACTTTTGTCTCGAAGGTGGAACTACTTATTTATTTTCTTTTTCCTTCAAAAAAATAAAAAAAGTAATAAATGTTCCTTGCAATAGTGTAAAAGCAATATATAGGGGCACACATTTTGAAAGAAAGGTAGTGGTATTTTGGAAAGTTTGTGTAAAAATTTAGGATAATTTAGTCCAAATAAAAAATTGATAAAAGATAAAATAGGTACAACATTTTGGGACATCCGAAAAGGAATGTAAGACTATATTATGGTGCGGAGGGAGTATAATAAAGAAGGATATTGGTAGCGTGTTGAATTTACGGATCAATATATATTCTAAACTTTACCGCCCAACTAGTGCTTAGGCCCCGTTTTCTTGGGCACGGTTTTGATTCGATTCATTTCAATTTAGCTCGTTTCAGTTTAATTTAACTACTTTCTCTAACAATTTTACTTCGGTTCAAATCCGTTTAATTCGGTTCAACTCGTTTCAATTCGTTAATGTCGCTCAAAAACATAGAAATTTTTTTATTTAGTACATGCAATCCCCAACCTGTACCAAGGGCCACTATCAATCGATCTCAGTATCTCACCAGCTCATTCAAATCAACGTGTCAAAATCAAGAGAATATATGGAAAGATAGCTTAAGATATCGTATAAGAGTATAATACTATATAAGCTTAAAAAACCATGGATTGACATTTGTGTAAATTAGAGGACCTTTGTCCCATCTGCATTAGACATGCATGGCATAAGAAATCAATCTCCAAATAAACAATAATAGCAAACAACAGCAGTCAAGGAACCTCAAAGATATGGCAAGACAGCTGACCTTTTATAAGCTTAAATTGATTGTTTGACATTCCTTCCCCTTATCATTATCCCTCATATTTAAAGAGTTTGGCTTATAAAATTGGTTGGATATACCTTCTCAAGTATCGGTTAATATGGTCTTCATCTTATCTATCTAAATATATAATAAAAAATAAAAAAATACTCAAGAGTATAGATGTTTTTGTAAGGAAAGAAAAACTAGGTTAGGCCTTTAAATAGGACCAACCTAACACATCTTTATAATGATTGAAAGGAACATAAGGTCAGGAAGCTCAAACAAGTGGTGGAGAGAATGATACGAGTGTTGACCCTGATGAGCCAGGAAATTTGCTGCTTAATTTGCCTTCCGAAAACAATGAGAAAAAGAGACGTCGCCAAACTGATTCAGATCAATCCCTGCATCACAAATAAAATTGTCAATTTCTCAAGGAACTTTCCAAGTCTTACAAAGAGAATTGAGGACAACAAAGTTGTCTCCTTCAATACAAAAATTCTCAATGCCAATCGAGACAACAACTCAAATACCTTCACGCACAACCCAAGCTTCTTCAGTAGCGAGAATAGAGACTAGAATGGAGAGAAACGAAATATTACTTTGCCAGTCAGTGGCGGATCCAGGAATTTATGAATGGTGGGTCACTACCGACTTGCTTGCACAGAGATGGGTATGGGTACGGGTTCGGATACGCACATCCATACATGATAATCCATGAATTTGTCAAACATATCAATCAAATTCACTTAAACTATTCAAATTTAATCTCATATCAACACATTATGCATATATACAAAATAATTTCACATTAGAGGGAAATTCTATCCATCTCCAACTAATTCCACCAGCACATAAAACACATAAAACCAAAGGCTCATTCATGGCCTCTCCGAAAACTTCACATGATAGGTCCAATTCTAAAAATCCTAAAACAAGAGTTTTAGTGCATTACCTGAACACAATCAATCAAACCTTCAAAGCTAATCCAAAGCTCATAGCGTCACAGTCATCATTCACCAATTAGCCACTGTAACAAATTATATTAAATTAACAACAATACATATAACAATAATAAATTAACAACAATAAATTTAGGCATTTAGCCACTGTAAATCTTTTAGCCAAGTTACAATTCTACATAAAAACCACTATTTTGATATAACGGCCCTAGAAAAGTAGTCACAACAACACTTTTCTTTGCAGCAAGGACCTCTGCAACTAATTACTAATGTAATAATTCCTTAAACTGTCTTAGATGAGTGACCAAATGACAAAAGATTAAACACCATCATAATTTACATTACAGGACTGATAAGGCCAGCAAGATAGCAGTTGCGGATAATGGATATAGACTTATAGAGAACAAACCAGAATATGTTGGCAGATCACAACTCACAAGGCAACATTGTACATATTGCAGATTGCACTACATCAGAGCTCAGCTTGACAAAGGTTCTACTTGCGCTAATACCTGTTTGCAGGTACCAAGACCTAAACCTACTCACAACGTTCCAGAAGACACTGGTTTCCTGCACATAACATTTCATTATCATTCTGCATCAACAAAATATAAAAACTCAAAACTAAACCAATGGAACTGAGTTTCAAACAAACAAAAAAAAAAAAAAAACTCACCTGACGTCTAGCGAGAGAAATTCTAATGAAACATGCTGTCAATTTGCCATAGACCATAAAATATAATCAACAAAATCAGCATTAACATTGATAATGCCCAATTCAAATATAACGCCATTTTAATTTTCAAACACCAACAACACCCAAATCAAAGTACAACAACAAAATTAACATTTATAACAATTCTAAATTATATAATCTGATATATAAACACCCCTAACAAGTGAAATTGCAATTTATTTTCCAATTCTCATGAAATTGATAAACCCTAATCTGTAAAGTAAAACAAGAAATCAACAAAATTGAGCAGATTAAGATGTACCTAGTCTGCTAGTCACGAGTCACGACTCTTGGAGGTTGTCCGTCCATCGTCCATCGTCCACCGTCATCCACCGAGTTTCGAGCCAAAACGTTGCGGCTGCAGGTCGGCGATTACGAAGCAACCAGGCAACAGCAGCCAGCAGAAGGTCCGAGACTTCGAGTCACGATTTCACGACCGTCTTTAGATGCGCGCGCCGCCGCCGGTGAGGGCGTATGAGGGAGGAGTGAAGGTGACTGGATCTGAGGTTGTATGAGAGAGAAAGGGAGAACTGAGGTCTGAGATGAAGTGAGATGTGAGAAAAAGAGAGTTTGAGAGAGTGTGAAAATGAAAATGAATCGCTGAAAGATGCGTGAATTGGAATAGAATATTTTTTTTTTTTTTATCGCTGGTGCACGTGCACCAGGGTGTTATGAGCTAAATCCGCCACTGTTGCCAGTCTCTAATAATAAAGCCAAAGGAGGCCCTTCCGTCTTTAAGTTTAGATACATCAAATTTTAGCTTATAGTGATTTAAAGGAGGCTTGTTCCACCACACCTCTTTAGACGGCTTAGGAGCTTTAGAAAGTGGACGACCTAACAATGGTCACCCAAGAGTATAGATTTCATGTGTTAAATGCCATTTTGGAGAAAAGTAGCCGATATCACAACTTTAACAACCAATGAAACTCCCACATTTTGATCTGGAGAACTTAAAAAGAGATCATTTGCAAGTTTTGTTGGACTTCTTAACTTGCTGCATCCAGTGGGTCCTTTATTTTCATAAAAAATCTATTCAAAGAGGGACATAAATGTGAAAGGAATGAGTTACAGTGGAAATGTGGAATTGATCAAATCTGAAGAGATTTAAGCTTTATGACTGACCAAGAGCATTAAAAACATGTCCTAAGTATCATTTTGGTGAGAAAAACTTCATTGCTTGTTTTTGAGAGAAAAAGTAATGGGAGAAGAGGGAAGAACGCGTATAATTTTCTTAGAATTACAAAGATTATTTTATAATTTTATACTTTATTAAACTATCTGTCTGATCTCCCATATTGAACAATAAAAAACAAAAAGGAAAGGTTGAGTTCCCAAATCGCGAAAGTGGTGATTAAGCCCACTACAAAGATTATTTTATAATTTTATACTTTATTAAACTATCTGTCTGATCTCCCATATTGAACAATAAAAAACAAAAAAGGAAAGGTTGAGTTCCCAAATCGCGAAAGTGGTGATTAAGCCCACTAAGTTTGCTCAAAACTGAGATTAGGCCCCTCAAGTTTCACTTGTGGTGATTAACCCCCACAAACTTTACCAAAATGTGAGATTATACACTTATTATAATATTCAGACATATTCTCATTAGTAAATTTTTTTTTTTAAATACTAAGATATTAGATTATAGTATTATACATATGTTTATACAACTTATTCTTCCTGACAAGGCTATGGGGAAGATGAGAATATTTGCATAGTGATAGGGCATAATCTGGCAAGGCTATGAGGAAGAAGAGATGCACGCAGCACGTTTAGTGAAGAAATTGTTTTTTTTTGTTTATGTATGTTTGTACTTAATATGTATAATTTATGTATTTAAGATGTTTTATATCATCATAAAATGATTTTGAATTTTGTCCCCAGGTATTTTTCCTAAGAAAATACTCTACATTTGTAAGGAAAAAAATGGTTATATATACTAATAAGTGTGTAATCTCACATTTGGGTAAAGTTGTGGCGGTTAATCAACATAAGTGAAACTATTAGATTACGTAAATATTAGGTAGAATATTTTGTAATATCTTTAGGCATTATTAGTTCCTTAATTGTAGCCTAGCATTATGTTGTATAGTGAGTATATTAACCTGTTGAAAGGAATGAAATGATCACGGAAAATATTTCCTTCATGGTATCAGATTCTAAGGGTGTCTTCCGCTGCCCTATTCTCTCTCTTTCTTCCTCCTTCTTCTTCCTTCCTCCTTGATCAGCCATGACTGGTGAAACTCCCGTCAAATCAACCCACACCTTCCATCCGGCGCTTGCCGTCTCTAATATTAAGAATCATGTCTCTGTGGTTCTTGAGATGGAGAACTCACAATATGGCATGTGGGATGACCTTTTTAAGATCCATGCACGCTCTCATAAAGTTCTTCATCATATTATCCCTCCACCCAAAAAGAAAGAGAAATCGGCTCCGTCGACCGATGAGGAACTCGAGCTATGGACCACCATTGATGCAACTGTGCTTCAATGGATTTATTCGACTATTTCGAATGATCTTTTAAATACAATTATCGAACCCGATGCAACTGCCATGGAAGCATGGGATCGTTTACGTGAAATTTTCCAAGATCACCAAAACTCACGTGTGGTGACTCTCGAACAGGAATTCACCACGACCCGCAATGGAGGATTTTCCTTCGGCTTCGGCTTATCGTCAGCGTTTGAAGAGTCTTGCGGATCAACTTAAAAATGTCGGCGCTCCGGTAAGCAATAGTCGCTTGGTTCTCCAACTTGTGTCGGGTCTCACCGAGGCCTACAAAGCCGTAGGTACGTAGATTCGCCATGCTAAGCCCCTCCCTCCTTTTACCGAGGCCCGATCTTCTCTTGTGTTGGAAGAACGTGAACTTGCAGCCATGGCTTCCCATGGGTCTGCCTCGGCTACGGTGGCCACCGTTGATGAGGCTTCCTCTCACTCTGAAAATTCGGGTCATTCCAAGGGCAAAAATAAAAATTCTGCCCGTAATAATCATGGCCGAAAGGGGGGGCTCTGGTCGCGGCTCCGGCGGTGGCAAGGGTGGCTCCGGCGGCCAGTGTGGTGGTGGACGCAGTCCTGACGGCCGGCAGACCGCGGCTCCGGGTCAACAGCAGCAGCCGTGGCAGATGGGTCATTGGCAGTGGGTACCTGCTGCCCCTCCCCCTTGCCCATTCCCTACTACTCGTTGGGCTCGTCCAACTCCTGCCACAGCAGGCCCAACGAGGCATCCAGGTGTGTTGGGCTCTCATCCAACTCCCCAACTATACACTGCAGCAGCTCCTGCTCCGTATGTCCCCACCGACATTGAATCGGCTATGCACACCATGACATTAAACCCGCCCGATCCAACTTGGTACATCGATACCGGCGCCACATCTCATATGACATCCACGAACGGTAATCTCTCGTCTTATTTTAATTTGAGCAATCAACATAGTGGTATTATTGTCGTTAGTGGCCATTCTATTCCAATTCGTGGTTGTGGTGATACTTGTTTGCCTTCCCCTAATCCTCCATTATCCTTGCGCAATGTTTTACATGCTCCTAAACTCATTAAGAATTAATTTCAGTTCGGAAATTTACTACTGATAATTCTGTGTCTGTTGAGTTTGATCCTTATGGGTTTTCTGTGAAGGATTTCCGGACGGGGGTTGACAATAATGAGATGTGATAGCAGGGGCGA
Source organism: Beta lomatogona (assembly GCA_947646795.1). Taxonomy (NCBI): domain Eukaryota; kingdom Viridiplantae; phylum Streptophyta; class Magnoliopsida; order Caryophyllales; family Amaranthaceae; genus Beta; species Beta lomatogona. The sequence continues at coordinate 7,080,462 of CANSNZ010000063.1, read as the reverse complement.
TCTATATCCCATTACCACTACTACTCTTCCAAACACAACTCCATCAACCTTTGCAGCTTTGTCTCCTACTCTTTGGCATGATCGTCTGGGTCACCCGGGAGTTTCTATTTTGGAGTCTCTTAGGCTTAATAACAACATTGAATGTAATAAGACTAGTAGTTCTAGTGTTTGTCATTCTTGTGTTCTTGGTACTCATGTTAAGTTACCATTTGAATCTTCTACTTCTGAAACTGTGATGCCTTTTGATATCATTCATAGTGATTTATGGACCTCCCCTGTTTTAAGTTCAATGGGACATCGATATTATGTTCTGTTTTTGGATGATTATTCGAAGTTTTTATAGACTTTTCCTATTGCTAAGAAATCCGATGTCTATGCCAAATTCTTAGTTTTCCAAGCCCATATTCGCACCCAATTTGAACGGAATATTAAAACAGTCCAATGTGATAATGGGAGGGAGTATGATAATGGTAAATTCGGGAAATTTTGTGAGTCTTATGGGATGTCATTCCGTCTTTCTGTCCTCATACCTCCTCATAAAATGGTAAAGCAGAACGAAAAATTTGCTCCATCAATAACATCACTAGAACTCTTCTTACTCATGCATCTCTTCCCGCTTCCTTTTGGCATCATGCTCTTCAAATGGCTACTTACCTCCTTAATATCTTACCAAGCAAGTTATTGGGTCATCTCTCTCCTCTTCAAGTTCTTTACCAAAGAGAGCCTTCTTACTCTCATCTTCGGGTTTTTGGGTGTTTTTGCTATCCTCTCATTCCGTCTACCACAATCCACAAGTTGCAACCTCGGTCTACACCTTGTGTCTTTTTGGGGTATCCTACCAATCACTGTGGCTACAAGTGTTATGATTTATCATCCCATAAAATTATTATTTCTCGTCACGTGATTTTTGATGAGAAGGTTTTCCCGTTTTCCAAATTACACACACCCGATCCCCATACTTATCAATTCTTGGATGAGGGCCTGCATCCTTTTTGGTCTCATTTGGATCAAAATCAAGACCATCAGCCTAGTTCCCTTAGCTCATCACACGCGGCCCCTGACCATCTGGACCCTCAGCCCAGCCCAGTTCCTTCCCCACGTGTTCCGTCTCCCCCTCCTGTGTCTGCCTCGTCCTTACCTGCCACTGGACCGGCCCATTCCCAAACGGCCCAACAGACTACCCCTTTGGGGCTGCGGGATTCCTCACCTTCTCCTATTCATTCTCCCGTAGCCCACCAGCCCACCTATTCCCCCTCACTTGAGCCCAACAACATTATCCACTCAGCCCATCTCTTCCAAATCGGTCTCGCATGATGACCCGTAGTCAACGCGGTATTTTTAAGCCTAAACGCCAGTTTAGCTTAACTACCACGGTTCCAAAGTCACCTCTTCCATGTAACCCGTTGACTGCTCTTCGCGACCGAATTGGAAAATGGCCATGAATGATGAATTTGATGCTCTTATTAAAAATGAGACGTGGGAGTTAGTGCCCCGTCCATCTAATGTGAATGTTATTCGATCTATGTGGATTTTCACTCATAGACACAAGTCTAATGGTGATTTTGAGAGAAAGCCCGTCTTGTAGGTGATGGCAAAACTCAGCAGGTCGGTATTGATTGTGGTGAAACTTTCAGTCCGGTGGTGAAACCGGCTACGATCCGCACTGTTCTCAGTTTGTCTTTGTCCAAAAATTGGTCAATTCATCAACTTGATGTTAAAAATGCCTTTCTTCATGGAGAACTCAAGGAAACGGTATATATGCATCAACCAATGGGTTTCCGTGACCCTGTTCATCCAGATTATGTATGTTTGCTTCGTAAGTCTTTGTATGGACTTAAGCAGGCCCCGCGGGCATGGTATAAACGGTTTGCAGATTATGTGTCATCTATTGGTTTTTCGAATAGCCGGTCTGACAACTCTTTGTTTATCTACCGACAGGGGTCCGCTATGGCATACATTTTGTTATATGTTGATGATATTATTCTTACTGCCTCCTCAGATTCTCTTTGTCGCTCCATTATGAGTCTCCTTGCCTCTGAGTTCGCAATGAAGGATTTAGGTCCTTTGAATTATTTTCTTGGCATTGCGGTGACTCGCCACAAGGGTGGCATGTTTCTTTCACAGCGCAAGTATGCTGAGGAGATTATTGATCGTGCTGGCATGTCTTCTTGTAAGGCTACTTCTACTGCGGTTGATACTAAATCGAAGGTCAGCCGCTCTTCTGGTGCTCCTTATGATGATCCCACTCTCTATCGCAGTCTTGCAGGTGCCCTACAATATCTTACTTTCACCAGGCCGGATATCTCTTATGCTGTTCAACAAGTTTGCTTACATATGCATGATCCTCGGGATGTTCATATGCATGCTCTTAAGCGCATCATCCGGTACATTCAGGGTACACTAGATCATGGATTACATCTATATCCCTCTTCCATCACTGACCTCATTTCCTACACTGATGCTGATGGGGGGGGATGCCCTGATACACGTTGTTCGACGTCTGATTATTGTATTTTTCTTGGGAACAACTTGCTATCTTGGTCATCCAAACGCCGACCTACTCTCTCCCGTTCGAGTGCTGAGGCAGAATATAGGGGGATTGCTAATGTTGTCTCTGAGTCATGTTGGATTCGGAATCTCCTGTTGGAATTACATTGCCCTGTTCACAAGGCTACCTTGGTCTATTGTGACAATGTAAGTGCCATTTATCTTTCCGGAAATCCAGTACAACACCAGCGCACCAAACACATTGAAATGGACATTCATTTTGTTCGCGAAAAGGTTAGGAAAGGAGAAGTACGTGTCCTTCATGTTCCGTCCCGATATCAGATTGCTGATATCTTTACAAAAGGTCTACCCCAGGTTTTATTTGAAGATTTTCGGGACAGTCTCAGCGTACGTGAACCTCCCGCTTCGACTGCGGGGGTGTATTAGATTACGTAAATATTAGGTAGAATATTTTGTAATATCTTTAGGCATTATTAGTTCCTTAATTGTAGCCTAGCATTATGTTGTATAGGGACTATATTAACCTGTTGAAAGGAATGAAATGATCATGGAAAATATTTCCTTCAGAAACTTGAGGGGCATAATCTCACTTTTGAGTAAACCTAAGGGGCCTAATCATCACTTTTTCCATTCTCAAATTGTGTGTCCATAGTTGCTTTGACCATGTTTAATCTTTAAGGAGTCGTGAAAGATTTGTAATATGACAATTATTAAGGCATAAGAAAATATTACCTCCATCCGTCAAGATCTAAATCTAGTATGTATAATTCAAAATTACATTATCAAAGTGATTGTTATCTATAAACGAAAATCTATGAACGAAAATCACTTAAGAATCTGACCATTATTAGAAATGGTTCACTGCAAAACAGTGAAAATGACGAGTTTACCCTTGTCTATTGGTTAAAATTAGTTTTACTTTGTATTTTATTTTTAACTGGATGTACAACACACAGTTTATAAATACAACAATTGTTGGATGTATAAACATAGTCTTTGGATATACACGATTTGACAGCAAACATAGATAGCTTACAGATGTACCAACATAATTCTTCGACACAATTTTACATATACAAACATATATAATTGCTTTGATGTGCAAAGATATAAAAGAGTTTATGTGCACATATAGAATATGGATGTACAAAACTCTTTTTAAATGTACATATTTCTTCTAAATTGTGGCTTAACTCATGTCTTAAGTATAGTAGACAACAAGAACATAAGCGTCTTTATACTGCCTTATTCACCAGCAAACCGTTTGTTATTTAGCCTTTTTCACCTCAAGCAGTATTAGCAGAAGCTATTTGAACAAGGCAATCACATAAGAGTTGTGGCTGACTGAGCATTGTCATGTGATCTGCACCTTCAATTTCCCTGACCTCCTGGACCCCACTATTCTCAATTATCCAACGTACAAATTCCTCAGTTATTGCTTTGTCTTCCTTGCTTATCACATAAATTCGCCTAACTGATCCATACCCATTCTTTGAGAACCTCTTTGCCTTTCTTAGGTCAGGAATGAAAATTGATGATGGTCTTTGCAGTGCTATTGCAAGCTCTAAATCCTACAACAATATGAAAACTAATTTTTTCAATTCGGGTCTTCATATCATCAATTGCGATTTTGGGCGTGAGAAGATACCAAATTAATTTTTCAAGAAAAGCAAGGTGGGGGAGCTTTCATTTTATTTAAGTCGAGTTTCACCAAAGTGAGAAAACTCCGAAGGAAATAAAAAAAAATTAAGTATAAAGTTAGACAGCAAAAGTAATAAGAAGCAACACAATGTCAAATTTATTAATTTAACGTGGATCTAAATAGAATGAAAACCCAATATGATACATTGACAGGAATAATCTAATATTTTAATAAAATGTCATAAGAATACAAACACCAAGTAAAAGGTGAACTATAAGGTAAAATTTTGAATCAGAGACCATGTTGGATAAGTGTGACATAAGCAATCGTACACGACCCCAATATTTGAGGGAAAAAACTTTGTCTACCCACCATTAATATAGACTTGTTGAGGGTTATGGTAATGGAATCCAATTTAATATAATAATTATTTTTTTAATGCTCTATTAATAGTGGGTTGTCTACCCGGTGGATAGGTGTAGTAATGTCCATATTTGAGGTTTGTTAAAACTTAAAATATACCAACTCTCTCTCTTTCCTTTATACTATTTGGTAAAATATTGCTGCTGCCATTTATTATTTGGATGGCAAATTCAAAGCCACCTATAGCCCCCACCCTACATGCTATAATTAAAAGGTTTAACAAATAGCAAATACTAGCTAGTGTGAAAGTGGTAAGAGGAATAGTGTGTTGTAGTAGTATAAATAGATGCATGACATTGGTTGCAAAGTGTGCAGCAAACCAACGGTGAGTTGTCCCAAGCTCCAAAAGAGTGTGAGCAAAATAAGAGAGTTTGTAAGAGTTTGTAAAAGTTTCATGTAATAATTTAAGTAAGTTGCTTCCCTATTAAATGTAAGCTATTATTTTTATAATCTCTTATATTGTTAATCCTTCCACAAATCACCCCAAAATATCCTACAATTGGTATCAAAGCCATTCGTTCCGTTATATCATAATGGTATAGTCAAAATCATTTTTTGGCTATCTTAACGGTCGGGGACCGTATTACAAGGCGATTTTCCATTAGTGCACAGTACGGGACTGTGAAGCTTGTTGGTCGGGGACCAAGCTTACTTATGTATTGACGGGCAACACCAAGTCAAAAATGGTGGATATTGCTAGTTCATCTAGTAATATTGAGAAACTCAATAATGGAAATTACAGTACGTGGAGCAGGCGTATGCAATTCTATTTGGGACAAGATCTTTGGGGTATAATTGGTGGTAGTGAAGTTACAATACCAACCGATCCAGAAGAGTTAAAAAAGTGGAAGATTAGGGCCGGAAGAGCCATGTACGTGCTAGCAGCAACCGTCAAGGACGAGTTGCTCTACCGCATCAAGGATGCGAAGATACCCAAGGAGGGGTGGGACACCCTTGCAACTTTGTTCTCTAAGAAGAACAATGCTCAACTTCAGATTCTCGAGAATGAGTTGTTGTCGATCCAGCAGAACAACATGACGGTGAACCAATATTTTACCAAAGTCAAAACTTTGTGTGAGCAAATCAAAAAGCTAGATCATGAAAATCCCATCACGGAGACGAGGATGCGTAGAATGATTGTACGCGGCTTAAAGCCTGGATATAGTAGTCTTGTCATGACGATCCGAGGTTGGGCTACACAACCATCTCTAATTGAGTTCGATCGAGAATGTGTTGGCTAACCAGAAGGCTCTGGAAAATCAGATGTCTGGAGTTTCCGTCAAGGATGAAGAGAAAGCTCTTTTTGGCAACAAGAAGTCAAATAAAGGAGGTGATAAGACATGCGACTCGAGTAATCAACCTGGCAAGTAACACGGTGAGATGTCGTGTGCTATAACTGCAAGAAGAAGGGACACTATGCTCGAGATTGTTGGTCTAAACCAGCAGAAGGGAATGGTGCACTTTAGCGGAGCACGAAAGCCGAAGTAAAGTCGAGTGGGATGTAAAAGCATCCTACGCAGTTGAAGAGGAGCACATTTTCGACATGGAGGTAGTGTCACCCAGCAGCAAAGAACCAGAGGAAGCTGCATTTGTCGCAGTCAACGATAAGATGATCAATTACAAAGATGATTGGATAATTGATTCTGGTTGCTCCAATCACATGACTGGAGACAAATAGAAATTTCTGAGCATGTCTGAGTACAAGTGTGGTAGAGTTGTGATAATAGCCAACAACTCAGAATTGTCAATAACCCATATTGGCAAGGCAGTGGTGATTCAACGATTTAGCAACAAGCAAGTTTCACAACTGATGGCTGATGTCTTGTTTATTGCTTTACTTTTTGATCGCTTTTAGTTGGTATTATAGTTGTTTTTGACTTAGTTTAGGCTAGTTTGTTAGTTATTTCCTTAATTTGTGCAATTTTCCTCCTCGTATGCACTTTCTTTGGGCGCTTTGTTTCATTTCAGGATTTAGGAGCATGCTTGGAGGACACTTACACAACCCTGTATGTTAAGATCGAAGAGGAAGGTCAAGGAAGCATCAAGGAAGCATAACCGAGTTCATGGGGACAAATATAAGAAGTTTTGGAAGGGTTTGCGCACAAGGGTCAACTTCGAATGGCCATAACATTCAGCACACAAAACATTTTTGAGCGATTCAAGTTGGAGATGAAAGTTTGGCTCAATAGATTTCCAATAAGTGGTCACAAGCTCAATTCCGATAAAAAACGAGTGAGATATGGCCTTTTAAAAATGAACTGACGAAACTGAAAACTGACCCGAGCGCTCGGGTCAACTGACCCGCCCGGGTCAATCTGCGGAAAACTGAAATTTTATTCATGTTGGTCCGACCTGCCCGGGTCACTCCACCCGCCCGGGTCGGGTTTTTCCGGAAAACTTTCTTCGCTTTATTCTCTTGTGTACGGGGTTTTTTTTTGTAATTTTACTTAGTTTATTTTAGGACTATATAAGAGAAATTCCCCTTATTTAGGTGGAGCTAATTTTATATTATATTTTAATAAAGGGAGATTTGAAATTCTTAGAACCCTAAGAGAGAGAAAATATCATCTTCTAGAGAGAGAAGCGAGAGAAACTTGTTGAAAGCTTGGAATTTGAAGAATCTAAGAAGGAAGCTTGAAGATTTGGAGACTCCTTGCAACTTCAATGAGAATTTCTTACTCTCTCTCATATTTTATTGCTTTATTTTCTTATTTTCATGTCATTCTCACTTTATTTACTTGTTCATCCTAGATTATTGTTTTAGTTCATGTTAGTAGTTGTTAATGTCTTTTAGTTTATAATTTTTCATGATTTGTGAGTAGCTATTTCTTTGGGAAGGGTTTGAAGCCATTAATGAGTTCATGAACCTCTAAATCCAACATTGGATTTTGACTTGGGATAATTTTGGTTAATTGATTTGGCATTTTCATGAATGTTTGTGTGATTGGCCATCATAGGAGCATAATTTAGGTACCCTTAGTGAAGGATCGAGAGATGAAGTTAAGGGGTTGCCTCAAATTGATTATTAGGCTTGAAGGACCATGAGAATAGGGACTACCTAGCCTAGGGGACTTAGTTTGCTTGTTTAAGTTCATCATGTTTATGGATATGCTTGGTTGAATGCCTTAGCCATAAGAATAGGTATTCGGTAAGAGACTAGACCAATCTAGCTAGCTCGAGAGAGTGGTTAGAGTACCAATGGATGAACAATTTCCCTCAATTGATCCCCATTATTGATTCCCATTGTGATTGCTTGGTTTGTGAATGAGTTGGTTGGTGGATACCCCTTCCCAAAGTCATTTTTCTTATTGTCTTTTCATCTTTAAATATTCAAAAACATAGACTTTGTTTAGCTTATCACAAATGGATACTTATTGATGCTTCCCTTAGTCCTTGTGGATTCGACCCTTTATTTGCCATATATTGGGTAGTTTAGGTATCTTTGGAGTGTTTACAACGAGCGCGTCAATGGTACCGAAAACCATGTTGTTTTCTCGTCTTCGTGATGTGAAGGTGTACAAGACGATGGAAGTAAATTCTTCTCCTATCTTGGAGGGACGACGTCTTGAATCAGTCTACGTGATGTCTGCTCAAACGACATATGTAGACAAAGCGAGGAAAAGTGAGACATTTGATTCATAGCACGCACGCTTTGGTCACGTGAGCTACAACAAGCTCAAAGAGATGATGAAAACGTCGATGCTCAAGGGTCTTCCTCAACTAGATGTCAAGGAAGATATAGTTTGTGCTGGATATCAATTTGGTAAAGCACACCAACTTCCGTATGAAGATTCGAAGTTCAAATCGAAGGAACCTTTGGAGTTGGTTCACTCAGATGTGTTTGGTCCAGTAAAGCAACATTCGGTGAGTGGCTTACGCTACATGATCACCTTTATTGATGATTTTTCAAGATATGTGGGGGTCGATTTCATGAAAGAGACATCTGAAGCATTTGGCAAGTTCAAACTGTTTAAAGAAATAGTGGAAAAAGAAGTTGGCGGAAAAATTCAGGGTATATGGACAGACAACAGAGAAGAGTATACATCTAGCGAATTCTCCCAATACTTGCAAGATTGCAAGATCCGACGTCAGCTCACTTGTCCAAATACTCCACAAAAAAATGGAATAGCTGAGAGAAAGAAGCGGCATCTTGCAGAGACATGTAGAAGCATGTTACATTCCAAGAACGTGCCACCACATTTTTGGGTTGAGTGTATGAAGACAGCGACACATGTGACAAATCGATTACCTCAGGTGAGACTAATTTTGTCTCTCCATTTGAGAAGCTAAGGAAGATGAAGCCGGCAGTGAGCCATTTCCGAGATTTTAGATGTGTATGCTATATGATTGTTCTCGAGCATATTCGTAGCAAGTTTGATAAGAAGGCTATTCGTTGTAGCTTTGTGGGATACGATGATCAGAGGAAAGGTTGGAGGTGTTGTGATCCAACAACAGATAAATGTCACGTGTCATGAAATGTGGTGTTTGATGAAGCATCATCTTGATGGTCACCACAAGCTGTATTATTGCCAGACTCGAAGGAGATCGAGAAAAAGCTTCAAGAAAAGACAGACGAGAAAGATGAGGGTCAGTTTAGTCATGGTGGTAATATTGAGATTGAGCTATCTCAACCTACACCAACAGAAAGAGAGAAAAAGTCCATAGGAAACATGAACACATCATAGAAATAACGAAGATGAAAGGCCAAGTCAAACTAGAGTATTTGAAGAAGAACCTCACCTAGCATTACGCAGGTCGACAAGGCTGAGAAAGCCAAATCCAAGATATGCAAATGCTACAATGGTTGAGGATATAAAAAAGCCAAGTAGCTATGATAAGGCAGCTAGAAGCAGAGATTGGAGAAAAGCCATGGAAGAAGAAGTTCAAGCTCTGCATCAGGACGAGACTTAAGAGTTAGTGCCAAAGCCTCGAGAAGTTCAACCTCTTTCTTGCAAATGGGTATACAAAGTGAAGACTAGACCTGGCGGTACTATTGAAAGGTACAAGGTACGACTGGTAGCTCGAGGATTTTCTCAGCAAAATGGGCTAGACTATGATGAAACATTTAGTCTTGTTGCGAAGATTACTAGAGTACGTGTTTTACTAGCACTTGCAGCTAGTAATTCTTGGAAGCTCTAGCAGATGAACATAAAAAATGCCTTTCTACATGGTGAGTTGGATAGAGACATATACATGGAACAACCTAAGGGGTTCGAGAGTCGGTCTTATCCACACTATGTATGCAAGTTGAAGAAGCGCTTTATGGTTTGAAGCAGGCACCATGTGCCTGGTATGGAAAGATAGCGGAGTTTTTGTTACGGAGTGGTTATTCTGTAGCATCAGTTGATTCGAGCTTATTTGTGAAAGCTCAAGATGGAAAGTTGGCAATAGTTCTTGTATATGTGGATGATCTTATCATCACAGGAGATTTTGAAGAGGATATTCAACAAACAAGAGCTAATCTTTCAGTACGATTCCAAATGAAGGAGCTCGGAGAATAAAAACATTTTCTTAGTCTTGAAGTGGAGTGGACTAAGGATGGGATATTCCTATGCCAACATAAACATGTCGTGATCTTCTAGAAAAATATGGAATGGTCGATTGCAAGCCTATATCAACTCCAATGGAGGTTAATTCAAGGTTATGTTCAGCCGAAGAGAAAGATCTAGAAGATGTGACCATGTACAGTACAATCGGTGGGAAGTCTTATCTATCTCACGTTAACCAGACCATAAATTGCATATGCGGTGAGTATGATTAGTCGATTTATGCAAAAACCAATGAAACATCACCTAAAGGCAGTACAACGGATATTTAGGTATGTGAAAGGGACCATTGACTATGTAATCTTGTACCGCAATGATAAAGAGTTTGAAGTTGTTGGATATTGTGATGCTGACTATGCTGGTGATCTCGACACACGTCAGTCGACTACTGGCTATGTGTTCAATCTGGGTTCTAGAGCAGTCTCTTGGTGTAGTAAGAGACAACCAACAATGTCACTGTCAAGTACAGAAGTAGAATATCGAGCAGCGGTACACAAGAATGTGTGTGGTTGACGCAAGTTAGCCTGTGATAATCAGTCAGGGATACGTTTACCGGAAAATCCTGTGTTTCATGCAAGGACAAAACATGTGGAGGTACATTATCATTTTGTCTGAGAAAGATTGAACTTGAACAAGTGAACACGGAGGACCAAGTTGCAGATATATTCACAAAGGGTCTTGGAGGACCAAAGTTCGGAAACAACTTGGTATGACATGTGGACTAACTCTAAGAGAGAGAGTAGTCGTTGAGGGGGAGTGTTAAAATATACCACCGTCCACTCTTTCTCTTTCCTTTAATCTATTGTTTGGATGGCAAATTCAAGCCACGTATAACTTCCACCCTACATGCTATAGTTAAAAAGTTTAACAAATTAAATAGCAAATACTAGTGTGAAAGTTGTAAGAGGAATAGTGTGTTGTAGTAGTATAAATAGATGCATGACATTGGTTGCAAAGTGTGCAGCAAACCAACAGTGTGTTGTGCCAAGCTCCAAAAGAGTGAGAGCAAAATAAGAGAATTTGTAAAAGTTTGTAAAAGTTTCATGTAATAGCTTAAGTAAGTTGCTTCCCTATTAAATGTGAGCTATTATTTTTATAATCTCTTATATTGTTAATCCTCCCACAAATCACCCCAAAATATCCTACAAGGTTCCCATTTGCTATTACAGGTTGAAAAGCTTTATTTGAAGAACATGTGTACTAGTGAACAATAGAGATGAATGATTGTGTGCCCACTGCAAGTAGATTTACAAAACTATACAACTCGGATCTCGCATGTTCACCTCATAAGAGCTCTCTATTTAGCCTCACTCTTGCACCTTATATTAGTAGTTAATGTAGTACGTACGTGTTCTTAATTGTTGGTCCATCCAAACTACTCCTCCCTGGTGATTCTTAGTAGACTTCGCAATTGCTTTTCTCAAAAGTCAAATTCTTGTAAATTTCTACCATAATTTCTCACTAATATAATGATCAATTGTTACATGATATTTTGTCTGTCTCACCATGGTCCTTGTACATTAAAAGTATGAACCTTTTATCATTTTTTATTGTTACTATGAGAAAAAAGCAGAAAAGGCAAAGAGTAATACTAACAACAAAAATATACTTCCCCCCAAAAAAATTGTTGAGTAAAAGATACATAAGAGGTAGATATTGGCTATGTTTGGGGAAACATTTTAGTTACCTTAAATGATAAGGTGGTAGAATATTTTAGGTGCTAAAATAATTAGTAGTGTTTGGGAAATATTTAGGTGGTCAAAATGATTGAAATTGAGAAGTTATAATGTATAACTTATCAAAATCAAGTGACTGGAATTTTGGAAAACCTTTCTAAAATTTTGATAACTAGTACTCATTTTGCCATAATAATTTATCAACTTAAGAGACTAATTTTACCAAACATTTAAGCTAATTAGCTAACTTGTCGGGCTCAACACCTTATCGCTTTAGCTATCGCTTTGTCGGTTTACCTAATTTATTAGTTCTAGTTCATTTTCAATTAGTATTGCCAAATTGCCAAACAGACCCATTCAAACATGGCAGGTGTTTTAGCCAAGCATAGTAAACTTTCGGATATTAATAGCAATGTAACTAGGACCTTCCCCTATCCCCTTAGTTACTCGTCAGGATTGTAAGACGCTTTTTAATGTTTTAACTAGTGTTTAGGCCCGGGCGATGCCCCAGGTTTTCTCTGTGCTACAATTTAGTAGTAGTTATATAAGTCATCTCATACTCGTTTAAAAAAGTCATGTCATTCATTATATGGATTTTTCAAAAGTTTTCTTTTCATATATCATCATTAATTTTGATTAAATAAGCAATAATAGTATGGTGGAGTGATGGTTGAATCTCTTTCTTTCATACTTGAGGTTGTGGGTTCGAATGCTCACGTTCACAATGCTTCTTTTTGTGGAAACATGGAATTTATTTATTTATCTTTAAGGATGCAAGGACTATGTTTAATAACATTAACTAATTACAACACATATATGTAATTTTGTGGAAACATGGATCACTAAAAGACATTAGATTAGATGGTGATTATTTGGAAATCCTTACATAAGGTCGAGGTTCTGGCGCTTCAAAGATATTTGTTTTTTAAATAATGAACACTTGACTTTGTTGGTTAATATACATGTGGCAAAATTCTGGTGGGAGGAGGAGGGTGCCACGTGGCGCATAGACGTTGTTAAGCACGCCTTTTAATATATTTATATAGATTTAATGCTAGTTACTTTGTTAAAAAAAAAAAAAAAAAAACATTACAGACATAGTGGATTTATAAGCGCGTCAACCATCATTATCCTTCATGACAAGAATTTGCATAATAGGTAAGATTTTTTTTTATCCAATTGTTCATATATGGATTACCTCGACAGGAGATAGGGAAGAAAGCAACCGCAGAAATTGGGGTCCAAAATGACCTGCTGTCAGTGGCTCTGTTGGAGGACCATATGTCCAAAATTTTGTGTCCAACCAGCCTCCTTCAGGGATCGATTCAACGAACTTCAAGCATATCAGGAAAAAAAATCAATTCAATAGAGTTGTACTGTGTTATTAACTTCCTCGGATATGAAAAAAGCTTAAACTCGGTCAAAAAAAGTCTGCTACTAATTATAGGCTTCCAACGAACTTTTCAGCTTTAACAAATTTTTTTAGATCAACGAAATTTGCATTAAGCTTTAACGAGTTAAAAGGTTTAAACTTTCTCATATTACACTGCATCTTTCTGTCAAAAATAATTTAATTATGAAGTTTTTTGCGAGCTAGCCTCTTAATAATATTTTTTTCAAATAATGCCTTTAATTATGTAGATTTTTGTGAGCTACCATATAGTACTCCCTTTGTATTTTTTTATCTTTCCTACTTTAATTTTACACGTTTGTCAATGCACTTATTCTACCTTAAATATCTTTCATTACATATTAGTAAAAATTATAATAATTGAATATTAATAAACTACTCATTGAGACGAATCAAAAAGACCCCACATGACTATATTTTTTCTTATATATTGAGAAAAATTAAAAAGATTCTATCTAGTTGTGAATAGTGTTAAGATTCTAAGTGAGAAAGATAAAAAAAATACAGAGGGAGTACACCTTAATGGGCTTTTTTTTGTCAAATAACACTTCAAAATTTTACTCCCTATTTTTTAAAGATCACCTCAATTACTATATATACTTTAAAATAAAAAGAGAATATAAGAAGTTAGGCCCATTTGATTTCACTAATTAATTTATATAATGATAAAAGCAAGTATAAGTTTACTATATTTCAAGGGGGATAAATAGTACTTAGAGTCCGTGCGATTCAACTTATTTTGTCTTATCTGATCTTATCTTATCTAATCTTATCTTATATGATCTTATCTTATATGATCTTATCTTATCTCATCTTATAAAATAGTTTATTGTGTGTGTCTAGCATCTTATTTTTATCCTATCTAATCTTATCATATCTGATTTTATCTGATCTTATCTTATAAGATCTTATATAAGTTAAAATAAGTTGAACAGAACGGACCGTTAGAAAAAGAGGGAGATTGTGCCATTGTGGGCCAGAGATTGTATATCTTTCGCCAAAAGTAGAATATATAAAGTATTGTAAGTAGATCTTCAATAATGAAAAAAAGTATTTCTTAAAAAAAAAAAAAAAAGAGGGAAACATTTTTTTAGTTATCCAATATTATTTCCTTTTTCTGCTGAGATAGTAAAAATAAGATATTTAACTTCAATTTTTTGCGCGTGACAATCAGAGTTTTTTGTAATCCAACTTCCTTTAATTTTCTTATTTCTTTCAATCAAACCTACTAATCCCTGAAAAAGCCAATGTTTACAAGATCATCATTATGATATATAGATGCTCCAAATATTGGCTATAAATTCAGGACTTTTCTCCCCTAAAAGGAAAATACTTTTCTCAAGAAAATATAGAATAATACAACTAAGAATAATCATGATACTTTAAATCAATTCTTCAAAAATGACTCGAGTTATATGGGCTATCATTTAAAGGAGGAGTTTATACCTTTTCTAGAACATATGATGGTGGATGAATGGTGTCTGGAATCAAAGCAGTTAAATAAATTGCAGCAGTAATATTTTGAGGGAAATATTCCATAGCCAAAGAAATATTCATTCCTCCAAGACTATGCCCAACAAGTATGACTTGTTCATCGGTGGATAAAGATGCCATGAAATCTAGCAAAGGCTTGCTGTAATCTTCGAAGGTAAGGACATCTTCGATTGGTTTCATGTTGATGCCTGAAGCTGCCATGTCTAGTGCTGTAACCTTGTGCCCTGCTTTTTTTAACAAGGGTATGAGCTTGTACCAGCACCATGCTCCTTGGCACATCCCATGAACTAGCACAAAATGTTTCTCTTCTTTATCTGCTTGCATTTTTAGGAATAAAGATTCTATGTTTTCCTTTTTTGTTATGTTTTTTAGTGGCTGTAAGTTTCCTTTTATTGTAAGTATCCCAAGTGTACAATTCTAGGCTATTCTATTGTATAGTATTGTTTGGACCCTGATCTGGTCCAACAATGTTATGCGATGCCCACCTAAAAGATCTGATCTGTATGCTCCCAAGGAGCCCATCAGCCTTTTTAGATAGAAAACAACTTTACCATAAAAGGGAGACAACTTTCCTACAGACATGGATACTCCCCAATAGGGTTTCCTGTCTGGGAAATCCCCAATATTATAAAAGCAGCAAGCCCAATCAATGAGCAGGTATTGAATTCTCACCTAACAAAACCAGATCATCTCTCTCGAGAACTGTTCACTTTCTCTCTCTACCTCAATCTCAACTGACTTGAGCGTCGGAGGGGCTTTCCCAGGAACACCCCCGGGATAGGTTTCTTTGTTTTGCAGGACCTCGGTTGACAAGACTCGGGATTATATTCCAACTCGAGATTTTAACCTCTCTAAACACAATTAACTCCTTTGACTAGTGATGCGCTCAAGTTATACGATGTTCTTGTGGTATTTTAGGTGCACTTTGCTAAGGGATTTGTTCGTAATTGTTAAGTTTTGCATATAAATAGACCTTAGCGGAAGTTCGGAATTTTGTATGTTAATTGTTGTTAAAGTTGTAAAGTTCCGAGCTCTTGGAACTCCACCGTGTGCCTAAGCATCGCATCACCGCAAGCTCGTCATCACCAACCCAAGTAGAGCTCGGCGGCTCGACGAAGACCGTCGAAGCACCGCACAGCCCAAGCTCACCCATCGCAAGCAAGCCAACGCACGCCCGAGCACCAAGCTGCCCGGCCCGGCCGCTCGCCCTGGGCTCACAGAACCTCGACCAAGTCGCCCGGCCAAGATCGCCCAGCCAGCTCACACGCCCGGGCGCCCATCGCACGCCAAGCCGGCTCGCACCTCGCGAGGAATGTCGCACCTCGCGACCTCGAAGCTCGCACCTCGCGAGATTTCTCGCACCTCGCGACCTCGCGTGGTTTGGCCCGGTTCTTCAGCTCGTTGCGAAGGCGAGTAGCTCATCGCACGGTGCGACCCGTATCGCACCTCGCGACCCCCTAGGTCGGTTTAAATGACGGCTAACTTTTTGAGCCTTAGTATAAATACTAAACTTTGTTTTTAGACCTAGGGGCAGCAGCCACAAGGGGATGGAGTTTCCAAAACTCCACTCCTCTCTTGTTGTCTTCTCTTTTTAGTTTTTATTTTCTAATTTAGTTTTCGTAGATTTCAATTATGGGATTGGCTATTGCTATGCCGATTGTAGCTTGAACCGTTCTTGAACGAGATTTATATGGAGCTTCAAGCATTATTGTGAGATCTTTCCTCTCTTTTTAGTTCCTTTGATTATGGTATAATTTCTATGATTGCTTTCTATGATTTTTGCATGATTATGCTAGGAACGTTACTAGTTTGATTGTGTAATTAATCTAATGCTAGATTTAAGAATAGGATCGGATTGTTTTATTCTTTTATCAATTAGTAGCAAACTAGGGAGTAATTTAGATGCGAATCGTCTTGGTTATTTCTTGGGGAAATTGAATTAACCGTTAAATGTTTATCGCTTGTATGACGTTAGCGGTGTCCGTTGGTTCTCTCGTGTTTATTCTGCCGCTATCGGATTGAACTTAGACGCAGATCGGACTAGGTTATCCTTTGGTTAGAGTTTTATAGTCACGCTGATCGTGCTATTCAACTAAGAATAAGGAGAATGCGAGATTAATTCTCAACAATAGATAATTATGGAAATGAATAGAATCGAGGTTCAATGATCGATAATGAATTGAAGTGCATGTTAATCGGATTCAAGATCTTCCTATAATTGATTTCTCATTTTGTTTATATGTTAGTTAGTTGTAGTTTAGTTATAATCTACTTGAAACCCCCCTTTGTTATTATTATTAGGTTTCTCGGCCCTTAGCTTAATCTAGGTTTTGAATCACGCTGAATATAAACTCGTCCCCGTTTCCCTGTGGATACGACCCCTACTTCCACTATACTTGTTTATTGTAAAAGAGAGTAGGAGAAATTTTATCTTTGGCCGGGCGGCGGTGCACGACGACGCATCCGCGGCCCGCCCAAATTTTGGCGCCGTTGCCGGGGAAACGGTGTTACTTGTTTTTATTTAGAGTGATTTTTGAATGGTATTGCTTGTGCTCTTTGTTTTTGGTTGGCCACTCATATAAAGAATTCCCTTTTTGTTTTAGTTTCTAGTTTTCATCTTCCATTGAGCTCTATGTATTTCACTTTTGTATTTTGGACAAGAAGCATGGAACTTGTTGCTTAAACTCTCTTGGGAATGGTTGATTGACTCATACTTTATATCTTGGATTTTGTCTAGCTTTAAACATTTATATTAATGGTCATGACTTGGGTTAGCTAGGAGTACTACTAGTTGATGTTTGTTGTTGCCTTAATGCTAGGTTTGGGATATAATCAGATGTTATATGCTCAACCATGTTGTAGTAAGCTAGGTATTAACAATGCATTGCAAGAGTTCTTCTCAATCAATTTTGCAGGTACTTGAAGTGGAGATTGACATGGAACCACCATTGTCACACATGGAGCACAACCCAATGATTAAGCTTAAGGTATTAAGTCGAGCTCACGACTTTAAACAACAAGCGCTTCTCGGGAGGCAACCCGAGACCCCTTTATTTTCTTTCTTTCTCTTTATTTTTCATCAAATTTCCACCACCACAACAAATTTTCTTTCACCCACCACCCACCCACTAAAAAGATCCACAACCAATCTTCATCCACTTGGAACCAAAATCCACAAAAGAAAATCCGTTGGGAGGACTTCAATAGCTAGGAGTTGGTACACTAGAGGATTGAGATTGTTAATGTATCTTTTCGATCTCTTAAGCTAGGAGCAAATCTCAAAAATTCAAAACTTTTGAACTTGTCATTTGTTTGAGTGATTCGAGGGAGCGGGTTGTGAGTTGAGTTAGGAGATTTGAGTTGGTGTTGTTAAGAAATTTGAGTTTGACGGATTGTTTGGTCATGAGTTTTGAGCATTCGATCTTCGATTTACCCGATTTTCGATTTTCTCCCCCATTTTCGTTTACTTTTCTTCTAATTGTCGACACATTGAGGACAATGTGTAGTTTAAGTAGGGGGAGGGTATTCTCATTCTCATGTATCTATGTTGTGTACTCATGTATCTATGTTGTGTATATTACTTTCAATTTGAAAAAAAAAAAAAAAATGAAATGAAAAAAAAATAAAATAAAAAATAAAAAAAAAAAAAGTGATGAAATGAAACCCGCTGAGTTGAAAACCCACAAGGGTGGGCGACTCAGGCAAAAATGGGGGCCCGGATAGGTTGAAAACCCGAAAGGGCAACCTATGCAAAAAAGTGGCTTATATTGAGCGGGTAAGATGGTGAGATAAAAAAAAAATGTGAGAAGCTAGGATGAAAACCCGAAAGGGCTCCTAGGCAAAATGAGAGATTAAGAGAGAATTATACACTTTGAAAACTCATTTGCCGGAGATGGTGTCATAAGGTTGAAAGCGTTTTCGGGTTGGGTTAGTGAATTCATCCTTTGTTTTGTAAAGATCTATTTAAAGTTGGCTTTCACATTCTTTTGGGTTGATTGTTTGTTTTTGGGAGTAAGCATGGAGTATATTTCTTTTTGTCTTTGTTCCATGGCTTGCTTGTTTAGATTAGTTGTAGTAGTAGTAGTTTTAGATCATCTTTTTGAGGTTTGGGAGAGCTGATACTTTAGTGTGTCGTGAGCTGGCATTTTGATTCTCGTTGGTGTTGTTGGTTAAACTTGTTGGAGTTGCTGGTTATTATTGTTGTCGCGTCTTTGTATATTTCAGGTGAGCTTGAATCTAAGTGTGGGGAATCATCATCCCTTACGTTTAGGTTTTGAGCGTATTTTGTTAAGATGTGATGATGATGATGTAGTTGATGGGGAGTGTAGGTTGGTTTCGATAGCTTGGGCGATGATTCATTTGGTGATCCTCATTTTGAGTTTACTCGAGGTCGAGTAAAGTTCAAGTGTGGGGGGTATTTGATGCGCTCAAGTTATACGATGTTCTTGTGGTATTTTAGGTGCACTTTGCTAAGGGATTTGTTCGTAATTGTTAAGTTTTGCATATAAATAGACCTTAGCGGAAGTTCGGAATTTTGTATGTTAATTGTTGTTAAAGTTGTAAAGTTCCGAGCTCTTGGAACTCCACCGTGTGCCTAAGCATCGCATCACCGCAAGCTCGTCATCACCAACCCAAGAGAGCTCGGCGGCTCGGCAGCAGACCGTCGAAGCACCGCACAGCCAAGCTCACCCATCGCAAGCAAGCCAACGCACGCCCAAGACCAAGCCGCCGGCCCAGCCGCTCGCCCGGCCATCAGCAGCCTCGACCAAGCCGCCCAGCCAAGATCGCCCAGCAGCTCACCGCCCGGCGCCGCCCATCGCACGCCAAGCCAGCTCGCACCTCGCGAGGAATGTCGCACCTCGCGACCTGAAGCTCGCACCTCGCGAGATTTCTCGCACCTCGCGACCTGCGTGGTTTGGCCCAGTTCTTCAGCTCGTTGCGAAGGCAGTAGCTCATCGCACGGTGCGACCTGTATCGCACCTCGCGACCCCTAGGTCGGTTTAAATGACGGCTAACTTTTGAGCCTTAGTATAAATACTAAACTTTGTTTTTAGACCTAGGGGGCAGCAGCCACAAGGGGATGGAGTTTCCAAAACTCCACTCCTCTCTTGTTGTCTTCTCTTTTTAGTTTTTATTTTCTAATTTAGTTTTCGTAGATTTCAATTATGGGATTGGCTATTGCTATGCCGATTGTAGCTTGAACCGTTCTTGAACGAGATTTATATGGAGCTTCAAGCATTATTGTGAGATCTTTCCTCTCTTTTTAGTTCCTTTGATTATGGTTTAATTTCTATGATTGCTTTCTATGATTTTTGCATGATTATGCTAGGAACGTTACTAGTTTGATTGTGTAATTAATCTAATGCTAGATTTAAGAATAGGATCGGATTGTTTTATTCTTTTATCAATTAGTAGCAAACTAGGGAGTAATTTAGATGCAGATCGTCTTGGTTATTTCTTGGGGAAATTGAATTAACTGTTAAATGTTTATCGCTTGTATGACGTTAGCAGGTCTGTTGGTTCTCTGTGTTTATTGCTGCTATCGGATTGAACTTAGACGCAGATCGGACTAGGTTATCCTTTGGTTAGAGTTTTATAGTCACGCTGATCGTGCTATTCAACTAAGAATAAGGAGAATGCGAGATTAATTCTCAACAATAGATAATTATGGAAATGAATAGAATCGAGGTTCAATGATCGATAATGAATTGAAGTGCATGTTAATCGGATTCAAGATCTTCCTATAATTGATTTCTCATTTTGTTTATATGTTAGTTAGTTGTAGTTTAGTTATAATCTACTTGAAACCCCCCTTTGTTATTATTATTAGGTTTCTCGGCCCTTAGCTTAATCTAGGTTTTGAATCACGCTGAATATAAACTCGTCCTCGTTTCCCTGTGGATACGACCCCTACTTCCACTATACTTGTTTATTGTAAAAGAGAGTAGGAGAAATTTTATCTTTGGCCGGGCGGCGGTGCACGACGACGCATCCGCGGCCCGCCCAACTAGTTTCTAGGCAGAAACAGTTTGGCGCCGTCTGTGGGGAAGATACATCTCAAAGCTACGTACCGAGAGTCAAATGGCACCCCGAAGGAAAACAACCCGAGCTTCACTACCTCCACAACCAAACTCGATTCGGTCCTAGCAACCCAACGTGTTGGTCGAGTCGCTTGCCCTCGAGGACAAGGGATCTACTCCTCGTAATGAAGAACAAACTGGACCACGGGAGCAATACCAACCCGATCCATCTCCCATCACAATGGCGGACATAGAAAGGATAGCACAACAATTGAATGCAAACATGCAACGCAGCTTGCAGGAACTCATAGTGGGAATCCCCCAACTAAACTAGGGGACACCCCGAAACACTCCAGTCCCTAACCGGGACGGGTAACGAGTGGGAGGAGACAGGTCCCGACAGGTCAACTCCCATAGGACACCAAACTCAGATGCTCGGCGGATCATTGAAGAGAATCGTAGGCGTCGGATGGAGCAGGACGCTCGGAACTTGCTCAATGACAAGCGGAGAGCCAATCAGGAGAAGACTCGCCAAGAAGAGCAAGCTCAATCCAGGACTCCACGACGGGGGCGGGAAGGATCCCCCCTCGGGTCAAAGAAGACTAGGACGGAAGAGGAAGGAGACTCGGGACCCCCACGAAACAGAAGTCCCGTTTTGATCAACAGAGGAGTGCTAAACTTCATGACGCCCTTCAGTCGGGAGATCATGGAAGTCCCTAACCCAAGCAAGGTCAAGGGCCCCCTGATTGAGCAGTACTCGGGAAATAGCGACCCCGACGATCACATGGCGGCCTATAAGGCCCAGATGAGTGTCCAAACAGGGTGTGAAGCAGCGTGGTGCCGTTACTTCACGACTACCCTTAAGGGCCTAGCACTCAGCTGGTTTTCGGGACTCTCCCCTGGCATTATCACGAACTTCTCTGTGTTAGAGGCATTATTCCACCAACATTTCATTGCCGGGCGTCGGCACAAAAAGACTAGCATCCACTTGATGTCAATTAAGCAGCAGGAGCATGAAAGCCTGGCCGACTACATCAAACGATTCAATGAAGAGTCCCTCAAGATTTATGACCTTCAAGACGGGGTACCTTCACCGCCTTGATGTCGGGACTCTGGCCTGGCAAGTTCAGATGGTCCTTGGCCGAGAATGAAGTCACCACATTCACTGAGGCCATGAGTCGGGCCTAAAAATTCATTCAGGCCTTGGACATCTGCAAACCTGTTGTGGAGAAGTCAAAGAAAAGGAAGGAAGAAACCCCTTACCGGGAATCCAACAAAAGTAATAAAGGCGACCAACAACTCCTCTCGAGAGCCACAGATAATGGGAACGACCCCCGCTTCAACAGAAATCGGCGTGAGATCTACTTAGATCTAAAACACAAGTCGGTATTGCCCATCCCTCCCCCTATAAGGACCTCAAAGGAAAGAAGGGATCAACGACTGTGGTGTGAATATCACCGAGAATGTGGGCACACCACTAAAGATTGTCGGGAATTGAAGAAGGCCTTGGATCACTTGGCTGATCAAGGAAAGTTGAACAGATACATCAAGCACTCTCGGGAAGAGAAAGGGAAGGAGAAGGAAGGAAAAAATGACAGTGACAACACCGATGGGTATGTCGGGGTAATAGCCGGGGGGCATGCCTCGGGTGGATTAACCAGCCGAGCCCGCAAAGCTCACCTGCAAGCAATGAAGCAACGAGTCTTGGAAATTGAGCCAACGAAGGCGGGATGCCCCTTCATGACGTTTGGGAGCCTAACCGGCATGTACATACCCCCCATGACGACCCCCTCGTCATAGAGATGAAAATTGCCAACTCAAGGGTCAAGAGGATATTGGTCGACATCGGTTCATCAGCGGACATCATCACGCTAGAATGCTTACAAAAGCTGAAATACACCGAGAAGGATGTAACCCCGACCAGTCAGTCGCTAGGCTTCGGGGGAGGATCTGTGTACCCCCTCGGGTTCGTAAAATTGGTTGTGAAACTCGGGGAAAAGGGTAAGGGAAGAAGCCTACCAGTCGACTTCCTGGTGGTCGACACCCCACTTCCTTATAACGCTATCATGGGCAGGCCCACTATGAACAAGATAAAGGCAGCCATCTCGGTATACCAGCTACTCTTACAATATGAAACAGACGAAGGCCAAGTCGGGAAGATCTACGGAGATCAGCAGACTGCCCGGGAATGTTACACAAACAGTTTTAAAACAACAACCTCAGAAGAAAGACTAAGGAAGAGAAAGAGGGAAGACCCCGCGGAGACACCTACAGGTCTCGGGGTCTAGCTATCAGAAAATCCAAATCTATATGAACGACCCCAGCCAGTCGAGGAAGATGAAGAGATAATGCTCGATGAAGATCTCGGGTACAGAGTAAGGATTGGCAAAAACCTCAATCCCGAGATTAGGGAAAAACTCGTCAACACCCTGCGGGAATACAAAGATGTTTTTGCTTACTCCGCCTCAGACATGCAGGGACTGGATCTCAAATTCGCAGCCCATGAGCTTAACATCAAAGAAGGATTCTGTCCCATCAAACAGAAGCTCAGACATCAAGGACCTGAAAGAAACGAAGCAGTAGCCGAAGAGGTCAAAAAATTGTTAGAGGCGGGCATCATCGAAGAATGCCAATACACAGAGTGGTTGGCCAATGTTGTTCTTGTTAAAAGCCGCTCAGCTGACAAGAGCTTGCTATTCTTCAGAACGCTGAAAAGGAAGGAATTCGATTGGGACGATGAGGTTGAACAGGCATTCCAACAGCTGAAACAACACCTAGCGACGTTGCCCAAACTTATATCACCCTTGTCGGGAGAAGCTCTATACATATACCTCTCGGTATCAGAATACGCTCTGAGTGCGGTACTCGTGGCTGAAAGAGAGGGAACTCAGCACCCAGTATACTTCATCAGTCACGCTTATAGAGGAGCAGAAGCACGATACAGCCAGATTGAGAAGATGGTTTTTGCGCTGGTAATGGCAAGTAGAAAGTTGAAGCCATACTTCCAAGCGCACCCCATTAAGGTCCTAACCGAACCCATCAGAAAGGTAATCGAAAGCAGGAACCATTCAACTCGGATGACCGAGTGGGCAGACCAGTTGGCAGACTTCGGGTTGGAATATGAACCCCGAAGGGTTATCAAGGCACAAGCAATGGCGGACTTCATCAGTGAATGCAGCTCCCTACCTCTTGACCTAGAAGAAAGGGAGTCGTGGGAGCTACAAGTGGACGGCTTAGCTTCCAAAGCAGGCAGCGGAGCCGGGCTCGTGATCATTCCCTCAGTAGGGGACAAAATGGAGTACGCCGTGAAGTTTGACTTCCTGGCCTCAAACAACGAGGTTGAATATGAAGCTCTAATCCTAGGCCTCCAAATCTGTAACTCGGGAGCACAAGCAGTCGTGGCCAAGTCATATTCACAGCTCATAGTAGGGCAGGTCTCGGGAGAGTATGAGGCTAAGGAAGATAACATGAGGATGTACCTCAACATAACAAAGGAACTCAACAAGAAGTTGTCCACATTCAGGATACAACACCTCCCGAGGTCGGAGAACCAGCAAGCCGATGCCTTGGCCCGCATGGCCAGTTCAGCAGAGGGGCTGACCCCCCGAACCATCATCTAGGAAGTCCTAAATCAACCAAGTATTAACTCACTCCAGGTCCACACCCTGAACAGAACCGATACATGGATGGGGGAAATTATAAGCTTCCTCAGAGATGGCGTGCCGCCCTCGGGAGAGAAGGAGGCCGAAGCTTTAAAGAAAAAGTCGGCTTGGTTCGTTTGGCATGAAGGGGTCCTCTACAAAAAATCCTACACGCATCCACTACTGAAGTGTGCTACACCATTTGAGGGCAATTACATCGTTCGGGAAATTCATGAGGGTGCATGCAGCAGCCATCAAGGGGCAAGGACCATTGTCAGGAAAGCTCTGAGAGCCGGGTACTACTGGCCCACACTGAAAGCTGATGCTCGGGAGTTGGTAAAGAAATGCCCCAACTGCCAACTCCACGGAGATATCCCTCGGGCTCCCACGAATCCCCCGACGCCCATACAAGCAAGATATTACCATTCGATAAGTGGGGGATGGACCTAATAGGCCCATTCCCAAAGCCTCGGGGCAAAGAAGGTTCCTCCTAGTGGCCATCGACTACTTTACCAAATGGGTCGAGGCTGAACCACTAGCTTCAATAACAGACAAAGAAGTACAAAATTTCATCTGGAGGAACATCATCACCCGTTTCGGGATCCCAAGGACTCTCATATCGATAACGGGAGACAATTCAACAACGGGCCAACCCGGGATTATTGTTCGAGGTTCGGGATTCAAACACGGTTTTCATGCTCTCCCGACCCCGGACCAACGGCCAAGCTGAGGCAAAGAAACAAAGTGGTGTTGAATGGGATTACGAAGTCACCGGGAAGGAGCAAAGGGGTCATGGGTTGATGATCTCCCGGGTGTGCTCGGGTCAAGAAGAACAACAATGGAAAGAAGCAACGGGCAACTCGCCCTTCGCCTTAGTCTATGGCGGCGATGTCGTCCTTCCGAGTGGAAGTCGGGATACCTTCCCCAAGGATGACATTCTATGAATATGACAAGAATGAAGAAGAGAAGAATGTCGAGCTAGACGTACTGCCGGAGTCCCGAGGCAATGCACTACTCAAGTCAATTCGCAACAAGCAAAGGGTTACCAGATAATTCAACCTCAGGGTGAAAGCTAGGCCAATTCATGTAGGCGATTGGGTGGTCAAGAAGGTCGAGGCCACATGGCTAACACACCTAAAAGGAAAGCTAGGGCCTAAGTGGGACGGACCATAAAAGGTCACAGAAGTGATCAAGCCTGGAACATACCGACTCGAATCACCTGAAGGCACACCACTGGCCCGACCTTGGAATGCAGATAATCTGAAGAAATATTACATTTAATTAAGAGCTTAGGCCACACTTGAGCCTCATTTTGTAACTTTCAACTCGGGGCAACCAGTTGTACCCTAGAATTGGCAGAATTTCTAAAACTCGGCCACACTTGAGCCAACAATTCATTTTGTTAAACACAACTCGGGGCAGTAAGTTGTACCCCATAGTTTACAGTTGATAGTCGGGAATATGAAAGAGCACTAGATTTGTAACAGTGGCATTTAACAAAATTGTACTCGAGAAATTGAAAATTGAAATCGCAGTTGTATTATAAATTGTAACCGCAGTCATAACGCTCGGTAAATTAGATTCAGAGATGCCACAAACATAAAGCAACTTCATTTCATTAAGTTAAAATAGTACAGCCTAAAGGCCCCGGGAACATAACTCCCAAGAGTCCCAAGAGTCAGAAACTTGAATGCAGAACTGAAATGAAACTAAGCCGCCAGAGTCTTATCAGGAGAGCTGTCGGTACTACCAGCATCATCCCCATCTGAATCCTTGCCGGAACAGAAACCCTCGCTGTCAGTAGTATCAGCGGCGGGATCCGCAGAGCTCGGAGTGACCTCAGCGGTCGCAAAGCTCCGAGCAATAATAGTCGGCTGAGAAACGGCAGGGGGACTGGAGTAGTAGGAGGAGCGTGAGACGCCTCCACCTGTTCCTCGGCGATACGGCGGTCGAACTCAGCTTCGATGTCGTCCCAGTTCAAAGAAGAGTCTGGACCAACAAGAATTCCTTTAAGACGCTCCGTCGTCTCGCGAACAGCGAGGCGGTAAGAGTTGGTGGCCATCTTCCCCAGAAAGGCCAAGCCCTCGGGGGACCTTTTCCACTCCTGTAAAAATTCCCCCTGCACCCTCTCGAGCTTAGAACGAGCTTTCTGCAGTTTGTGCCTCGAGCTCTTAACCTTCTTCGCCGCCTCGGTCAACTGAAGTTGTAGATCCTCGACACTCTTTTGAGCGGTATTACGCTCGATTGTGACAGCCTCGAGGTCAGCCTTGATTTGCTTGTGGGACTCCTTCAGCGTAGTCATCTCATTCACCGCTGTACGAGCCTGTTCGAAAGTCTCTTTCTGGCCATCAAGCCCGGTATTGAGCCTAGCAATCTCAGCCTCTTGAGCCGAGACCTTCTCAGTCAGAACATTCACCTCCTTGTTTAAAAGCGCTGAGGCCCTCCTCAAATTGAGCTCGGCGGTTTATAACCGAGGTCATTCGGATAGAAGTCTGCAAAGATAGAGAAATCAATAAAGGTTGACATAAATGGATGATACGCTCAAGTTATACGATGTTTTTGTGGTATTATAGGTACACTTTGCTAGGGGATTTATTCATAATGGTTAATGTTTGCATATAAATAGACCTTAGTGGAAGTTCGGAATTTTGTATATTAATTGTTGTTAAAGTTGTAAAGTTCCGAGCTCTTGGAACTCCACCGTGTGCCTAAGCATCGCATCACCGCAAGCTCGTCATCACCAACCAAGTAGAGCTCGGCGGCTCAAGAAGACCTAGCATCACACGCACACCCGCTAACCAAGCATCGCACAACCAAGAAGATCGTCGAGCCATCCAAGCGGCTCGGCGAAGACTTGCCCAACAAGCGAAGCAGCAGCGTACAGCAGCTCGCGACCCGCGATGGAGCTCGCGACTCGCGAGACCTGCCCTCGCGACTCGCGAGGTCTGTCGCGACCCGCGACCTGCTTGTCTTGCCAAGGCCCAGCTAATGTGTGCGTGAGGTCAGAGAACCCTTCGCGACTCGCGATAAGTATCGCGACTCGCGACACTTTAGTCGGTTCAGCGGCCACGTTTTGCGCGAAGTATAAAAGCCTCCTAAAACCTAATGTAAAAGGGGACGAAGAGGAGAAAAAAGAGGAGAGCTAAAATGTAGACCTTGGAGTGACAAGCTTGAGGGGAGAGAGAGGATACTCCTCTCCTCATCCTTCCTTCTTCATGATTCTCTTTTCATCTTTCCTTCTTAATTTCTCTTTGTTCTTCATTTCTTAGTCTTTGTTCTTCATTTCCTAGTTTTAGTTTTCATTTCTTAGTTTAGTTTTTAGGGATTTCAGCTATGGATTTGGTTTTTGCTATCGGATTGTAGCTTGAACTGTTCTTGGATCAATTAACATGAAGCTTCAACCGTTATTGTGAGATTTTTCCTCTCTTTCTCTTTTCCTTGATTATGGTTCAATTTCTATGCTTGTGATTTATGATTATTGCATAATTATGCTAGGAACGTTACTAGTTTGATTGTGTGATTAATCTAATGCTAGATTTAAGAATACAATCGGATTGTTTTATTCTTTTATCAATTGGTAGCAAACTAGGGAGTAATTTAGATGCTGATCATCTTGGTTATTTCTTAGGGAAATTGAATCAACTCGTTGAATGTTTATCGCGTGTATGACGTTAGCGTGTCCGTTGGTTCTCTCGTGTTTATTGCTTGCTATTGGATTGAACTTAGACGCTATCGGACTAGGTTATCCTTTAGTTAGGGTTTTATAGTCACGCTGATCGTGCTATTCAACTAAGAATAAGGAGAACACGAGATTAATTCTCGACAGTAGATAATTATGGAAATAATTAGAGTGGATGTTCAATGATCGATAATGAATTGAAGTGGATGTTAATCGGATTCAAGATCCTTCCTATATTGATTTCTCATTTTATTTATATGCTAGTTAGTTGTAGTTTAGTTATAATCTACTTGAAACCCCCCTTTGTTATTATTATTAGGTTTCTCGGCCCTTAGCTTAATCTAGGTTTCGAATCACGCTAAGTACTAAACTCGTCCCCTGTTTCCCCTGTGGATACGACCCTACTTCCATTATACTTGCTTAGTGTAAAAGAGAGTAGGAGAAATTTTATCTTTGGCCGGGTGCGGTGCACAACGACACATCCGCGCCCGCCAAATTTTGGCGCCGTTCTTGGGAGACGGTGTTACTTGTTTGTATTTAGCGTGATTTTTGGATGGTATTACTTGTGCTCTCTGTTTATGCATTGCAAAAGTTCTTCTCAATCAATTTTGCGAGATACTTGAAGTGGAGATTGACATGGAACCGCCATTGTCACACATGGAGCACAAGTCCAATGATTGAGCTTAAGGTACTAAGTCGAGCTAACGACTTTAAACAACAGCGCTTCTCGGGAGGCAACCCGAGACCCCTTTATTTTCTTTCTTTTCCTTTATTTTTCATCAAATTTCCACCACCACAACAAATTTTCTTTCACCCACCACCCACCCACTAAAAAGATCCACAACCAATCTTAATTCACTTGTAACCAAAATCCACAAAAGAAAATCCGTTGGGAGGACTTCAATAGCTAGGAGTTGGTACACTAGAGGATTGAGATTGTTAATGTATCTTTTCGATCTCTTAAGCTAGGTGCAAATCTCACAAATTCAAAACTTTTGAGCTTGTCATTTGTTTGAGTGATTCGAGGGAGAGGGTTGTGAGTTGATTTATGAGATTTGAGTTGGTGTTGTTAAGAAATTTGAGTTTGACGGATTGTTTGGTCATGAGTTTTGAGCATTCGATCTTCGATTTACACGATTTTCGATTTTCTCCCCCATTTTCGCTTTACTTTTTCTTCTAATTGTCGACACATTGAGGACAATGTGTAGTTTAAGTAGGGGGGAGGGTATTCTCATTCTCATGTATCTATGTTGTGTATATTACTTTCAATTTGAAAAAAAAAAAATGAAAATGAAAAAAAATAAAAAAATGGAAAAAATAAAAAAATAAAAAAATGATGATGAAATGAAACCCGCTGAGTTGAAAACCCACAAGGGTGGGCGACTCAGGCAAAAATTGGGGGCCCGGATAGGTTGAAAACCCGAAAGGGCAACCTATGCAAAAAAGTGGCTTATATTGAGCGGGTAAGATGGTGAGATGAAAAAAAAGAAATGTGTGAAGCTAGGATGAAAACCCGAAAGGGCTCCTAGGCAAAATGAGAGATTAAGAGAGAATTATGTATTTTGAAGACTCATTTGCCGGAGATTTGTTTTGGCTTTCACTTTCTTTTGGTTGATTGTTTTTGGGAGTAAGCATGGAATTTATCCCTTTTTGTCTTTGTTCCATGGCTTGCTTATATAGGTTGGTTGTAATAGTAGTAGTAGTTTATCTTTTGAGGTTTTAGGCGAGTTGTCATTTTGATTGTGGCGTTGGAGTGAGTTCAATTCCTTTGAGATCCTTCAGGATTTGAGCTCACATTTTGGTTGTCGTTTGGTGATTATTGTTGTCGCGTCTTTGTATATTTCAGGTGAGCTTGAATCTAAGTGTGGGGGAATCATCGTCCCTTACGCTTAGGTTTTGAGCGTATTTTGTTGAGATGTGATGATGATGATGTAGTTGATGGGGAGTGTAGGTTGGTGTCGATAACTTGGGCGATGATTTAATTGGTATTTCTCATTTTTGAGTTTACTCGAGGTCGAGTAAAGTTCAAGTGTGGGGGTATTTGATACGCTCAAGTTATACGATGTTTTTGTGGTATTATAGGTACACTTTGCTAGGGGATTTATTCATAATGGTTAATGTTTGCATATAAATAGACCTTAGCGGAAGTTCGGAATTTTGTATATTAATTGTTGTTAAAGTTGTAAAGTTCCGAGCTCTTGGAACTCCACCGTGTGCCTAAGCATCGCATCACCGCAAGCTCGTCATCACCAACCAAGTAGAGCTCAGCAGCTCAGCAGCACCTAGCATCACACGCACACCCGCTAACCAAGCATCGCACAACCAGCAGCATCGTCGAGCCATCCAGCAGCTCAGCAGCACTTGCCCAACAAGCGAAGCAGCAGCGTACAGCAGCTCGCGACCCGCGATGGAGCTCGCGACTCGCGAGACCTGCCCTCGCGACTCGCGAGGTCTGTCGCGACCCGCGACCTGCTTGTCTTGCCAAGGCCCAGCTAATGTGTGCGTGAGGTCAGAGAACCCTTCGCGACTCGCGATAAGTATCGCGACTCGCGACACTTTAGTCGGTTCAGCGGCCACGTTTTGCGCGAAGTATAAAAGCCTCCTAAAACCTAATGTAAAAGGGGACGAAGAGGAGAAAAAAGAGGAGAGCTAAAATGTAGACCTTGGAGTGACAAGCTTGAGGGGAGAGAGAGGATACTCCTCTCCTCATCCTTCCTTCTTCATGATTCTCTTTTCATCTTTCCTTCTTAATTTCTCTTTGTTCTTCATTTCTTAGTCTTTGTTCTTCATTTCCTAGTTTTAGTTTTCATTTCTTAGTTTAGTTTTTAGGGATTTCAGCTATGGATTTGGTTTTTGCTATCGGATTGTAGCTTGAACTGTTCTTGGATCAATTAACATGAAGCTTCAACCGTTATTGTGAGATTTTTCCTCTCTTTCTCTTTTCCTTGATTATGGTTCAATTTCTATGCTTGTGATTTATGATTATTGCATAATTATGCTAGGAACGTTACTAGTTTGATTGTGTGATTAATCTAATGCTAGATTTAAGAATACAATCGGATTGTTTTATTCTTTTATCAATTGGTAGCAAACTAGGGAGTAATTTAGATGCTGATCATCTTGGTTATTTCTTAGGGAAATTGAATCAACTGTTGAATGTTTATCGCGTGTATGACGTTAGCGTGTCCGTTGGTTCTCTCGTGTTTATTGCTGCTATTGGATTGAACTTAGACGCTATCGGACTAGGTTATCCTTTAGTTAGGGTTTTATAGTCACGCTGATCGTGCTATTCAACTAAGAATAAGGAGAACACGAGATTAATTCTCGACAGTAGATAATTATGGAAATAATTAGAGTGGATGTTCAATGATCGATAATGAATTGAAGTGGATGTTAATCGGATTCAAGATCCTTCCTATATTGATTTCTCATTTTATTTATATGCTAGTTAGTTGTAGTTTAGTTATAATCTACTTGAAACCCCCCTTTGTTATTATTATTAGGTTTCTCGGCCCTTAGCTTAATCTAGGTTTCGAATCACGCTAAGTACTAAACTCGTCCCTGTTTCCCTGTGGATACGACCCCTACTTCCATTATACTTGCTTAGTGTAAAAGAGAGTAGGAGAAATTTTATCTTTGGCCGGGTGCGGTGCACAACGACACATCCGCGCCCGCCAATGGAATAACAAGCACAAGTTCGAAAGAGAACATACCTCGAGCCAGGACTCATAAAGAGCATTAACTTCCCCATGACCTAAGGCCAGAAGGGCCTCATCATCGGCGTCCGTATAGATCGCCTTGACAGCGTTCTTCACCCTCGCCAATTTTTGAGGTTTTGTGATGTCAGTGAACGGAACATCCAACCCAATTTGATCAACTCGGGGTCGCTTTGGGGGGAAGATCATCAAAGACCTGGAGATCACCTTCGTCCTGACCCTCGGGTCTTCTCTTACTGCCTGTAGAAACACCCGAGGTAGCCTTATCAGAAGCCTTGGAGGCAGCCTTCTCCAATGCCTGAGCCTTTTCCAATGCCTGAGCCTTTTCAGTGTCCCATTTCAGCCTGTGAGAGCGAACCTGAGGCTTCTTGGCCCTCTTCGGGTCGATATCCTGAAAATATTAGAGGTTAGTACCAAGTCGGGGTACGAACTAAAACAATCAACAGGTCTAGGTTACCTTTGGAGGTTGCGGAATAGACGTTGTCTCGGCATCGAGCTCGTCCAGGAGTTTAGCTGCTAGAGCAACGCTGTCGACATACCTTTCAGCCATTGCAGAATCAAGTCGGTGTCGGGCTATAGCTGAAACAGAAGAAACGTCAAAACTTTAGCAAAAAAGCGAAGATATACATCTGATGAAAGGGAATTACCCTGGTCACAGCTACAACCCAAGCCCGCCGACGCCAGAAACATCTCATTCCGCATCTCATAACGGGTGGGTAGCCAATTCTGGGGCACATAGGTCAAGGCACCGGCGACGTCCCTGGGTCGTGGAAAGATAAATTCCCACCACCGCCTCTTCCCCGAGACATCTCGGGGACCGTCTGGTTAAGCCTAAAGCGAGGTCCCTCCTCGGGAAGAAAACTGGGGATTCCCCACTCACCACTGGTGTAAACATGATAGAACATTCGTCTAAACCCTTTCTGATTAGATGGGCATCACGGACAACCTTGTAGCCCGCTCGGCATTGAAAACGGAACCACCCGGGGCCATGACGATCAGCGGGCCCTAACATCAATATGAAAACATTGCGCCACAAACGCATACTCGGGGCAACACCGAGGAGATCACAAATAGAAATGAAGCCATTTATAGTTAACCAACTGTTAGGCAGGAGACTTGTCAGTGTTAGTTGGTAGGCATTAAGAAGCTCCTTGATGAAGGGATGCAAAGGAAATCTAAGACCCATCTGCATGCTCTGGTGGTATACCGACACACATCCTACCGGAGGGGTCATCACTGAGTCGGTATGCTTGGCTCGGATCACAAAGTACGGGTCCTGAATCCAAAATTTGGTCGCCACATACTTGGCGTTTCTCTCCATGTATTTCAGGAATGTGGCCTCGGGGTAAAAACTATGAGGTCCACCCTCGGGATCTAGAGGCGGATACTCCTGACCTGAAGTAGTCGGGGCCTCTTCTTCAGCCCCCTCAGATACCGTAACAACCCCATCGAAATGAACCTGGTCAAGGTAACTAGTACTACATGGCCTATGAGCTAAGGACACCTCCCAGGGACCTGGAATTACTCCCTCATCCTCCTCACTTAACGAATCAGAGGGACTGGGTAAAGGAACCGCCTCGGGAACGGCCAACGGGTCCTCACATGGGACTCGGGTGCTAACTAAGAACCCATCAACCCCTCGTATCTCTTCCGACTGCTTAGGAGAAGCAAGGGCATTGGGATCAAACTCGGGATCCATCCTACGGACGTCTATGTCGGATACCAAATAAGGAAATACAAAATTACTGCTAAGGAAGAGCGTACCTGCTCGGGAATTCTTGGTCTCGGGAGAGTAGCAGGCACATGCACTGACGAACTCGGGACTGGAACCAGCTATGGAGAAAATTAGAGAGAGAAAGAAGAGAGAGATTGAGGAAATTCGCAAATGATTAAAAGTACGGAAAAACTATTCTCTTCCTCTTCTATATACATCCATCTCCGCGTCCGCACCACGACAACCCCAAGGCCTCCTTTGATGGGCTTTTTAACCCTGGGCCTGCAGTAAGAAAAGCCCAAGGATCAAACCTTGAATCAAGAGGCCCGAATTGGCATAAAGGCACTAAGTCAACAAAGTCAACGGTCAATCGGTCAAACATATGAAAGTTTGACTCTAAGCTAGCTCGTTTCCCCAAGTTTGACTCTAAGTTAGCTCGTTTCCCCAAGTTTGACTAAGTATCTCATGACCAACTCGGGATTCTATGGGAAGGCTCATTGGCCCTCGAGTTGGCCCATACCCACCTCGGCCCTGCCAGGGGGATCAACACTTAGCCAAAAAACGGCTAAGTACCTCTACTACCATCTCGGGGTTCCCAAGGGAGAGCTCATTAGCCCCCGAGTTGGTGCATACCCTCCTCGGCCATGCCAGGGGGCTCAGCACTTAGCCAAAAAAAATGGCTAAGTACCTCCACTACCAACTCGGGGTTCCCAAGGGAGAGCTCATTAGCCCCCGAGTTGGTGCATACCCTCCTTGGCCATGCCAGGGGGCTCAACACTTAGCCAAAAAAATGGCTAAGTACCTCCACTACCAACTTGGGGTTCCCAAGGGAGGGCTCTTTAGCCCCCAAGTTGGTGCATACCCACCTTGGCCTCGCCAGAGGGCTCAGCACTCGGCCAAAGATTGGCTAGGCAACTCATGACCAACGCGGGACTCTTTATGGGAAGGCTCATTATCCCCCGAATTGGTACCTCACCCTCCTCGGCCTTGCCAGGATGCTCCCTACCTGGCCCAACAATGGCCAAGTGCATCAAGTCTAAGGCTCATTAGCCATTTGATGAGAAGGGGTAAGCAAAGGAAGGATCATTAGTCGGGGCTCGTTTGATGAAAGGTGAACGCCCTCGGGGTCCCTCTGAGACACCAAAGCAACATTGAACTGGTCAGGGTATGCACTACTCGGCCTGGGGTCGCCCGGCAACGAACGTACGACGCCCAGGATTCGTCTAAAGCGCAGAATCGAGTCGGGATCTATAACCCTCCCGAGTCGGGGCTCATTTGAGGAAAGCTAAGCTCACTCGGGGTTCGTCGGCGACACCAAAGCAACATCGAACTAGTCGAGGTATGCACTACCCGGCCTGGGGTCACCCGGCGATTAACGTATGGTGCTCATGATTCGTCTAAAGCGCGGAATCGAGTCGGGATCTATAACCCTCCCGCCTGGGGCTCATTTGAGGAAAGCTAGGTGCACTCGGGGTTCGTTTAAGCACCAAGTCAAGGTCTACAACCTAAGGGTCGGAGTCGCCTGGTGATAGGAGTGTGGAGCTCTCAGGGTATGTTTGAAGTGCATCCCGAGGCGGGCTTCATACCCTCCCTAGTCGGGGATCATCAGATAAGAGGTACGCCATACTTCTCGGATACATTAAGAAGCCTGGCCAACACTACCTCGGGGAAGTACCCCCCCTCCTCGGGGTCGCTCGGTGCCAAGCACGATGGCGTCACCTCGGGGTTGCTTGGAAGCAGGCCTAATAGCCCCCACATCACCTCGGGATTTGCGAGACCCCCATTGGTTAATCCTAGCGCCACATAGCTAACTCATGGCATCATTCAAAGAATATCGGCAAAAACATCATTGTTTCGCCAATCAACCGCACCAAAAATCGAGGATCTCACTCCGATTACTTGGCGTGGGGCTAATTGTTTGGACCCCTGATCTGGTCCAACAATGTTATGCGAAGCCCACCTAAAAGATCTGATCTGTATGCTCCCAAGGAGCCCATCAGCCTTTTTAGATAGAAAGCAACTTTACCATAAAAGGGAGACAACTTTCCTACAGACATGGATGCTCCCCAATAGGGTTTCCTGTCTGGGAAATCCCTAACATTATAAAAGCAGCAAGCCCAATCAATGAGCAGGTATTGAATTCTCACCTAACAAAACCAGAGCATCTCTATCTAGAACTGTTCACTTTCTCTCTCTACCTCAATCTCAACTGACTTGAGCGTCGGAGGGGCTTTCCCGGGAACACCCCCGGGCTAGGTTTCTTTGTTTTGTAGGACCTCGGTTGACAAGACTCGGGATTATATTCCAACTCGGGATTTTAACCTCTCTAAGCACAATTAACTCATTTGACTAGTTTCTAGGCAGAAATAAGTATATATTTGCATCCATGTCATTGTAGAGCTTACGTCATATACTCGGGTGTACCATATTAAATAACTATCATTCTTCATTTTCTGCTGATTTAGGGATCTAAATATTCTAGTATATGATATATCCGGATCTATAATATGAAGTGCAGTGTATTTGTCTTCGTCACCTTACTTGATGTTTTTGCCGTTTGCTTGTTAATTTGTTGAATAGAAAAAGAAAAGAAAGTGTTGATCTTGTTTAAATTTTGTACTAATGAGATAAGTAGTTGATTATTTTTAACTTTTTGACACTGTCATGGTACATCTTATTCCTTGAATAACTGTTAAGTTTATGAGAGGGAGGAAATAATAAAAGTTTATTATATTGATGCGTTGTTCGATAATGAACTATGAGTACAATATATATAGGAGTACAAAGAGACTCCTACTAGGAAACTATCTCTAAAAGATATCTTATTCCTAATACTAATCAAATACTTATTGGAAATATCCCAAGATAATATTTCTCTAAGATAATAATATATCCTACCTAATATTCCTAATACCCTCCCGCAATCGCAACGGTAGTAACACGAACGTTACGATTGGAGAAACAAAAAAAAAACATATTAAACACATATATTGAGGGGAACGCCATTCTTTTCGAACCCGCCAAATTTTTTTTCTTCTTCTTGAAGAGAACGCCAATCATTTCGAACTCACCAAATATTTTAACAAAACGGGAACGTTATTTTCGTCGAACCCGTAGTGTTATGTTTTTCTTGAGTAATATTACGCTCACATTATGGACTTTTCTTGAGCAAAGCCGAGCCAGAAGAGACATACTAATTGATAAGGATTGAAAGTTGAATCTTGAATGCAATGAGCACCATTAATATTCCAGTATTCCGAGCCCCACATTTCAACATACAAGATGATTCTTTGTCTTTTGTCAATGTGACATGCTCTATAATTTTTTTTTATTCTACATTATACCCCTGTATTTCTTCAGCTTTTATGTTGTACTCAACGTTTTTTAAATTCTACATTCTTTTTAGGGAAATTCTCCCTGTTAGTCTCAAGGTTTTGGGTTTTCTCAGTGGTAACATTTCTTGTTTGTTTTTTCCCAGTGATAGTTAAGGGTGTGCACCGGTCCAGGACCGGACCGGAACCGGTTGGACCGGTGGACCGGAATCTGGAATTTTTTTGGACCGGAAGTTTTTTGGTCTGGTCCGGGTTTTGGACCTGTTGGACCGAAATTTGCATCTTTTTAAAATATATATATATATATATATATATATATATATATATATATATATATATATATATATATATATATTTATTTAGATTTCTACATATTTATAAATTGTATATACTTCCTCCGTTTCAATTTACATGTTACACTTTCACTTTTCACGCATGCCAATGCAAAACTTTGAGAACATATATCTTTAATTTTGTATTTGTAAAAATTATAAAATGTACATATTAAAAAAATACATATTAAGACGAATCTAACAAGATCCCACATGACTATATTCTTATTCACGTATAAATCACAAACGATGGTCAAAGAGAAATTTGTGAATATTTTAAAATGTCAGAGTGTAACATCTAATATGAAACGGAGGAAGTATTAGAATTTAATAATTCTAACAACAATAATCTTAAAGTTAATATAATAAAGAGTAGGTTTTTAGCTTTCCAACTTTCTAACTTTGAAATTTTTTTTTACCCTTTAAATTATTTTTTTACTTAAAAAAACAGAAATTACGGTCCACCGGTCCGGACCGGAAACCCGGAATCTTGATTTTCAGCGGACAGGGGATCGGACCGGAATCTTTTCTCCCTCATATCTCTTCCGTTAAGTTTGCGTTAGTTTTACTTTGTTTTTAGTTTGGCACGCAAAACGAGACATTTTCAACATGCAAAACGAGATATTTCTGGTTGTTTTTTGACAATTCCGACCTCAGATTAGGCCCGTAAGAGCCAAATTGACCTCATAAAATCTGGACAGAGTAGTTTTCCTAGGCATGCAAACTAAGACATTTTTCCTCACGCAAAACGAGGTATTTGACCCGGTTTGCATGCCTAGGAAAAATACTCTATCTAGGATTTGTGGGGTCAATTTGTCCTTAAGGGTTCAATTTGAGGTTGGAATTATAAAAAAAATGACCAAAAACACCTCATTTTGCATATTAAAAACGTCTCGTTTTGCGTGCCAAACTAAAGCAGAGCAAAACTAACGCAAACTTAACGGAAATGTTACGAGGAAGAAAAAAATTAAAGTTGATGCCTACCAATGAGAAAAAAAACAACCTTTTAAGATTTTTTTGTTAAGAGAAACCTTAAACATAAAAAAAACTTTGTCGAAGAAACCTTTTATAATTTTTTTTTTTCAAGCAACAACCTTTGTCCATTGATACATCTAATTATCCATGACTAAAAATGATAATAAAAAATTTATATTTTAAAATTTTATGTCGAGACAAGTTCAACAACATCTTGTATACTAACATTGGGCTTATACATATGTAAAAAGACATAGTCAAAATAAAGTTTGTGACTAATATAAAGGCTATAATGGAGCATCTATTCTAAGATAATGGGAGTATCTTTGAGAAAACTTGACACTGTTATCAAATACAAAATCACCTAAAAAGTCCCATTATTTTCTAAGATATTCTTCCACACAAGAAGTTAAATTTGCAAGTGGTATAGGTTTGTTCTTAGTCAAGTTGAAATAATGGACCTCCAATTTGCTTCAAAAGTATGTTTGCAGATTGAATTCAATTATTTGAACAGT
Source organism: Beta lomatogona (assembly GCA_947646795.1). NCBI lineage: Eukaryota > Viridiplantae > Streptophyta > Magnoliopsida > Caryophyllales > Amaranthaceae > Beta > Beta lomatogona. Next base: position 7,041,838 of record CANSNZ010000063.1, on the reverse strand, counting down.
ACGTCTCATGTTAAGACGTGATGATTTTTACGCATTTGATTATGGTCTACCAGTACAATTTAACTAAACTATAAAAAATGTTAGTTAATTGCAAAAATTGTGCAACTATTTTTACAGAATAACTTTTAATGAAAATATGTTAACTAATAAGTTAAAACTCATAACTATTAACTAATAAACTACAATCACCAACCCAAAACCATAATGTCAACGAAACCACCATAATCATGACCCAAACGCGATAACTTCTTATCTAAACCTATAACTAACAATCCAAAACAATAACTATTAACCCGAAAATCATAACAAATAACAAGCAAGCGATAACTATTTAGTATCCACCCAAGACCATATTTTATATTGAAAAATATATAACTAATACCATGAAAACTATTACTAGTGTAAACGATAACTAATAACTAAAAACCATAACTATTAACCTGTAACTAAAAACAATTACTAATAACTAAAAACCATAACTATTAACTTTATAAACAGTTATGTTCTGGGTAAATAGTTATGGGTTAATGGAAAGAGATGTATCTTAACTAATAACATAAAAAGAAAGAGATGTAGGCTTTAGAGAGAAATGGAAGTTGGGTGGAGGAGAAAGAAACGATAGGGGTAGAGGAGAGAGAAATGAGAGTTGGTAGAGGAGAGGGGTATAAGAGATAGAAATGAGGTCGGCAGAGGAGAGAGAAAATAAAAATTTGAGGGGGAAAATGTGATAGTTTTACTAGCATAACTGATAGGTCCGTGCGCTTAACTAATTCCACTGTTAGCATGACATCCGTTGGTCTCACTTTAACACAACGTGAGGCCGTCTTTTTTAAGAATTTGTGTTATTTCAAATAATTAGCTAATTTCTATCTTGAATTATATACATGTATCTTAACTTTGTACAACTTTTATCATACATCCGGGTGTACCGTGAGCATGGTACATCCAATACTATTTTTTTGCTCATTACTTATTTGAAACTTCCAAATCAGCAAAATTCACACAATAAGAAAAGCTCTAAATAGGCAAACAATAAGCTTTGGATATACGATGAACAATCTCCTGAGCTCTACCATCTACAAATGTGCCAAGTCCAACCAAACTTCTAGCCAATCTCTACTGCTTAGAGTGGTTTTGTTCATGACCACACACCCCTCGGCACAATATATATATTGAATGTAAGTTGTCGAGTGCACCCACATGGAGTATTATTTTGATATTTATTGCATATTTATGATGGGGGTAACTGGATAGATTGGGTGAATGGGTGTTCCATAACCAAGAAAGAGGAATTTTTGAAAGAGATAAAAACAATAGTACTTCATCTCTTTAAAAAAGATGTTCTTATTAGCAATTTTGACACTACTTTTTTTAATTTGGATACTGATCTTGACACTATTGATAATAAAAATTATCTTCTAAATTCTTTACAATTTATAAGAAAAATATAATCATGCCAAATTAAAGGTCTTGTTTAATTTGATTCGTCTCGAATAAATACATTACAAAAATCACTTTTATGATTTTTACTAATACGCAATTAAAGATATTAATGACATAAAATATGCATTAGAAAATGTGAAAAGAATAAATAGGAACATTTTTTCTTAAGACGGAAGGACCCAAGGAATACATTAGATTCTATAGTTCACAGACATGAATGTAAATCTTTAATTGCGTTACAATAAAGAAAAGTCCTATGAAGTGTACAGTAATCAATTCTTAGCAATCTCCAGTAGACAATCAGAGAGTTTTTTAGGCATGCAAAACATTGGCATGTGATCTGAACCTCTAAGCTCTTTCACCTCTTTCACTCCATCATTCTCAATCATCCACCGTTGGAAATCTTGTGATATTCCTTGATCTTCTTCACACACAACAAAAACACGCCTTACTGATCCATATCTCTCCTTGGATAACTTCGCCTCTGGCTTGCTAATATCATGAAGGAACAACGAAGATGACCTTTTCAATGTCATAACTAGCTCAACGTCCTAACATATGATCAACACCCCCAAAAGGTATTAAGAATTGATGTTATACTAAGACTCGTTCTTTTGAAGTTAATTTCAATCGGTTAATTTCCTTTACAATTTTAATTCGGTTCGGTTGTTAATTTTAATCCAAGAGGATATGGTGTAAAGGTACACTTAAAAATTGTTCAAGTTTGACCCGTATCATGATATTCTTTTATGGTAAACTAACTTCACATATTACATAACTACTTCCTCCGTTTTTTTTTTTTACTTGCAACACTTTCCTAAAAGAGAAATAATTAATTACTTGTAACACTTTCTACTTTTGCTTTTCCTATCTCTCTATCTCTCTCCAATCACATGGGACCCTCTTTTTTTTTTTCCTCTACCTCTCTCTCCTACCCAATTTTTGCATTGGAGTTGATGAGAAAAAAAAAGTGTTGCAAAGTAAAAAAAAAAACGGAGAAGTATAAATAAATTAACAAAGTATTACTAGCAGCTAGCTCTTAAAATTTTTCTTACTTTTTTTTTATTTTGAGGGGAAAAATTTTCTTACCTCAGAAGAAGACAAATGACACAGTTTAGATAAAAACTGTGGACCGAATGACATTGTTGTGAGGGCCTCCCCTGGGAGACCTAAGCACTTGGTTTCCGTGTCTAACCAGTATGGTGGCCCCTTTCTGGCATACTTGCTATAAACTTCACCAATACAAGAAATGGAGAAAAGATAATGAGAGAGAAGCACGCAGTATACATTCATCAACTTTTATCAGAATTTCTCACTTGAAAAATTTATGAGTAAAATTTTATTATTTTATATTCTTAAATATCGACTTTTAATGGATATGCAATATAACATTAGTGGTCAATGATTCATGATTGAATGATATATTGTACTTGCAAAAGCTAAAAGAGAACAACTGATTAATTTTTAGACTAAAGAAAGGGAATTTTGCAATTATACCACCAAAATTATAGCCACTTACAAAAATCCATCTATAGCACATAATTTCTATATAATGGATCACAATCATCCATACAGGGAGTTTTGCCCAATTTCTTTCCAAGAGGAACATAAAATTGTTCATACCATGACCAAATTTAATCTATTTTTTATATAACATTAATAATATTTGATACTACAACTATCATTTGCTATGCAACATTAATAGTTTTATATACAACATTTGTAATCTATTTTACAACACTATTGTTATACAAAAACAACATAAAAGTTTGTTTCATTTTATATTTTTTTGAAAAAAATACTAAGTTCATTATTGACATTAATGTGATCATATATTTACATAAATGCCATTGTAGGAACGTTATTTGTACCTCCCATAGTTGATTTAGGTATTTCTCTGACTCTTAAAAAACAAGGAGCGGATCTAATTAAATAATATCCAATTTCCAAAAATTCAAGATACCAAAAATGTCAAAAACTTAAGCAGTTATTAGATTTATACCCTAGTTTTCCAAAAAAAAACTTATATGGACTGGGTCCACACTAAATTTTGTGCGACTTAATAATGCTACCACATGTGATTTATAAAAAATGGTCATTATGTCAAAAAAATAGATATAAGGAAGAGTAATTATAGGTTGTAAAGCGTGAATATATGAGGAAAAAAAGGTTATTGTGTTATAAAATGTAACTTTCATTATAATAAGGGTTTTTTGTCAGGAAGTACCTAATAAAATATAAATATAGGGAAGGACCTAATAATTTTTTTTTTTCTAAAAAGACCTATTAAAATACTTCCGATTGTTAATAGGAACCAGTTTATGAATTTCAGGCCAAAATTACCATATTCCGGCGTTGACTTTTTGTAATTAGGACACCACAACTACATTTGACAGGAATTTTATTGCTTGAAGATGATTTCGCAGACATTTTCCTTCAATTTATGAAAAGAAAATTAGTGTTTTTTGGCTTGAAATTCATAAATTGGTTCCTATTAACAATCGGAAGTATTTTAATAGGTCTTTTTAGACAATTTTTTTTTTATTGGGTTCTTCCCTACAAAACTTGAATTTTATTAGGTACGAACTTTCTGACAAAAAACCCTTATTATAAACTAAAGTAAGAAAGGATGATTGTATGAAAAAAAACAACTCACTATATATTTTAGATAAAATAGTACTACCTATTTTTTTATCCTTCTCACTTGGAATCTTGACGCTATTCATACTTAAAGAGAATTTTCTCAATTTTTCAATTTATAAGAAAAAAATATAGCACATGGTCTTTGTTTGATTCGCCTCAATTAAGACTTTATTAATATTCAATCGTTATAATTTTTACTAGTATATAATAGAAGATATTTAAGTTCAAAGATGTGTATTGGGAGACGCGCACAAAAATGAGAAGGATAAAAAAAACAAAGGGAGTAAATCACTAGCGTAATTAGGTTATAAAAGATGACTATATAACCATGTGTGACTTTAGTATAATGTCATTATATGGGGAAAAAAAAATCATTACATCACATTTATAGCTTTCGTCCACACTAATAAAGCCACACACTAATATAGTAATATTAATGTATGTGGACCACGTCCACCTAACACTTACTACTAGTTTCCCAAACATATTACAAGTTATAACTCTAAACATACTAGAACAGTAAACCTACCTACCATAAACATGCCATAATTCTAATAGCAATATTTCCTTCGATTCCAACCATATCAGGTAAATGCTTATGTCTTTATCAGTTATTGTATCTACTTAAAGACAAACAAACACCAACAAAATTTTATGAAATCAAGATTATTCCAAGTGTTTTAAATTTTGACATAGGTAGATTATGTTCAAAATCTTCATTTTTCATTAATGCAAAAAATGAGAGGTGGGTATACCTTATCAAAGATATAGGAAGGAGTATGGTGAGTGTCAGGCAAAAAAGCCGAGACAAAAATAGAAACTTCAATTTTGTGAGGGAACATTTCCATAACCATAGCTAAGTTGAGTCCTCCAAAGCTATGTCCAACAAGAATAACCTTCTGATCATCAGGCTGAGATGCCATCAACTGAATCAATGGCCCAGAGTAATCGCGTAGAGTTTCGAGTTCATGGATCTTTTTTAGGTTGATCCCTGAAGCCGCCATATCGAGCACCGTGACACGATGGCCCGCCGCCTCGAGCAGTGGCTTAACCTTGTACCAACACCATGCTCCAACACAAGCCCCATGTACTAACACATAATGTTTGCCTACTTTCTTGCAGGAGTCTCCCATTTTTTCTCTAACTCTTTACCTTTCCTTGGATTCTGCGGAAGTTTAAATTTTAATAACACCCCCATTAATATATACTGCCCCTTCTCTTCGAGTTCTCAATGTGAACGCTACACCTTTATAAACTCATCTAATTTGACTTTTCTTTTTCGATATTTCTATGCAGGTCCCTATGCTTTACTCCATCCGTCTCATAATATGGTGTCTGTGTTTCATTTTTCATAGTCAAACTTTAAAATCTTTTACCAAATATTCTCATTGATATATAGACAAAAAAATATACTCATGTGGGATCTTGTTAATTAGATTCGTTTCGAACTTTTATAGTAGCATCTTTTTATAATTTGGATTAATACGACATCGAATATATTAAGAGTCAAAGATACATCTTGGAAACCCTGTAAAAATAAACAAACCCTATATTATGAGACGGAGTCATGGAGGTAGTATATTTTACATTGTTTTCTTAATGTTTTTCTCTTTTAAGTTGTAGCCTTGAAATTTTATCCTAACTATACTGCACCCTTCCATTAAGTCAAGGAAAATTTCCGTTAGTTTCTTATTTTCACTTTTTTAGATTTACATTAGAGCATTCTTAACAATGAACTAAAAAATGGTTCATAGACATGAACAAAATAATTGTTCATGAATGAACAAAAGGATGAACATTCGAATTTCCGAACGGTTAGTGTTGGAGCCAAGATAAATTTTTTGTTGGAAAATTTGTCTCCTAATGAAAGTGTAAAAGCTGAGAATAATAAAATGAACAAAATTAACGTTGACTCAATGAAGGTTACAACTTGGAACTTTAGAAATTGGGGGTTCAACCGAAAAAAGGCTAAAGCGGGGGTAATTTATACAAATACCAAAATTTTTTAATCATTTAGTTCATTATCGTTTTTTATGATATTGTAAATGGAAGGTTATGATTTGATTCAAAGGTTACAAATCTACGGGTTTGCACCGGTTCAGGATCGGAATAATCCCGGTCCAAACAGGACTAGGCCGGAATTTTCAAGTCCACTCCCGGTTCGTGATTTACAACTCTAAAAATTAAGTTTTGTAATTTTCTTTATAAATTGAGTTGTATATGTATATACATATTACATAATATAAAATTCAATATGGTATGAAACATATTAAAATTTACTAATATTTTTAATAAAAACAATATACATAAGTAACTTTTTTTTTACATAAATATTGGTCTTTAAAAATTATTTTTTTTTAAAGAAACCGGGTCACCGGTCCGAACTAGAATTTTTCAGGTTTGGATCGGACCGGACCGGAAGGCCGAAATCTTTGATTTTTATGACTTAGTGACCGGATGGAAGTTTCCAATCAGGTTCCGATCTGAATTCCGGTTCCAACCCGAATTTGCACACCCTTTACCTTCCAAATTTGTAGCCATTATAACTATTCAAAATTACTGCTAGTTTAGTAGTCTGCTACAAGCTTATGTTACTCAAACTCTTCATTTTAAGCTGATTACTCGTGTTGAATACTCGACACTGTGATCATAAACGTATCATCTTATGTCAAAGTTATTAAATAAATCATAGATAAATAACCACGTAGCACACATATAAGGGGTTAAATTATGTAACTAAGAAGTCAAAACAACAATGACAAACAAACACCAGATTTATTTTGAGAGAACAATTTTCTCACCACACAATACTAATAAAACTACTTGAGTAAAATAATACATCACGAAAGGTGGACACTCTCATAATCGGATTACTCATACATACAATTTAGTTGTGCATACACACCCTCATAACGAGCATCATAATTTTGTTTATAAGACTGCATACATGATACAACATACCTAAACCCTCGATCAACTAGGATTAAGAAACTATACAGTCTTCCACTCTTCCTAATATCAATCACTAGTATAGGTATTATTTGAGACGTAGCATATCTTTCTAACTTTTGACAATACATTATTCAATTCGATATAGGAAACATACAAGAACTGGAAAAGTTGTAATAAAAGAGAAACTGAATGACTACAGCAACCAATCTTGCAGCTTTATTAGATTGGCTGAAATATGATTCAACAACACTGGTATTCTGGTAACCCTTCTGCCTTCAATAGTTCAATTTGCTCAGTCACTTTAGAAATTACTAATGCCAATTGCCATGCATAATGGTGAAATTATTGGTTTGATATTTCCAGCAAAGATAGGCTCAGTTCTCCAGGCTTGGATAACATCACCATATGGTCAGCTTTTGGTATGGATTTCAATTGATGAGGCGGATTTGTTTCAACTATCCATTTTTGGAAATCAGGCTTTATAAGCTCATCTTCTTCACACATCACAAAGACTCGTTTCACTGCTCCAAATCTTTCTTCCGTAAATAAAGAATCCTTTGCTAAGTCCTCACTAAATAAACCATCTGGCTTAACCAACATCTTGGCTAACTCTAAATCCTGTAATAAAATCACCATGGAAATAAGTCATTGGATGCTCTTTAGATTTTTTTCCTTTTTCCAAAAAGTCAAGGGAAAACTCCGTCAATATGTTATTATTTTTATAAAATAAATATACTCCCTCTATTTCATTTTAATTTACTCACTTCACTTTGGGGGAGAATCAAGGAGAAAGTGTAAAAGTATGAGAGAGAAACTAAAAAGGTGGAGAGAGAAATTGAAAAGTGAGAGAGATAAATTAAAAAGTGGGTTAAAATATTAAAAAGTAGATGACATGGGTGGAAAAAGAGGAGAAAGTAGATGTGACACATTACCAAAAATAGAAAAAACAACAGTATGTAGATTAAAAAGAAACAGACTAAAAAGGAAAGTGTGTAGTTTAAAAAGAAATGGAGGGACTAAGACTTTCAATTGTACGCTTCTTAGTACAAAATTTTTGGTAATTGGCAATTATAATCTTTAATTATGCAATACTATAATTCATAAGAAGCTGATATTTAGGTTACTTTTGCCAGCACTAGTTGTAAAGGAGCTAGCTGAGAAAATATTTATGTGAAGTCAAATGATTTTATAAGTTGTTTGATACAACTTATTATTAAAGTAACTAAAAAATTTAAAACTTTTTTTAGGACCAAATAAGATGAAAAAGAGGGATAAAATCATAATATTATATTTTAAAAGCTACTCTATATGTCATCTAGATTTAAGTTAGCATCTTAGACATTAGTTGAAATACTTGAAAAAAAACTTTAGTTAAGGATTTAGTATTCTAATGCCAACTGATCAATTAATGAAGTTGAATTGGATTACCAAACATATATGGGTATTAGTGCACAAAGTAAAAAAAAAATGTTGAATTTATTTATAAACACATGAAGTATTAATTTGTTAGTTCATCAAGTATTGATTGACAATAATGTCTAGATAGATTGAGTACTCTCAACATATATCGAATAATTACTCAATCTTTCTTACAATATTTTACTCACTCCGTCTCACAATAGTCAGAATATTTTTATTTGGTCCTAAATTAGTTTGAACAGTTTCATTTGTGATTGTCCTATAAATAATATATAATACTTCCTCCATTCTGTTTTAAATGAAATGTTTGCTTTTCACGCAACCCAACGTGGTTCTTTAATCATTAATATCTTTAATTGTGCACACGTAAAAAATATAAAAAAGTTATAATTTGATACTCCCTCCGTCCCAAAATATAGTTCTCATTTCCTTTCTGGGTGTCCCAAAATATAGTTCCCATTTCCATATTTAGTTCCACATTTTTCCGTAATTTGTCTTGAAAAACCGTGTCCCATCATTTATTTGCTTCATGAATTTTGTTTTGTTTATTCAACCCAAGTATTACAATTAATGCTCTTTCACCAATTATTCTCCATTCTCTCTCCTAAAATCATCTTTTCCCATACAACATTTATTTACTATCCCTCTTAGATTCTACTTGTATAAATTACCGTGAAAAAAGGGAAATGAGAACTATATTTTGGGACGGAGGGAGTAGTATGCATCGAGACGAATCTAACAAGATCCCACTTGACTATGTATTTCTTTATATAATGGCGATAAATTGGAGTCATAATTGATCAATGAATAGTGTCACTTCACCCAACGTTTCATTTAAAACAGAATGGAAGAAGTATTAGTTTTCTTACATCCCATTGGTACACATTCTATCTCTATCAATTTAAAAAGAAACTCAACATTTTGTCTCATTCAATAAAAGAATCTCACTAACTCTTGTCTCGTTAACTTTTCAATAAAATAAGATATGATAATTACACTACAACTTATTATCTTAAACTATGTGACCCAACAAGCGTTCGGTTTTTTTTTTTGGGATAGAAAGAATACTAACTTGTTTTGATACAATCCCGAGACTCATAAATATTTGTCAATTAACATCAACGATCTTGAATTACTCCATCCGTTCCATAATATAGTGATTGTTTCCTTTTTACACGGTGTCCAATACAATCTTTTGATCTTCGATATCTTCAATTCCGTATTAAACAAATAAATATTTGTCAATTAACATCAACGATCTTGAATTACTCCATCCGTTCCATAATATAGTGATTGTTTCCTTTTTACACGGTGTCCAATACAATCTTTTGATCTTCGATATCTTCAATTCCGTATTAAACAAAAATATAAAAAATTGATATTTTAAAAGTACACATTAAGACGAATCTAAGTAAGATCCCACATGCATATGTTTTTTGTATATATCCATGAGAAAATTTGGTCAGCAATCTTGAAGTTTGGCCTAAAAACAAACATTATATTATAGAATGGAGAGAGTAGTATATCTTAAAAGAGTTAAACTTAAAAGTAACAGAAAGTAGATATAATACAACTACCTCCATTTTTATTTAATTGTACGCTTTCCTTTTTTGGCCTTTTTTTTAATTGTTACACTTTCACTTTTCCGTATATGGTAACCTATCACATTAACTTTTCATACTTTTCACCTCATATACCCGCCACCCATTTTAACAATCCACCCAAAACCTTTCCACTTACCCTATTTTTCTCTCTCCTACATTATTTTAACGGTTTTTGCACATGTACTCCTATGAAATTTTAAAATTCATGGGGTACCCCTACAGCTTGAAAAAATAAAGCTTATAACCTTACTAGTTTAATAAAATGCATGAAATGCTCTTAATGACTAACAACGATCAAGTTTCCGTTAGTCATTAACCCTAATTAACCCCCTCTATATAAATTTCAACTTCCGAATGGGGGCCCGTGCTGTAGGGGGGTGCGGGGGGTGGAGGAAGGGGTGGGGTGCTCGTGGGGGAAGGGTGGGGAAGGTGGTGGTGGTTGGGTGGTTAGGGTTAGAGGGCTTAATTAGGGTTAGAGGGGTTAATTAGGGTTAATGACTAATGGAAACTTGAAGCCGTTAGTCATTAAAGGCATTTCATGCATTTTATTGACATAGTTAATGTACCTGGTGCATTTTTCAAACTATAGGGGTACCCCATGAATTTTAAAATTCCACAGGGGTACCTGGTGAAAAAACCGTTATTTTAATACTTTTTTTACATTTACCAAAATCAAACATTCTTTTTTTGTACTTCTTCCTTTGTTTTTGCATAATTTTCTTGTTTCTCCAAAATAAAGTGTAATAATAAAATAAAAAAACGGAGGGAGTATTAATTTGGTCTTATTTGAAGCTAGCGAGCCCATGTGCTTACCTCAAGCTGGCAATTTTGGTAGAGTTTTCTACTCAACATCTCTGGACCAAATAGTACGTGAGTGGCTAAATTTTCTGGGCCATTATTGAATCTGAAGCTCGTGTCCAAAAGACCCTCCAAAGGTATTCTCCTGAAAGTCTGCTGGAAGATATATAATGATTAGATCCGGCGCAATTGCACATTTATTCATCTATATATAGTATCATCAATCATGTACTATCATATAGTCCATTTATTGGTTAATAGTTAATTTTTTTGTCTTATTATTCTTTTAAAATAAGAAGTTTGTTTAAATATCTATTAATAAGTATCAAATATCAATGATGTATTGTTGAGTGACATATGAAGTATACTGATACAAAACAGTGGGACAAAAGATTTAAACTCAAAATTTTTTTTCTCCCATTTAATTGTACCGTAAACAGTGTCACTCAATCTTATTGGTTGATGTTAATTATTCTTTGCCTTAATTATTTTTTTTAAAAATAAAAAATTTGTTTAAATATAATTATATGTACCAATAATATTCAGTGACACATATAAAGGTACAAAAGGTGAGTAGAAGATTTTAATTATTAGTGGTTGGTTGTATGTAGGGATGGCAATCCAGTCCGAATTCGACCCTAGTTCGCTCTCATCCGAAGGAAAAAATCCGAGCTAACTCCGACAAAAAATCCGAATCCGACTCCGTTTAAAAAGTCCGACTCCGAGTCGGAGGAGGGTCGGAGTCAGATCTCACAAAATAATCCGACTCCGACTTTAAGTCAATTAATCCTTTTTTCTTATTTATGTTAATGTATTATTTATGTATAACCTGACTTCGACTTTCAGCCAATTGTATTATATAAGATTTTCCCATTGAAAAAATGATTGTTGAAAATAATATAGATTATTTGTACTATACAAGATTTCCATATGATTATTAGAAAAAATTGTAATGATTAGATTATTGTATTATAGAAGACTTTTCTATTCTATTATAAAAATAAGTCAGACCGGATTCGGAGTGGGATGTGCGGATTTTAAATCGGATCGGATTCGGAGTCGGATGTTCAGATTTTAAGTCGGATTGGAGTCGGATTTTCGGAGTCAGATGTCGGAGCCGGACTCGGACTCGGAATTGGAATTAAAATCCGACTTATTGTAGGATCGGAGTCGGATTATGCATAATCCGGTCCAAGTCCGATCCGTTGCCATCCCTAGTTGTATGGGGGGGTGTTTGAAAGATTAATGACGTACCTCTTGAACAAGAGTGAGTGGAGGAGAGGAGCAATTAGGCATATAAGCAGAAACAAAAACAGCAACAGAAATCTTCTCTGGAGACCTTTCCATAGCAATAGATATAGCTATGCCACCAAAACTATGACCCACAAGAATAACCTTTTCATCATCATCATGAAGATTAATGGACCTCATTAAATCCATCAACGGCTTCACGTAGTCATCAATGGATGCATCACCCCCACATCTGCCGTCAAGGTCTACCGCTGTGACGCGGTTGCCCGCCCGCCTCAATAGAAGGACTAGCTTGTACCAACACCAAGCTCCATGCCCAAGCCCATGCACTAGCACAAAGTGCATTTTTTTTTCTTGTTTATTTCCTTTTTCGTTAACAAGAGTACAGAGTACAGTGTTCCTTTTGATCTCTTAATTAGTTTTTGGTGGTAAGTAATGAAATAGACACACAATGTCATACATATTATATCAATAACATATAGTACTACTTGAATGATAGACGAAAATTACAGAAATGAAGATAAGAAATAAGAAGACAAGTGACAACTCATGAACCAGTGGTCCTATACCTGAATAAATACAAGTGCCTATTTTGGTGTCGTTATTATATTAATACTTTCTTTCAGAGGGCCCGTAATTGATCGTCTGCCACACATTTTTGTTGGAATTAAAGCCTCAAAGTTAGCCTTAGTTATGGAGTATTTCTTTGTTTGCTTTAGTTCATGAAATACCCAAGTCCCACATGGAAAGAATATAAAGGTCCTACCATGTTTATATACTATTATGTTCCTTTTAGCTTTGTTGAGCAACGGGCTAGAAGAATGTCAAGCCGCACGCGCGCGTCGGCCGTGGCGGGCGCGGGCCTGCGGTCCGTTTTATGATCAGCTTTAATTTTTGGGACTGGTTTGTTCCGTTATTTCCTTTGCGAGATTCACACAATCATATTGTAACGGCAAATCAATTCTTGCCGTTTTCGTCGCAGCTATCACTCCATAATTTCCTCCCATAATATTTCATTACCGTTTTTCCTTTGCTGCTCTATTCTATATAAATCCGCTCTCTCTGGTAAAGATAGACAGATTATTATTCAGTCTTCCTCTCAAACACAAATTGTTCTCCAATATTTCGGGCTAAGTTCTGTCACTCCCTCCGTCTGCTTGTGAGTGCACACAATCGGGCGGCGCTGTGTTAATCCTGGAGGGTGGTCGTCGGGAGGAAGTTTGCTCCCGTCTTTGCGAAAATCACCTTTAAGGACAGTGGATCTCTCCACGTCACATCATTCTTTTTCTTTGTTTCTCCTTTCCAAGTAAGATCGTTCTAACTATTCCTCTGTGTTCTGTCTCCTTGCGTGATAGTGTTAACAATCTTAAAGGTGATTTAGTATTATTCTCTTGCTATGGCATCTTGTCTGACCATTCCTGATATGTCTAAGATCGAGTCTCTTGAGGGGAAAAACTATAAACGTTGGGCTGTCAGGGTTAGGTTTTACCTTGAACAAATTGATGTGGCTTATGTGCTTGATGATCCTGTTATCCCTTCTGATGAGACTGAGAAACTGGCTTATGAGACTAAATTTACTAAGGATGACAGAACCTGTAAGGGGATGTTATTACATTATATGTCCAATGCACTGCTTGATATTTACATGACTTATAACCATGCTAAGGACATTTGGGATACCTTGGAAAAGAAATATGGTGTTGATGATGCTGGTTCCAAACGCTACTGTATTAGTAAGTGGCTTAATTTCATGATAGATGATGAGAAACCCATTATTGACCAGGTTCATGACTATGAAACTATTTGCACCAATATTGCTGCTGAGGGACTTGTTATTTGAGAGTATACCCAGGCTATCGTACTTATTGAGAAACTGCCACCTTCTTGGAAAGACTATAGAAACCAGCTTATGCACAAAATTAAAAGAGAGACCTTACCCTTGAAGAACTTGTTGGTCATCTGAAAATTGAGGAAGAAAACCGTCTTAAGGACAAACCCTCTAATCATGCTGTATTTCCTAAAGCTAATCTTGTGGAGTCCAAACACTCCAATTATGACAGGAACAAACAGAAGGCAAAGAGTTTTCACAACGGAGACAATAGTCTCAAATCTCATGGAGGTGTGCAGAAATACAGGTTCAAAGGCAGCTGTCATGAGTGCGGTAAACTTGGACACAAAGCTGCAAATTGCTGGAACAAAAAGAAGAACCAAGCAAACTTGGTGGAAGCAGTTGAAAACTTTGTTGCTGTTGTATCCGAGATCAACCTAGCTGGAGATATTGCTGAATGGATCGTGGACACAGGAGCAACGAGGCACATCTGCACCAACCGAGCCATGTTCGACCAATATGAAAAGCTGGAAGGTGAAAATGTGTTCATGGGCAACTCGCTTCAAAGAAAAGTCGGCGGCAAAGGGAAGATTACTCTCAAACTCACTTCGGAAAATTGCTTACTCTTACAAATGTACTTCATGTTCCCGAAATGCGTAGAAATCTAATTTCGGAAGTTTGTTAATTAGAGCTGGTTTGAGGTTGTCTTTTGATTGTGATAGACTTGTTATCACTCATAATGGGGAATTTGTGGGGAAGAGATATTGTAATTGGGGGGGGGTGTTTCTTTGTTGATGCTCTTGTTGAACTCATGAATAAATCTGCTTCTACTTCTTCTGCTTATATTGCTGAGTCTATTGATTTATAGCATTCTAGATTAGGTCATGTGAATGCAACCTCCATAAAACGGCTAAAACACTTGAATTTGATACCTAGCTTCTCCAATTCTGATTTGCCTAAATGTGAAATTTGTGTTGAAGCTAAATTTGTTAGGAAGCCTTTTAAATCAGTTGATAGGCAATCTAAACTTCTTGAACTGATTCACTCAGACTTAGGAGACTTTAAGAACCATGAAAGTCGAGGAGGGAAAAAGTATTACATAACCTTTGTAGATGACTTTTCCCGTTACACCGTAGTATACCTTCTGAAATCTAAGGATGAGGCAGAGGGAATGTTTTTAAAGTACAAAGCTGAGGTTGAAAACCAATTGGATAGGAAAATTAAGAGACTTAGAAGTGATAGGGGAGGAGAATATGATCCCACTTCCCTTAAGACCTTCTGTGAACAAAATGGGATTATTCATGAGTTGACTGCCCCTTATACCCCCGAACAAAACGGTATAAGGAAGAATAGAACCCTTAAGAACATGATGAATGCTATGTTGATTAGTTCTGGACTTCCTGATAACTTGTGGGGAGAGGCTATTTTATCTGCTTGTCATGTCTTGAACCGTGTGCCACATAAGAAGTTAGACAAAACCCCATATGAGATGTGGAAATGTCATATCCCTAACCTCAAATACTTGAAAGTGTGGGGGTGTCTTGCTAAGGTTGCCATACCTTCCTTTAAGAGGGACAAAATAGGACCAAAGACTTGTGATTCAATTTTCATTGGTTATGCTTTTCATAGTGCTGCTTATCGCTTTCTTATTAAGGATGCTAGAGGTTCTTATGCTTGTGGTTCTATTGTTGAATCAAGAGATGCTGAATTCTTTGAACATGTGTTTCCTTTGAAATATTCTTCTACTGCTTCAAGTTTTCCTTCTGCTAATCATGCTTTGTCTGTGCCTAGTCCTCATGTAACTTTACCTGTAGTAGAAGAAGAACCTAGGAGGAGTAAAAGACCTAGGAAAGAGAACAGTTTTGGTTATGACTTTGCCACCTCCTTCCTTACTGAAGGTTGTGTCCTAAATGAGAGTATAGTGTCTGTCTTTATCTTAGAAGAAGACCCTAAGACCTATGTTGAGGCTATGAAATCTGTTGATGCTGTTTTTTGAAAAGAGGCCATAGATAGTGAGCTAGAGTCCATCATGAGTAACAACACTTGGGAATTAGCAGACCTTCCTAGGGGTTGTAAGCCTATCTCTAGCAAATGGATTTTCAAAAAGAAGTTAAAACCTGATGGTTCAATTGACAAGTATAAGGCAAGATTATTTGTGAGAGGTTTCACTTAAAAGGAGGGAATTGACTATATTGACACATATTCCCCAGTTACTAAGATTGCTACCATTAGGACTCTGTTTGCCTTAGCTGCTTTACATGGCCTTGTAGTGCATCAAATGGATGTTAAGACTGCTTTCCTAAATGGTGACCTTGAGGAAGAAATCTATATGGATCAACCTGAAGGATGTGTAGTTTCGGGTCAAGAGCACAAGGTGTGTAAGCTAGTAAAATCCATTTATGGTTTAAAGCAAGCCCCTAAACAATGGTACCAAAAGTTTGATATTACCATAACCAGTTTTGTGTTTCTTGTAAATGAGAGTGATACTTGTGTTTATACTAAAAATGACTCTCGAGGTTGTGTGATCATCTGTTTATATGTTGATGATATGTTGATTTTTGGGACTAGCTTAGATCTTGTGAATGAAGTGAAAGTATTATTAAATACTAAGTTTGAAATGAAAGATATGGGTGAGGCTGACCTTATTTTGGGAGTTAAAATTTCTAGGTCTCCTCATGGTTTCAGTTTGAGTCAGGCCCATTATGTTGAAAAGGTACTTAGGAAGTTCAACTCCTTTGATGTTGATCCAGTCAGGACCCCTTATGACTCTAGTATCCACTTGGTGAAAAATAAGGGAGACCCTGTGAGCCAATCTGAGTATGCTAAAGTAATTAGTAGCATTATGTATTTGATGAACCGCACCGCACCCGATGTTGCATATGCTATTAGTAGACTTAGTAGGTACACACATAATCCTAGCAAGGATCATTGGGGTGCTTTGCGTCTTGTGATGCTAATTGGGTATCTGGAAATGATGAGATTAACTCTACTAGTGGTTTTGTTTTTACCTTGGGTGGTGGTGCTATTTCTTGGAAATCTTGTAAACAATCTTATACTGCTATGTCAACAATGGAATCTGAATTTGTTGCACTTGAGTTGGCAGGAAATGAGGCAGAATGGCTTATAAACTTGCTGAATGATGTTCCATTGTGGGGGAAACCTGCTCCTTCAGTTGCACTGCATTGTGGAAAGAAAAGGCACATTCGTCTCGAACACAAGGTTGTTAAAGATTTGATAAGCAGTGGAGTGATATCACTGGACTATGTAAAGTCCGAAAAGAACTTAGCGGATCCGTTTACTAAAGGCCTTTCTAGAAATGGAATTGTGGATGCATCCAGAGGGATGGGATTGAGACCCATTTGAAATGTAATAATGAAACCCACTCTATGCAAATATAGTTCAAAGGGCAACATTAGTAATAGAGGCACTTGTTTATTTCTATCCCTCTTATGAAAAATTGTGTTGAAAATCGCTTACCCCTAGTGATTGAGGACGACAAAGGGCTCTTAATGAACCCATGTCCACAAATGTGTGGTGGTGTGTAGTGGTACACACTTGATGGGTTTCACCTACTTAGATGTGGAAGTGGGGCCGCTTCCTATGAGAAAATGTGGGTCATTTCTCTAGAGCATCTATGAGTATCCAGGTAGGCGTATAGGGGTGTTAATGAGCCAGGGTGGCTCGCCAACTATTTGAGCTCGGCTCGGTCAAAGCTCGGTCAAAGCTCGGCTCGATAGGGCTCGACTCGAGTCCGGGTTCGGCTCGAGTCCTTAACGAGCCGAGCCTGAGCCTCCTTAAGTTTGGCTCGAAAGTTCGTGAACAAGCTCGAAAATATTTAGATAGTTTTAATGTAAAATAGTAATGTCCCACATCGATAGAGAAAGTACACACCAACCTTGTTTTCCCTATATAATCTTATTACCCTTTAAATCTTTAATTATACTTCTTGCTTGACTTTTGTTATTTATAATGTTAGACTTTACATGAAGTCCTCCATTTGTAAATATAAAATTAATTCTTCAACTGTAATTTAAGTGAGGCCAGCAACATTTGCAAATTTATTAGAACATACAATAAATGCACTCCTCTTGTTAAGCATAATTATTTGGTTCGGTTAGATACCCCACATTTAGAGGAAGTAAGAGAACATTGCACTTTCAAATATATCTGTAAAATGAGTTGTTGTAGCGGCAGTAGCAAGTCTTCTGCTGGGATTTTAAACCTCCCACATCGGAGAGGAATAAAATGTGTTGTTGTAGCGGCAGTAGCAAGTCTTCTAGTGGGATTTTAAAACTCCCACATCGAAGAAGAAGCAAGGGCCACAAGGGACCGATGTATATAAAAGACTTGTATAGAGTTGTGTGGAGTGTATGGATGATGGGCCTAAGCCTGACATCTATTTTTTGTCAAGAGTTTGACAAGATTTCATTGGGCTATATACATACCAAAGTCCGGTGTGGGTTAAGTTTGACTTTTTTTTTTATAGTTTAAAATTATGAGTTCTCGATCCGAGCCTCGAGCCTAGCTTGGGTTTGATTTTTTCAAGCCCGAGCCGAGCCTGAATTTTCGAGCTCGACCTTAACCATTTTCGAGCCGAGCCGAGCTTGGATATGTTCGGTCTCGGTTCAGCTCGTTAACACCCCTATGGCCAGTATAGGCGCCACATTGATTTCGGAGTGACTACTTCTTTTAAAGATAGATGTGTGTTTTAGATAAAGGTTTTAAGTTCTCTTAATTTCAAGATGAACATCACTTAATTGAACAAGATTCCCAAATCTGATTCACTAAGTGTTAATTCAAGTCGTAAGACATTAACACTGATGCATCACTTCTTTTCAAGCCCGAAATTGTTTATTTCTCTTTTCTTCCTCTAACTTTGATTCTTGTGGGGGTTTGTTGGAATTAAAGCCTCAAAGTTAGCCTTAGTTATGGAGTATTTCTTTGTTTGCTTTTGTTCATGAAATACCCAAGTCCCACATGGAAAGAATATAAAGGTCCTACCTTGTTTATATATTATTATGTTCCTTTTAGCTTTGTTGAGCAATGGGCTAGAAGAATGGCAAGCCACACGCGCGCGCCGGCCGGGCCGGGCTCGGGCTCGGGCTCGTGGCGAGCGTGGGCGCAGGCCTGCGGTCCGTTTTATGATCAGCTTTAATTTTTGGGACTGGTTTGTTCCGTTATTTCCTTTGCGAGATTCACGCAATCATATTGGAACAGCAAATCAATTCTTGCCGTTTTTGTCGCAGCTATCACTCCATAATTTCCTCCCAGAATATTTCATTGCCGTTTTTCCTTTGCTCCTCTATTCTATATAAATCCTCTCTCTCTGGTTAAGATATACAGATTATTATTCAGTCTTCCTCTCAACACACAAATTGTTCTCCAATATTTCGGGCAAAGTTCTGTCCCTCCATCCGCCTGCTTGTGAGTGCACACAATCGGGCGGCGCTGTGTTAATCCTGGAGGGTGGTCGTCGGGAGGAAGTTTACACCCGTGCTGCGGCGAAATCACCTTTAAGGACAGTGGATCTCTCCACGTTACAACATTCTTTTTCTTTGTTTCTCCTTTCCAAGTAAGATCGTTCTAACTATTCCTCTGTGTTCTGTCTCCTTGCGTGATAGTGTTATATAGAGTGTCGCCGATAATTTTGGAGATGCTTATCAGGGTTTTTGGGCTTTGCTATTCGACGTCCTAAATTCTCTTACTAACGCTCTAAATACATAATATTTTATACTGTATTTTGTACCTCACCTTTTGTTTTCATTACACCCTTGTTTTATCATCTTTCTGATTTTCTTTTCATGAAAACCACGACTGAAACACTGTTCATCTTTTGATTTCAGTTGCAAAAATTCATCTTCTAATTTTCAGTAGCAACAATTCATCTTCTTTAACATCTTTCCCACGCTCTCAATCATCCCCATTCCAAACATCTCCTTCAAACTCTATAACTTGGGTAAAAACCCATCAATGTAAAAAAGAAAACCCAATAATTGCATTATAGTGAAATCCCTTCAGGTCCATGGAGTTGATGAGTTTGTCTCTCCTCTTCCTACAATTGAACCAGAAACTTAGAAATTGAGCTAGAGTTATGCGATTTTGAGGAGGAAGAGCCAGATTTCATTTCTTCAAAACCCAGTTAATGAGAAAAAAAATTGATTTGAAAAAAATATGGTGAGGCGCCTAATATATAGACGCCCCATCACCGTGCTGGCATCTATGATAAGCGCCCGCACCCGTGGTGGGGCGTCTATTATAGCGCGCCACCACCGGTGCGGCGCCTACCATAGACCCCTGCGCCGGTGGTGGGGCGTCTATATTAGACGCCTCACCATAATTTTTTCTTTAAAAAAAAAATCAATTGGTGGTTGTGTCACCGGTCAAACTGTGGTGGGTAGTCCATGGTCAAGTCGCCGGATGAGGTGGTGTCGCCGGAAAATTGGTGGTGGTGGTGGCTCCAATGGTGCAATTCATAATGGTGGTGAAAGAAGGGAGAGAGGTGAGGGAAAAGGTGGAAGGAGGATATACAAATACAGTATAAAAATACGTATTTAGGGCGTTAGTAAGAAATTTTAGGGCGTCATTTAGCAACCCAGTTGATTAACAGCGTACACAAACTCATGTTTATGCGTTTGTTTCTAAATGTTGACCTCATAATATTTTAAGATTTAGTACGTTTTAATTATATTTCTTTCGTTCTATATTAATCAACATCAGTATATGTAGAGTTTGGTATCTTCGAACACACGACTTTGATGATTGATATATTCAATCATTTATAGAGAAATTTGTTAAAAACAACCTTTTATAAGCAACTTTTTGTCAGAAACAACTTTTCAATTTTTTTTTGTCAAGAGAAACCTTAAACCTAAAAAATTTCGTCAGAAGAAACCTGATAATGTCATACCGGTATTGGCTCAGTTAATGACCCGAATAATTTGTGAGGAGCAACTTCTTACATAGGTTATGTGAAATACATGCGTGGGTGAACGTCAGATATGGCTAAGTCAAAAAATAGGTCAACATTTAGTAAGTATATGGTTTCAACTTGCACAAAAAAAAATTATAAAAAGGTTGTTTCTGACAAAAAAGTCATTATAAAATATTGTTTCTGGCAAATTTTTAACTGAGCCAATGTCGAAAATATTGGTCAATGCTGGAATGACGTCATCAGGTTTCTTATGACAAAATTTTTTAGGTTTAAGGTTTCTCTTAACAAAAATCTTTTTAAATGGTTGTTTTTAACAAAAAGGTGCTCATAAAAGGTTGTTTTTAACAAATTTCTCTTATTTATAAGTAAAAATTATACCGTGTTGATATTTTATAAATATAGAGAAATTTGTAAAAAAAAACCTTTTAAAAGTTTAATTTTGCGAAAAAAACCTTTAAATCATTCTTTGCAAAAAAAAAAACCACAAACATAATTTCCTTTGCAAGATGAAACCATTCCCTTTTTCCAGTGTGGTTTTTAAGATGCATAGAAGTGGCCCTTCTATCTTCCTTTAACCCCCTATTTCCATTAATTGCAACACCACCCTTATGCATCTCAAAAACTACACCGGAAAATGGGAATAGGTTTCATCTTGCAAAGAAAATTAAGCTTGTGTGTGTTTTTTTTTGCAAAGAATGTTTTTAAAGGTTTTTTTCCGCAAAATTAAACTTTTAAAAGGTTTTTTTTGGCAAATTTTCCATAAATATATATCTATATATATATATAGACGAATCTAATAAGATCTTACTAATTATGTTTATCCTTTATGTATAGTCATGACTCATGATAGTTGGTTTAAGAGGAGTGTATGCATAGTATGAACGTCCATTTGTAGATAAGATAGACGTCACTTACTTACATCCTATGCTCTAATTGCACATGAGTCATGACACCCTAATGTGTGAAAAGAAAGAAAAAGAATGAAAATCAAGGAATAGAGTGAGAAAGAGAAGTTAAGCAAACCTTGATTCTATATCAGTCATATCACCTTTACATGTGATTTTGTGACTTCTACCCAGGTTTCTTCATGTTAAAGTGTTCATAATACTCTTTCGTTGAGAGTACTTTGACTCCATAGTCGACTAAAGATTGTCATGATTTTCTAATCAGAGATTCTTCCACATAACACATTTAATTTGCAAGTGGAGTAGGTCGATCTTAATTAGTCAAGTTAATACTTAATTAATAATGGACCTCCATTATCTTCCTTCAAAAGGATGTTTACACTACAAAAACAAGTCAATTTAGCAACTGTCGAAATTTGTTGCTATTTGCAAGAAATTCGTAGCTAACTAGAGGTAGCAACAAATTGGAAACAAAAACTAGTAGTTTCTAAAAGGTTTGTTTCCATGTGAGTTTGGCAACTAAATTTAAAACAATTTTGTTGCCATCTTGCATCAATTTAAATATGGTAGCCATATTGGTTGCTGTGTTGGTGCATCTGTTGCCAACTCTAGCAACAAATTATAAATAGTTGTTGCTGAAAGTGGCAACAAATTATAGGTTTGGTTTCTACAATTAAGAACAAATTATTCACATTGGTTGCTAATAATATCAACAACTTATTAATATTGGTTGCTGAAATAGCAACAAATTTCTAACAATGGTTGCTAACTGTGGCAACAAATTGTTAATGGTTGCTGTGAGAATATTTCGTTATAATTAACAAACTATAAATTCTCTAATTTAAGCATTATGAATTAATGTGAAAAGAGAAGAGAAGTTGTAGGAAAGAAAAGAGGAGATAATGGCAAAATGGTAGGAAAGGAAAACAAGTTTCGTTGTTTTCTTTAGTAAAAGAATTTAAGCCATTCTTTATTTAGAGCAGGTAAGTTGTTATAAATAGCTTAGCTTGTAATATAGAAATTTAATTCATTATTCACATCAGAAAAGTTTAGTTTAAGAAAAGTATATTTTTCTTAAATTACATTTATTATTTCCTTCATCGTGGTTGTTTGTTTATCCCTAAAATATTATTTATTTGTGAGGTATCAATTTAATATTATCTAGTATAAGTCAAATTTCCGTTGCGAGCTCCAACAATTGGAATCAGAGCCAACGTCAATATATTAAGTGGTTAAATTTCTTATTTTGAAAAATAATTATAATGGCGTCTACTAGTGGAACGGTAAAAGTTGGGAAATATGAAATTGAAAAGTTCAATGGAAAAAATGATTTTTCCTATTGGAGGATGCAAATGAAAAATTTGCTTATATCACAAAACTTGCACAAGGCATTGGCGGGAAAAGAACAAAAAAACGAGCACATGAAGGATGAGGATTGGGAAGAGTTAGATCTTGAAGCACGAGCAGCCATAATCTTGTGCCTTGAGAGGGATGTCGCATTATTGGTAAATGAAGAAGCAACAGCTGCTGGCGTGTGGGCAAAGTTAGAGATAAATTTCATGACGAAAACTCTAACAAACAGGATCTATCTAAAATCCAAATTGTAAACATGCAAGATGGAAGAAGGCGCCTCAATTCGGGAGTATATCAATAAGTTTGATAGGATCATATCAGACTTAAAAGATATACATGTGAAGGTAGATGAGGAAGACCATGCACTCATGCTATTACTTTCATTACCAAAGTCCTACAAAAATCTGGTTCAAACATTGATGCTTGTGGGTGATACTCTAATTATGGATGAGACTAGAACATCACTTTTAGCGGATGACCTTCGAAAGGTTGCTACAAGTGGGATGATGTCTAGTAATGGAAGAGAATACAATGAACAAGCTCAGGGATTGTTTGCAAACAGAGGAAGGACCAATGAAAGAGGAAGAAGCAAGGGAGGAAAGTCTAGATCGAAATCTAGACCTCTTGTGGAAAGACCATGTTTCAAATGTGGTGAGCTTGGTCATTTCAAAGCTAATTGCCCAAACAAGAGAGTAATATTCAAGAAGAACAACAACGACAACTCCATAGGAAAACAACATGAAAAACAAGAAGCTAGTTATGTCTCAAATGACGAGGATGATTATTGTTACTCGGTTTCAGAACAATGCAATGAGATATCTGGTAAATGGATGCTTGATTCAGGAGCATCACACCATATGTGCCCAAACAGGAAGTGGTTTACAACTTACCAGAGTTTGGATGGTGGCACTGTTTTGATGGGAAATGATCATGCTTGCAAAACGATCGGGTTAGGTACTATTCGAGTCAAGATGCATGTTGGAACAATAATAACCTTGAAGGATGTAAGACACATCCCAGATTTATGGAAGAACCTTATTTCTCTTGGGTTATTAGAGAAAAATGGTTGCAAAATACTCTTGGAGAATGGAGTTTTAAAAGTTGTCCGTGGTTCCTTAGTAGCGATGAAGGGGATTCGTCATGGTAATCTTTATCCTCTTTTGGGAACAACTGTTACAGGTGATTTAGCAGTTGGAATCGGTGGAAGCAAAGACCAAACATAATGCACAAGGATATGGCATATGCGCCTTGAGCATATGTCAGAAAAGGGTCTATCATTGCTTAGTGGACAAGGTTTGTTGAAGAACATGAAGAAGCCACAAACGGAATTTTGTGAGCATTGTGTGTATGGAAAAGCACATAGGGTGAAGTTCTCTACAAGCAAGTACAAGAGCAGAGGGTTGTTAGACTATGTGCATACGGATGTTTGGGGTCCGGCTAAAATTGCTTCCAAGGGAGGTTCTAGGTACTTTGTTACATTTGTTGATGATTATTCTAGATATGCTTGGATTTATTTTCTCAAGCATAAGAATGAGGTATTCGACATTTTCAAGCGGTGGAGAGCAATGGTTGAGAATAGAACAGGTCAAAAGCTAAAAACTGTACGGTCTGATAATGGTACAGAATACACAAAGGGAGCTTTCAAGGAGTTTTGTGATCAGGAAGGCATTGTGAGACACTGGACAGTCAGAGACACACCACAACAGAATGGAGTCGCAGAAAGACCGAATCGTACACTACTTGAGAAGGCTAGGTGTATGCGCTCTAATTCTGGTTTAGGCAGAGAATGGTGGGCAGAGTCGGTTGCTACAGCTTGCTACATAATGAATCGATCCCCACATTCTTATTTAGATGGAGACACACCTTATAGGGTGTGGTCAGGGGAACATGTAGATTACAAGAGACTTAGAGTCTTCGGATGCACGGCATATTATCTTGTCAAGGATAACAAGCTTGATGAAAGAGCTAAGAAAGCAATCTTCTTGGGGTATCCAAAAGGGGTTCAAGGTTATTGTCTTTGGAGTATAGAAGATTCTAAATTTGTAATCAGCAGGGATGTGACCTTTGATGAAAGATCTATGGTAGCTTTATCGAAAGTTATGATGCCTAATGATGGTAATGTTGGAATGACTACAAATACTCAAGTGGTGGAGATAGAATCTAGAGACCAACCAGATTCTAGTCATGTTCAAGTGGAGCAACCTGGTTTTACTCGATATGAGGAGGAGGATGATCTTGAACATGAGGAGATTCAGCAGGAAAATGTACATGTGTTACAACAACAGCAGCAGGAATCTTTGGCGACCACTAGGCCAAAGAGGAATTATAAAACAGTTTAGAAGTTTGGCTCAGACAAACCTCTAAGGCATTACGGGCAGGTAAACTTGGTTGAATATGCACTCTCGGTGGAGGATGATGAGCCGGTCACCTTCAAACAAGCTATCAAAGACAAGGATATAGAGAGTTGGTTGGTTGCTATGGAGGAAGAGATGCAATCTCTTCATAAAAACAAGACATCGGAGGTAGTCCCATTGCCCGTGGGAAAGACTACTATTGGATGTAAGTGGGTGTATAAAAGAAAAGAGGATCCTTCTAAGACCGATGGTATAAGACATAAGGCTAGGCTAGTAGCCAAGGGTTTTGCACAGAAAGAGGGTGTTGATTACAATGAGATATTTTCCCCAGTGGTAAAACACACTTCTATTCGGGTGCTATTAAGTCTTGTTGCTCACGGTGATCTTGAGCTAGAACAACTTGATGTAAAGACACCCTTCTTGCACGGTGACTTGGATGAGGAAATCTATATGTATCAACCTTGAGGGATTTAAGGTTGAGGGTAAAGAGAATTAGGTATGTCGCTTAAGAAAATCACTTTATGGATTGAAACAATCTCCTCGACAGTGGTATGAGCGATTTGATTCCTTTATGTTAAAGTAAGGGTTTTCCAGAAGTAATTATGATTGTTGTGTATACATTCGTAAACTTCGTGGAAGTGATTATATTTATCTCCTATTGTATGTGGATGACATGATTATTGATTCGAAAAGCAAGGTGGAGATAAATAGGTTAAAAGCTCAACTAGGTGAAGAGTTTGAGACAAAAGATTTGGGCGCTGCAAAGAAAATACTGGGTATGGAGATTAGAAGAGAGAGATCAAATCAAAAATTGTTCTTGAGCCAGAAAGGCTACATTGAGCGGGTTATTTAAAGGGTTGGGATGAAAGGTGCTAAGTCAGTGGTAACTCCATTGGCTCCACATTTTAGACTCTCTAGTAAACAATCTCCCACTACATCGGAAGATAAGGCATACATGGATAATGTACCTTATGCTAGTGCGGTTGGCGCTTAATGTACGCCATGGTGTGTACACGTCCAGACATTTCACAAGCGGTTAGTGTTGTCAGTAGGTTCATGGCAAACTCGGGTAAGACACAGTGGGAAGCTGTGAAATGGGTTTTAAGGTACTTAAAAGGTACCATTGACATAGGCTTGGGCTTTGGTGGATATACATGTCAGATAAGCGGCTACGTTGATTTAGATTATGCCGGTGATTTAGATAAACGACGATCTACTACTGGTTATGTGTTTAAAATACATGGTGCTCTAGTTAGTTGGCGATCAATGTTACAGGCCACGGTGGCTCTATCTACAACAGAGGCCGAGTATATGGCTATGGCAGAAGGAGTTAAGGAAGCATTGTGGCTGTGGGGACTTCCAGATGATTTGGGGTTGAAGCAAGAAAGTGTGAATTTGAATAGTGACAACCAAAGTGCTATTCACTTGGCCAAGAACCAGGTTCATCATGCTCGTACCAAACATATAGATGTAAGGTATCATTTTGTAAGGGATGTCATAGAGGAAGGTAGTATTTCTCTTATGAAGGTGCATACAAATGAGAACCCTGCAGACATGTTAACCAAAGTTATCTCAGGAAGCAAGTTCCAACATTGTTTGGAATTGCTAAATATTGTCCCATGTTAGGTATTACATGGAAAATAAATGGAACTACGATTGGTTTGATCCTGGTCGAAGGGTACGTAGGCAGTCATTATCAGAATGGTGCAACCGGATATGTATTACGCAATTTGTTCGTTCAAAATTTGAATGTTCTTCAAATTATGAACGAGGTGCAGAATTGTGAGAATATTTGGTTATAATTAACAAACTATTAATTCTCTAATTTAAGCATTATGAATTAATGTGAAAAGAGAAGAGAAGTTGTAGGAAAGAAAAGAGGAGATAATGGCAAAATGGTAGGAAAAGAAAACAAGTTTCGTTGTTTTCTTTAGTAAAAGAATTTAAGCCATTATTTGTTTAGAGCATATAAGTTGTTATAAATAGCTAGCTTGTAATGTAGAGATTTAATTCATTATTCACATCAGAAAAGTTTAGTTTAAGAAAAGTGTATTTTTCTTACATTACATTTATTATTTCCTTCATAGTGGTTGTTTGTTTATCCCTAAAATATTATTTATTTGTGAGGTATCAATTTCATATTATCTAGTATAAGTCAAATTTCCGCTGCGAGCTCCAACAGTTGCAACAAGTTTTATGAAAACAGGAACAAAATACTTATTTTAGTTTCTAATAGTGGCAACAAATTATATATTTCGGTTGCAAAAAGTGGCAACAGTTATCTATTTTAGTTCCTAAATCCACCATTAAAATATGCAACAGATACTTTGTTAGGTTGCCAAATCTAGCAACGAAATTTGTAAAGCATTGTTTTTTTTTTTTTTTTTTTTTTTTTTTTACGTGCCTTTTCCCACCAATATTAGATTTTCAAACACAAAATTAAAATCAAAATCAAATTTTTTAGTACAATAATCATAACAAATAATGAAAACTTTCATTGAAAGCCGTTTCATGTCCTAAAAAACAAGTTTTATCCCATCAAAATTATATAGTATACATCAAAGTTTACTCTAAGAACCTAGATAAAGTTCGGTAAAGAACTTGAGCTTGTGTAGTCTTCATAGCACTTGTTTCATAAGCATTTTTGGTCTTTCATCGAGCTTTGCTTTTGTCTCCTCAAACTCCTTTGTTTGCTTCAAATTTTTGGAAGTCTAGCTCATTTCGCTCTTTCTTCGAACTTGGCTTGTTGTGTGTTTTCAAATAGTAGTTGTGAACAACACTCCCAAGAAGATATGCCTTTCCAGTTTACCATCCATCCAAAGCTTCTAAAAGTAACTATTCCTCTGTTTTACGATTCTCGTTGTCCAAGCTAGCTGATTTCTTGTTCTGAAAATTATCCTAACAAAGGGTGAAAATATGTAAATAAAATTCAACACTCTTATGTTCTTAAAAAAACTATCACTACATTATATTACAAAAGTAAGTACTCACCTTAACGATCTGTAAATCGTTTTCATATGGAATATTTCAGCACTTGGCACATGCACATTTCATCATATCATTTATAACATCATCTTAGGTGGACCTTGTTAGCAAAGGTTGGACTAAGGAAGTTTCCCTCCTACCTTTTATACATCCATTCTCGATTCATCCTTACCCTCATACACATTCACTTCAAAATTTAATTTTCATTTACTTCATTTAGGATAAATATAAGGGTCCCTTAACTAAAAGAGTAAACCCATAGCAATACAAAAGAAAAAATAAAACAAAAAATAGATACAAATAAAATTAAGCAGGTGATGCTAGCACACATGTTGAACTTTATCTCACAGACTCAGATAAAACATAAGACACCAAG
Organism: Beta lomatogona; assembly: GCA_947646795.1. Lineage (NCBI taxonomy): Eukaryota > Viridiplantae > Streptophyta > Magnoliopsida > Caryophyllales > Amaranthaceae > Beta > Beta lomatogona. Next base: position 7,012,996 of record CANSNZ010000063.1, on the reverse strand, counting down.
AAGCTCAAATAGAATTGCTACCAAGATCATGATCCAAAATGCATCTTATACAAAGCAACTCTTTATCCTGCTATGATACTTTTTTTTTTTTTGGTGAAAAGAGGTAATGCATTAAAATTTAAGGACCAGTTACATAGGGTTCAGTTTGTTGAGCCACAACCGGGCCATTAGTGCAATCCGCGATATAGTACGCCATACAATAACTAGGAGGGTTTGGGAAAGTCCTAGCTACAATATTACAAATTTTCAAGTCTTCATTCCTAATACAATACTTAGCCATGGAATCTGCAACGTTGTTGAGGCCGCGGTTGCAGTGCATGATCTTAATCTCCTCAAAGCTCTTGCCTAATTCCCTGCATTCATGTAACATGTTAGCATAAACATTGGTTTGGGTACCCCCCTCGTCAATAAGTTGTATGGCCATTTTACAATCAGAGAAAATAACCACTTTTCGAAATCCTCTATCAAGGGCAACAGATAGCCCTTCCCGGATACCCTGGATTTCAGCTGAAAGAGGGTCTCGCGCATAAGTAGACTTGGTGAAGCCTAAAAGCCAACCCCCCTTACTATCTCATAGGACCCCCCCAACCCCAGCAATTTGCTTACTGCTTTTGAAAGCTGCGTCAACATTTATCATGGTCCAATTAGGGGGAGTATGGTCCATAAGTCGGTAAGTGTTTTGGGGTTTCAAACTAGGCGCTAGGGTGGGATGGGCTTGAGCGAATTGCTCCGCATTCTTACACGCCTGGGCAATCACCCCCTCAGGTGTGAGAATAGGTTTTGTGGGGTAAAAAATAACATGGTTCCTGCTTTTCCATATCTCGAAACATAAGAAGGGAAATATAATGGACCAGGTCACGTTCCTATAGACAGCTTCTTTTTTCAGATTTTGTTGGATCCAAAACGCATTAGGTTCACTAAGATTGTTGAGGTAAGGAGGTATAAGGGCCCAAATATTTTGGGTGTGGTTGCAAGATCGAAGGATATGGTGGGAGTCTTCAACTCCTTGGTGACACCGAGGACAAGCATCAGACTGGGACACCTTCCTCTCAACTAAGAGTTTTCCATGGGGTAAACGGTCAAGACAAACGAGCCATAGGAAGAAGTGAATTTTAGGACTAGTCTTATGTGCCAAATCCAACCTAGGTCAATCACATTATCCCCATTGAATTGGTTTTTGTAAGCTAAGGAGAGGGAGAAACCCTATGGAGTTAAATAGATAGGAGCAAGGATATCATCATGGTCCTTCTCAAGAGGGGGGAAGATTTTTGATTCGACTCATAACTTCCGCAGGGAGCCTCATTGATAGACATTCCAAGTACCATTCTCCTCTCGACACTACATCTCTAACCCTTAGAGTGCATTCATGAGGGGTTAGGGGTCCCTCAACAAAGCTGCGAATGGGCCCGATCCCAAGCCAGTCATCCTGCCAGAAATCAATTTTGTCTCCCTTTCCAAGAATCCAACTACTTTCTTTCGCAAGGAGATTCCACCCTCTTCCCACATTTTGCCATATTGGTGAACCCTTGGCAAAGGAAGTGACATAGTTTCCATGAATATACTTGGAACGAATACATTTTTGAGCTAGGTTATCGGGACCTTGCGACAATTTCCACCCCAACTTGGCCATGTATGCTTTGTTCATCCGGGTTTGATCTCTAATACCTAATCCCCCATCCTTTTTCGGGGTCAACGTTCTATCTTTTCCAACTAAGTGAATTCTCTTCTTGTCTTCCTCATCCCCCCACAAAAAGTTGTTACAAACTCTATCTAAATCCTTAAGTATCGAAACTGGAAGAAAAGAGGCTAGCATATAGTAGGCTGGGATGGTTGCTAAAGTAGATGAAATAAGGCACACTCTTCCCGCTCTAGATAGAAATTTTGTTTTCCAATTCGCAAGCTTGCGCTTGACCTTATCCACAACAAAGTGAACTTGTCTCCTAGATGGTCTTTTATGGGAGAGATTGATGCGCCCATGTTATACGGTGTATGTACGTTACTTTAGGTGCACTTTGCTAGGGGTTTGATTGTAATTGTTAACATTCGTGTCTTATTTAGCTCTTAGCGGAAGTTCGGAGCTTTGCGAGATAATTTGTGTTAACGTCATGTATTCCGAGCTTCCAAGGTGAAGTGCATTTGATCCGAGCCAAGCTCTCGTGATCACCGCAAGCCTAAGCATCATCGCCAACCCAGCCAAGCTCGCCCATCGAAGCACCGCACGCCCAGCTCACCAGCAGCCTCGCCCAAGCTCGCCGGCCCGGGCCTCACCCATCGCACGCCCAGCCAGCCTTGCCCAAGCTCGTCGGCCCGGCGCTCAACCAAGCGGCCCATCGCTAGCCCATCGCTCGCCCATCGCTCGCCCCAAGCAGCATCGCCCATCGCATGCCCGGCCATCGCGCAAGCCCGGCGCCCAGCGGAAGGCGGCTCGCGACTCGCGAGCATGGTCGCACCTCGCGACTCGTATCTCGCACCTCGCGAGGATTCTCGCACGGTGCGACCTGCGTGGTTTGGCCCAAGTCTTCAGCTCGTTGCGAAGGCAGTAGCTCATCGCACGGTGCGACCTGTACCGCACCTCGCGACCCCTATGGCGGTCTAAATGTCGGCTGACTTTTGAGCCTTAGTATAAATACTAAACTTTGTTTTTAGACCTAAAACACACACATTTGAGGAGAGAGAATATCCAACACTCCATTCTTCTCTTCTTCTCTTCCCTTTTTAGTTTTTATTTTCTAGTTTAGTTTTTGTAGATTTCAATTATGGGATTGGCTTATGCTATGCCGATTGTAGCTTGAACCGTTCTTGAACGAGATTAATATGGAGCTTCAAGCATTATTGTGAGATCTTTCTTCTCTATTTATTTCCTTTGATTATGGTTTAATTTCTATGATTGCTTTCTATGATTTTTGCATGATTATGCTAGGAACGTTACTAGTTTGATTATGTAATAAATCTAATGCTAGATTTAAGAATAGAATCGGATTGTTTTATTCTTTTATCAATTGGTAGCAAACTAGGAAGTAACTTAGATGCAGATCGTCTTGGTTATTTCTTAGGGAAATTGAATCAACTGTTAAACGTTTATCGCTTGTATGACGTTAGCGGGTCCGTTGGTTCTCTCGTGTTTATTGCTTGCTATTGGATTGAACTTAGACGCGATCGGACTAGGTTATCCTTTAGTTAGGGTTTTATAGTCACGCTAATCGTGCTATTCAACTAAGAATAAGGAGAACGCGAGATTAATTCTCGACAATAGATAATTATGGAAATAATTAGAGTTGAGGTTCAAGGATCGATAATGAATTGAAGCGTATGTTAATCGGATTCAAGATCTTCCTATATTGATTTCTCATCTTATGTATATGCTAGTTAGTTGTAGTCTAATAACAACTCTTTGAAACCCCCCTTTTATTATTATTAGGTTTCTCGACCGTTAGAGTCTTCTAGGTACTAACGCATGCTAAGTATATAACTCGTCCCCGTTTCCCTGTGGATACGAACCTTACTTCCCTTATACTAGTTTAGTGTAAAAGAGAGTAGGAGAAATTTTATCTTTGGCCGGGTGGCGTTCACGACAAGCGCGGCCCGCCAAATTTTGGCGCCGTTGCCGGGGACACGGTGTTACTTGTTTATATTTAGTGTATGCTTTTGGGTTGTATTGCTAATGGTTTTTGTTTATGGTTAATACTCGTGCTACTAACCAAGAACCTTTGCAGTACGATCGAGATCTAGAACTAACCCTTTTCGGGTTGAGAAGAGAATTGCGTGAAGACTTTAGAGAGCTCCCTTTTTCGCTTGAATTTGAAGAAGAGATGCCTCCTAGAGTTGAGCACCGCACTTTAAAGGAGCTCACTGCTCCTAACCTTGACCAACAACCTTTGTGTATCACATTTCCGGAACCGGAAGTGGGGGACATATTTGAGCTAAAGTCGGGGTTGTTACATTTGCTTCCCTCATTCCATGGGCTAAATGGTGAAGATCCAAATAAACATTTGTCAGAGTTTCATGTGGTATGCAGCAGCATGAAACCAAGTGGAGTTTCAGAAGATAGAATCAAGCTTAAAGCTTTCCCCTTTTCGCTAAAAGACGCAAAGAAAGGACTGGATGTACTACCTTCCGTCCGACAAAGCATCACCACTTGGGCTCAATTGAAAAAGAGCTTTCTCGAGAAATACTTTCCCACTTCTAAATCATCTACATTGAAGAAGGAGATAAGTAACATTGAGCAACGAGGTGATGAGTCTTTTTACGAGTATTGGGAGAGGTTTAAGAAGTTATGTGCTAGTTGTCCATACCACGGTTATTCAGAGGAAGATTTGGTTCTATACTTCTATAATGGCTTATGTGATGAGGATGCTAGAATGGTTAATGCAGCAAGTGGTGGATCCATTGTGAATAAACCGCACTCGCCGCAAAGGAACCGTTAAATGAGCTTCTTTGAAAGCTCGAGGCGGTTTAGTAGAAGGTCCGGAACTCGACGTGTGGTCTCCGAGGGTTCTAGTTCTTCTAAGTTGGAAGATCAGGTGCAAGCTCTCACATCTTTGATGCGAGACTTCATAGTGAAAGAGAAAACTCACCAAGCGAAGGCTTGTGGCATTTGCTCTTCACATCATCCAACTGATTTTTGCCCTCATCTACAAGAACCGAGTGAAGAGGTTAAGGCGGCCGATTTTCGGGGCCAAGGTTTCCCGAAAAGATATGATCCATATTCTCGGTACCTACAATTCGGGATGGCGAGATCATCCTAATTTGAGGTACGGGAATTCATCGAGGGAACCAGCCGGCGCCACGACAGTATAACCGCCCACCACCTCCTTATTCGAGAGCACCGGAGCAAGGAGCTCCATATTTTCGCCGCAAGGCCAACCACAGAGGACCGAGTACCGAGCATGTCTACAGAGGATATGATTAATGCTTTAACTAAAAATGTCACTAACATGCGGGGAAATATGGTTCGGTTTCGGGAGGAGACCCGTTCGAGCATCAAGAACTTGGAGAGCCAAGTAAGCCAAATTGCGGGAGCCGTAACCAAGTTAGAGGCTAGGGATTCGGTGAGGTTTCCATCCCAAATAGAGCTCAACCCTAAGATGAACGTGAGTGCTATCACATTAAGGAGTGGAGCGGAAATTGCAAGCAAAGAGAGGTTGGTGGTTCGAGACAAAGAGATAGTGGAAGAGGTGATCGAGCATGAACCGACAACAGATTATACATCATTGCCACCTCAACAAGAGGCGAAAGTCCAAAAATCACCTCCTCCACCATATGAACCCGAGCCACCCTTTCCCGAGGCATTGAGAGAAACCCGCAAAACAGGAGCACACCAATGACATGTACGAAACCTTTCGTAAATGTGAGGTAAACATTCCCCTTTTTGATGCTTTAAATCAAGTACCTAGGTATGCTAAGTTCCTTAAAGAATTATGTACTTCGAAAAGAAAGCAAAAACAAAAGGGAGTGCAAAAAGTGAAGGCTAGCGAGCATGTCTCTGCTATCTTTCAAAAGAAATTGCCTCAAAAGTGCAAGGACCCGTGCATGTTTACCATCCCATGTACCATAGGTGACACCATGTTTCCTAAAGCCATGTTAGACTTAGGTGCGTCAATTAATGTGATTCCATATTCATTATATAAGTCTTTGAAACTTGGCAATTTGCATGAAACTGGTGTGGTGATTCAATTAGCTGATAGATCCAATGTTTATCCTAGGGGTAAATTAGAGGATGTGTTAGTTACGGTTGGGAAATTGAAATTTCCTGCTGATTTTTATGTTTTGGAGATGGAGCCTGATAAGCATGCCGCCCCCCATCCTTTTGGGGCGACCTTTCTTGAAAACATCTTGCACTAAAATTGATGTTTGCGCTGGTTCTTTGACCATGGAATTCGAGGGAAAGGTAGAGGCGTTTAAAATAGATGATTCTAAGCCTTTGATTAAGGATGATAACCCTCTTTACTCTATTAACATTGTTGACTCTGTTTTGCATGATGTTCTTGATATTGAGCATGTTGATGAGTCGATAAATGTTGATGATGTCTTGGTTGAGGATTGTGCCTCTCCTACTAACATGCGAGGTTATGGTGCCGGAGTGGAAAAAGCGGAAAAAGCCTCCTGATTTACCACCTTGTTTTGAAACTGTACCACTGACGATGCATTGCAAGAGTTCTTCTCCGTTTGTCTTGCAGGTACTCGAATTGGAGGTTGACATGGAGCCTCCATTGTCACATATGGAGCACAAGCCCAATTTTTAAGCTTAAGGTATTAAGTCGAGCTAACGACTTTAAACAACAAGCTTCTCGGGAGGCAACCCGAGACCCCAACACCCCGAGACCCCAAGACCCCAACACCCCGAGACCCCGAGACCCCTTTATTTTCTTTCTTTTCCTTTATTTTTCATCAAATTTCCACCACCACAACAAATTTTCTTTCACCCACCACCCACCCACTAAAAAGATCCACAACCAATCTTCATCCACTTGGAACCAAAATCCACAAAAGAAAATCCGTTGGGAGGACTTCAATAGCTAGGAGTTGGTAACACTAGAGGATTGAGATTGTTAATGTATCTTTTCGATCTCTTGAGCTAGGTGAAAATCTTCAAAAATTTAAAACTTTTGAACTTGTCATTTGTTTGAGTGATTCGAGGGAGAGGGTTGTGAGTTGAGTCGAGAGATTTGAGTTGGTGTTGTTAAGAAATTTGAGTTTGACGGATTGCTTTTCATGAGTTTTGAGATTTCGATCTTCGATTTACCCGATTTTCACATTTCCCCCCCATTTTCAGTTTACTTTTTCTTTTAATTGTCGACACATTGTGGACAATGTGTAGTTTAAGTAGGGGGGAGGGAATTCTCAGTCTCATGTATCTATGTTGTATTTATTACTATTAATTTTTTAAAAAAAAAAAATGATGAAAAGAATCCCGCTGAGTTGAAAACCCACAAGGGTGGGCGACTCGAGCAAAAATGGGGCCCGGATAGGTTGAAAACCCGAAAGGGCAACTTATGCAAAAGAGTGGCTTATATTGAGCGGGTAAGATGGTGAGATGAAAAAAATGTGAGAAGCTAGGATGAAAACCCGAAAGGGCTCCTAGGCAAAATGAGAGATTAAGAGAGAATGATACACTTTGGGAACTCATTTGCCGGAGATTTGTTTTGGCTTTCACTTTCTTTTGATTGTTTGTTTTTGGGAGTAAGCATGGAATTTATCCCTTTTTGTCTTTGTTCCATGGCTTGCTTATATAGGTTGGTTGTAATAGTAGTAGTAGTTTATCTTCTGAGGTTTTAGGCGAGTTGTCATTTTGATTGTGGCGTTGGAGTGAGTTCAATTCCTTTGAGATCCTTCGGGATTTGAGCTCACATTTTGGTTGTCGTTTGGTGATTATTGTTGTCGCGTTTTTTTATTTTTCAGGTGAGCTCGAATCTAAGTGTGGGGGAATCATCGTCCCTTACGTTTAGGTTTTTGAGCGGATGTTGTTAAGATGTGATGATGATGATGTAGTTGATGGGGAGTGTAGGTTGGTGTCGTTAGTTTGGGTGATGATTTATTTGGTGATCCTCATTTTGAGTTTACTCGAGGTCGAGTAAAGTTCAAGTGTGGGGGTATTTGATGCGCCCATGTTATACGGTGTATGTACGTTACTTTAGGTGCACTTTGCTAGGGGTTTGATTGTAATTGTTAACATTCGTGTCTTATTTAGCTCTTAGCGGAAGTTCGGAGCTTTGCGAGATAATTTGTGTTAACGTCATGTATTCCGAGCTTCCAAGGTGAAGTGCATTTGATCCGAGCCAAGCTCTCGTGATCACCGCAAGCCTAAGCATCATCGCCAACCCAGGCCAAGCTCGCCCATCGAAGCACCGCACGCCCGGCTCACCAGCCTCGCCCAAGCTCGCGCCCGGCCAGTGCCTCACCCATCGCACGCCCAGCAGCCTTGCCCAAGCTCGTCAGCCCAGCGCTCAACCAAGCAGCCCATCGCTAGCCCATCGCTCGCCCATCGCTCGCCCAGCAGCATCGCCCATCGCATGCCCAGCCATCGCGCAAGCCCAGCGCCCAGCAGCAAGGCAGCTCGCGACTCGCGAGCATGGTCGCACCTCGCGACCTGTATCTCGCACCTCGCGAGGATTCTCGCACGGTGCGACCTGCGTGGTTTGGCCCAAGTCTTCAGCTCGTTGCGAAGGCAGTAGCTCATCGCACGGTGCGACCTGTACCGCACCTCGCGACCCCTATGGCGGTCTAAATGTCGGCTGACTTTTGAGCCTTAGTATAAATACTAAACTTTGTTTTTAGACCTAAAACACACACATTTGAGGAGAGAGAATATCCAACACTCCATTCTTCTCTTCTTCTCTTCCCTTTTTAGTTTTTATTTTCTAGTTTAGTTTTTGTAGATTTCAATTATGGGATTGGCTTATGCTATGCCGATTGTAGCTTGAACCGTTCTTGAACGAGATTAATATGGAGCTTCAAGCATTATTGTGAGATCTTTCTTCTCTATTTATTTCCTTTGATTATGGTTTAATTTCTATGATTGCTTTCTATGATTTTTGCATGATTATGCTAGGAACGTTACTAGTTTGATTATGTAATAAATCTAATGCTAGATTTAAGAATAGAATCGGATTGTTTTATTCTTTTATCAATTGGTAGCAAACTAGGGAGTAACTTAGATGCAGATCGTCTTGGTTATTTCTTAGGGAAATTGAATCAACTGTTAAACGTTTATCGCTTGTATGACGTTAGCAGGTCTGTTGGTTCTCTGTGTTTATTGCTGCTATTGGATTGAACTTAGACGCGATCGGACTAGGTTATCCTTTAGTTAGGGTTTTATAGTCACGCTAATCGTGCTATTCAACTAAGAATAAGGAGAACGCGAGATTAATTCTCGACAATAGATAATTATGGAAATAATTAGAGTTGAGGTTCAAGGATCGATAATGAATTGAAGCGTATGTTAATCGGATTCAAGATCTTCCTATATTGATTTCTCATCTTATGTATATGCTAGTTAGTTGTAGTCTAATAACAACTCTTTGAAACCCCCCTTTTATTATTATTAGGTTTCTCGACCGTTAGAGTCTTCTAGGTACTAACGCATGCTAAGTATATAACTCGTCCCCGTTTCCCTGTGGATACGAACCTTACTTCCCTTATACTAGTTTAGTGTAAAAGAGAGTAGGAGAAATTTTATCTTTGGCCGGGTGGCGTTCACGACAAGCGCGGCCCGCCAGAGATGAAGCCCTAAGTAGGTTCCTAAATTCTCATTCTCCTCAATATTCATTGTTTGTTGGAAAAGGATTCTTTGCTCAGTCAAAGTATTAGGGGAAAAGATAAGGCGGCTTTTACTTTCATTAATTTTTTGGCCTGAAAGTGCACAAAAGTCCTTGAGTATCTGGTGCACTGCAGAAGTCGTGGAATTATCCACCTTCCCAAAGATTAGTAAATCATCAGCAAACATTAGATGGGAGATGGGAACTTTGTCTTTTCCAACCCAAAAGGGTGTCCATGATTTGTTCATAGTCGCTTGGTTAATCATGTGAGAGAGAGATTCAAGACAGATGTTGAATAGATAAGGTGACATTGGGTCTCCCTGTCTGAGCCCTCTAGTGTGATTAAAAGGGGTGGACTTTCTACCATTGATGAGAATGGAAGAAGAAGACTGGGAGATACAACTCATAATTAGTTCAACCGACTCATTACTAAGCTCAAGATTTTGGAGGCATTTTCTAGCAAAACTCCATTCAATTCGATCATAAGCCTTTTCAAGTTCAATTTTTAGGGCAAACCATCCCGTTTTTCCTTTCTTCTTATTCATGGTTTGGAGGATTTCAGTTGCAACTACAATATTGACATCCGGACCCCTACCCTTAATGAAACTATTTTGGTTTGGGGATATCCAATAAGGTATCAATGGTTTTAGTCTATTGACAATCACTTTGGTGGCTAGTTTGTAGATTGTATTGCATAGGCTAATGGGGCGGAGCTGTTTAACAGTTTCAGGCGGGTTTTGCTTTGGAATTAAACAAATAAGAGCCTGACACATGTCCTCGGGAATTTGACGTTGGTGAAACCAAGACCTAATGTTCTGACAGACGTCTTCCCCTACAATGTCCCACATTTTTTGGAAGAAAATCGGGTGAAAACCGTCCGGCCCCGGGGCCTTAATGGGTTTCATTTGCTGTAAGGCCCCTTTAATCTCAGCATTAGAGGGAGGATATGCAATATCTATTAATTGGTGACTATTGTTTTCATGCCATGTACACCCCTCTTGCTCAGTAGAGTATAACTGATGAAAGTATTCAGTTATGTGATGTTGAATTTGGTCCGGTTCCCGGATTTCCAAGCCCACCTCAGTCCTAATTGATAGAATTCTACTTGCATTACGTTTGATCATAACACTCCTATGAAAATAGCTAGTGTTTCTTTCTCCCTCTTTTAATCTATCCATCCTACTTTTAGTAACCCAAAGAGTTTCTTCTTGCATAAGGATTTGAATTAATTCCTTTTGAAGGTCATCTTCCAATCTTTGGTGAAATATGGAGTAGGGGTTACTTTGGAGAATTTTTTGGGTCCCTTCTAGTCTAGCTAAAGTTCGCCTTTTCCTCCTATATACGTTACCAAAGGTGTTCGAGTTCCAATCCCATAACATCCCTTGTAAGTTTCTAAGCATATCCCCAATTGGCCCTCGTTCCCTAATCCATGATTGGTAAACAATATCTTTAAAAGACTAATCTAGAATCCACATAGGTTCAAATCGAAAAGGTTTGTTACCAAGTTTTTCGGGGGGATTGTCAAGTCGAACTAAGATTGGGCAGTGATCAGAGGTCACTCTAGGAAGGTTCCAAAGGTTAGAATTAGGAAATTTTAGTATCCAATCCGGGTTCACCCATCCCCTATCAAGTCTTTCGAAAATCGAATTCTTTTTTCTCATGTTAGACCATGTAAACTTTTGACCATGAAACCCCAAATCCAACAAGTTACAGCTATTCATAGTCGATGCATATAATTGAGCTCGATTTTGTTTGATCGGTTGGCCCCCCAACTTCTCCCCTTGATTTATAATTTCATTAAAATCCCCTATAACTAACCATGGGCAATCAATATCCACTGCCATATCACATAAATCTTTCCACAACAATTTTCTAGTAGCGAACGTAGGACAAGCATACACAGCGGAAAGAACATAAGTTTGTTTCGAATTACATACCTCAACCACTCCGTGTACCCCTTGCGTACTTCCTCCTACAACCTGGAAGTTCATAATATTTGAGTTCCATAGGAGGATGATGCCTCCGGCGAAGCCCCTCGGTTCCACAAGATGCCAGGAATCAAAACCCACGTTTTGGAGGATAGAGGTGGTGGTTTGGCGACAAACCCGGGTTTCCACAAGCACAACAATGTCCGGGTGATGTTGGTTAATAAGAAGTCGAAGGTTAGGCTGAAAAGAGGGCCTTCCAATTCCCCTCACGTTCCAAAAGAGGACCGTCATATTACTCGGTAGTAGGGGTTTGTTGAGAAACTATACTAGTAGTTCCTCGTTTCCGGGTTCCCATGGTTGACTTTCCTCTCCGGTGTCCATATCTATAATCCTCCTCGTGTGTGGTTGGAGATACATCTCGGCTTCTCGAGGGAATTTTAGCCCTCTTGCCTCTTCCCAACTCACACTCAACCCCACTTGGCGTAGAGGTCTTCGAACTCGGGCTAACAGTAGTGCGTTTTTATTGCTCGCAGCTTGCATTCGCACGGGCATTGTCGTCATTATGAACATTGATCGAACTAGAGGGAGAAGGGGCGTCGGGTCGAGCCATTGGCCCATATTTTGAACTAAGTTTCTCTCTTCGCTCTCTACTCCTTCCTCTTTCTCCAACAACCATCGGAGGAAAATCAGTAGAGTCTTGGGAAGGTGACAAGCATCTTGGAGCTGTGGGATATGAATGTGGGCTATGTCCGAGTTGACATAGAGGATCAAGTTCTTGAAAATCTCTTGCTCGGGATAGGGATTGAGGACTAGTGCTTTTACTTCTTGCCACGAGAGGTCTGTGTAACATCCCTCTTCTCCCTCCGGAACTAGGTAGTCCGCGTAGCCGAGGTTGAACTCCGACATCAGGGGCCTCACTGGGCGGTTGAAATGAACTGGGCGCTCGTAACGAATCGCCAATAATCTGGGCGGGGATGGTGGGGAAGTGGGGGATGGAGGAGAGAGGGGTGGAGGTGAAGTTGGATAAATCTCGACTGGGAAGGCCATGGTTCAGTGGCGAGGTTTTTTTTGGAGTTGTTACTGATAGGGACTTTGTGGTTGAGAGGAGAGATTTTTCTGGTTTTGGGTTTGGGTTAATATTGCTTTCCACGAGCATGGTAGGACGGGATGTATTGAGTATGGTAGGGTTTGTAGGGGTGCCACCTTTCGTTACGAGAGAGGCTTTGGAAACTGCAGCAGCAGAAAGGGAAGAAAATCCTTCCAAATCTCCAATCTTCTGCAACATTGTGAAAGAATTTCCCAAAGTACAACAGCTTTTCCCTCCTTCTATGGAGCTAGAAATTATCCCCCTGTTACCCGTAGGACTAGCAGCAGTCTTTTCTTTGGGACCCTCAACATTTTTGAAGTCGTTGGATTTCTTAGGGGTCCACCGTGTACTTCCTTTTTGTTGACCCCCTTTATTATTTTGGTTTCTCTCTCTTTGTTTGACATTCTCCCATCGTTGGCCTTCCTTTTCTTCATCTAGGAGCTGACCTTCTTTCCTCTGTTCAGGAATAATCTTGGAAGTAATTGACTGCCTGCAATGTCTATATTGGTGGCCGAATTTATTGCATACCTCACAAAACCACGGTCCCTCGCAGAATATAAATTCCTGGAAAGTTTTTCCAATCCATGCACCTTTTGGCAATTTCGTATCTTTCTTCATAAGTACACAAATGGCAGCGTACCTCTTTCTTTCTCCTGTTAAGGAATGTGCGTCTATTTTGAGTGTTTTTCCCAATCCATTACCAATCTTCTCCAGCATGATTTTGTTAAAAAATTCAATGGGTAGCTCTGGTAAAGCAACCCAACGTGGGGTTTCATGTATTTGTGCCATGGATGGTTTGAAGCCCGCTTCCCAACACTGAACCCAAATATGGCTTCCAAAAACTGACCATGGCCCTCCCGTGAGTATCGACGATCTTATGCTTTGGTTAGGGCATTGAATACTATAAAACCCTTTGCCCAACGTAATCATCTCCAGGCTTCCCTTCCAGTGCCATAATTTCTCTAGCTCTTTCCTTAGGAAATCCTTCGAGAAGGACCTCCCCATAACTTTACAAATTACTGCTGCTTCCCAGGGTTGGGAAATGGTCTTATATTCCTCTTCGGATATGGGGATGAAGATCTCTACTTCCTCGTTTAAAGTCTCACACGAAGTGGCAAATGGTAGCATCGGCGGCGGTAAACTAACTACTTCCATCATTGAAATTTCTCTTGCATCTGGGTTTTGGGCTTCCATAGCATCCTTGAAGGATTTTGGACTAGAGAGCACAGCAGGCTGAGATAAAGGGGGATTTGGGGTGGGATGAGGATGGGAGGGGATGTGGTTAGGGCTTGGGGGGGGAAGGGGGAGGTGGGGGGTTGAAACCTGGCATCTACAGTGGAGATGGGGGTCTCCTCGGATGGGGTAAGGGAGGGGTTCTCACTTTGTGCCTTGAGGGCTTTGTGGTTTAGAGAGAGAGAGTCTGACCTCTCTCTAGACATAATCTATATTTTTAGCATTCCTGCTATGATACTTCATAACCCACAAAAGTTGCTATGACACTCCATAACCAAGATATTGCATAGATAGCAGAAATTCCTTCTTTTATATTTCTTTTTTTTAATGAACAAATGCTGCTATGTATTGAAGATAAACGATAGTTTTACTTACCTTCTTATTGTTATAATCTCATGTTCTCTAACTGTAGATACTTTTCTAACTTAGTTTGTTATACTAAAGATATGTATTCCAATCAACGTAATTGTAGTTACACATACTTTAGGTGTACTTATCTCTAAGCTTCTAGGTTGTATAAATGGCTACTGTTGTTTACTGAAAATCTCAAGCTTCCTGACTTTACTCTATAACCAAGATCACAAGCCAAAATGCATAATTGAAATTTAGTACTCCAATAAAATAGTCATGAGATTGTCGTTTTCTTCTAAAACCTTCAATGGAGTTAGCATCCCAACCTTCAAACTCAAACTCCAATTTTAATTTAGGATTTTTTTGTCAAAAAACTACCTATTAATTGTAACTTTTTGAAAACAACTACCTAATAAGTCTAATTTTTAAAACAAATACCTTTTATCATGGTTTTTTTTTTGTTAGTACTACCAATATAAGGTAAACGTTAGTAATTCCGTTTGGTGGGCCCCACTTGACAAGTCCCTCTATTTTAAAAGATATAAATTTATTGATTTTTTTTGTCAAAAACTACCTATTAATTGCAGCTTTTTGAAAACAATTACTTTTTATCATGTTTTTTTTGTTAGCACTACCTATACACAGTAAACGTTAGAAAATACCTTGTATTGGTAGTGATAACAAAAAAAAAACGTGACTAGTTGTTTTAAAAATTAGACTTATTAGGTAGTTGTTTTTAAAAAGTTACAATTAATAGGTAGTTTTTGAGAAAAAAATCCTTTAATTTATACATAATTGATACTCCAAAGTAAAATAAAAAAGACTAAAAACGAATTTAGTGCGTAAATATCCAATTCAGTTGGCAAGATGAAATATAGAAACCATAAATGAAAGTCAAATGCACAGGAAGAGAGAGTTCAGAAATATGAGATCAGGAACCACCAGTTAATTAATAAAAGTGAATCTATGAGTAAGGAGAAGAATTACCAGTTCAATAGACGAGAAGAATAGCTATTGATGAAAGTAGAGTCGTTTCGCAGGCAATTGATGAGAAGAGGAGGGAATTGACGGAGTGCCGTAGTGGTGACTGCAGAAGATCAGTTGAGTACTTGAGAGAGTTGAGGAAGTTTTTTTTAAAAAAAAAAAGGGGAGAGAGTTGAGGATGTTTGAAATTTTGAATGGGTTCTTCTGTAGTTTCGCGGCAATGTGAAAATTTTAGAACTAATTTCCGCCTTTTTTGTACTAGAAAAATTAGATAAAAGTCAATTAAATATACTTCCTCCGTTCCAATTTAGTTGTGACACTTTTCATTTTAGGAAGTTTCAAATTAGTTGTTACATTTTCATTTTGGGTAATAACTTCTCTATATCTCTCTCCTATCACATGGGACTCATTTGTTTTCTTTTCTTATCTCTCTCCTCTCCAAAAATTGCCTAGAAGTCCTTGATTTTAAAAGTGTCACAACTAAATTGAAACGGAGGAAGTAGGAAAATTGGATGAAATATATAATGTTTGATGTTTTAGACTTGGAAACTTCATTAGGGATCTCCACAGAGGGTTCCAGTGTCGATTATATTTTTCCTTCGAATTTGTTTAACTTAAGGAGAAATGAGGTTTCAGAAATGAGAGATGTTTTGTCCAGGTGCATTTCATACTATTAAGTTATGATAACTTCATTTAAGATTAAGTGAGCAAAAATCAAATGAATATAACACCCTCGTAGAATATTATACTATTTTATACAATTAAAAAATTTATTACTCTAAAAGGCTATGTTCTTTTCAATTCTTTTTTTTTCTTATCTCGAATTTATATGAACTCATATGAATTTATTACACCTTATTAGATTTTACCTGAACTTATTAGACCTTATTTGATGAGTGTGTCAAACCTTATTTTTGCTGAATTAGATTTATTTGAATTTATTAGACCTTTATTAGTCCTCATTAAACCTTGTGCGGATCTATCTTAACTTTTTTTTATAAGGATTAAAAATAAGGTAAACAAACATGGTAAGTCTGGCTTTTCTACTGCTGTTTCGTACTTTCTCTTCAATTATGTTTGTTATTTGTGTATATTTCTCTTTTGGTGGGACAGTCTTAGTAACTAAGACGAGCTTCTGCCAAGCTAAGTTTAATTTACAGTGTTGTAAGTTCTTGCAGAGTTGTTATCATTTTATAGTTACTCATTTATGCTTGATTCATTTCAATTTATAGATATTCTATATTAGTGTATAATACAAATTTCATACCAGTTTATACTTTTTTATATCAGTTTATAAATTGATATAAGATATGTATAAACTGATATCAAATCTGCATAAGCAGATATGAAATATGTATAAACTTATAACGAGTATGGATAAAACTTATAAAGTAATATCTAAATACATTTAAACTAATAAAAATATGCATAATTAAATTGATAACAACCATGCATAAAATGACAATAAAAGAACATAAAATTAAATTTAAAATCCACACGGGTCTCCTTTTTTTTGTTTGACACTAAGGGCTTTTGCAGGTTTTCTTCACCATCCTCCTCCCTTCCAATGAGCTTGACCTGCAATGCTGACTGGTTATACTTGTGAGCGAGATGAGTCAATTCAGCGTTGGTCTTCCGTCTACCTAAAATAAACACACATTAGTTAAAGTTTTTGAAAATGAGTTTCCGCAAACTATTAAATTTTCAAAATATGAGTAAAATATAATAACGTTATTTCAGTATCTAACATCATAATTCACCCTAACTAATCATTAAGACAAAAAAGTTAAATACAACATTTTTTGCCTCAATTTGCTTTGTCAACCTTAATAATACCATGTTATCTTCACCGAACTAATATTTGTATTTCTATTTGGTTTTGTGCCTTTTTTGTATAAGAAAAAAAGAAACTAATATTTGAATTATTATAAGTTATAACTATTAAAAACCAGTTTGTAATCACAAAAATTAGTTTTTTAACAAAAAAATCAATTTAATCATTAACAATCATTAGCTTTATACAACTAATAATAAGGGCTATTCAAGTTCAAATATAAATAAAATAAGTTTTCATATATCACACTAACTTATAATCAATTCAAAATCTTTATAGTATCAAGTTTTACCAGCAATCTTTTGGAATTCCATATTCAAGATATATTAGTTTCATTTGCAATTTGTAAAAAAGGCCATATCCACACTCAACCTTGGACTATAATAATACTAGCATTTTTTGCACGCTATGTGTGCGTGTCATATTAACGTTTTTCTCAATTAGTTATAAAAATCATCAGTGTTACAAAAAATTTGATTCGAATAGACATTTACTCCCTCCGTTTCATTTTAATCTACACACTTACACTTTTCACGCATGCCAATGCAAAACTTTGAGGACATATATCTTTAGTTTTGTGTAAAAAATTATTATAAGTACATGCTCCTCCCTCCTTTACTTATATAATAGAGATCTTGCGTACTGTTACTATAATATCTATAGGTCATGTAATGTTCCCCTTATTTTCACTTATTTTGCGAAAAGTAAGTTAACATGAAATTGAGACAAGTTGTACATTTGGAGAACTTTGTATATATTGGTGCCTTGATTTTATTCACCTAATATTCACTGAGTTGAAATTATCTTAATTAAACTGGATTTCAGTTCCACTTAGACTTAATTGAACTTCTCTTAATTCATCTTTACTTATCTAAACTCAACTAAACTTAATTAGAACTTTAGACTCTGTTCTGTTCAACTTATTTTAATTTATTTTAGAAAAAATAAGATAAGATAAGATAAGATAAGATCAGACCAGATAAGATAAGATAAGATCGGATAAGATAAAATAAGATGTTAGACACACACAATAAATTGTCTTATAAGATAAGATAAGATAAGATAAGTTAAGTTTAGATAAGAAAAAGATAAGATAAGATAAGATAAGATAAGATAAGAAAAGGTAAGTTGAATCAAACGGACCCTTATTTGAACTTATTATTGCAATATATATTGAAGTTGCTTATGTTAGGTGTTATGGCTTATGGAAATTCACTTATTTGAACTTATTGGAACCCAAACTTATCTAAACTTATTTGAACTAATCTAAATTTATTCTTAAATTATTTTTTCTGATTTAAGTTAAAATAAGTTGAACAAACATAACCTTATTATAACTTAATTAACATAACTTATTTTTCTTGTATGTGCACTTAGGTAGCACTAATTTTTCCAGAACTTACCGGAACTTAATCGAACTTATATTTTTTTTAGATAAGTAGAAATAAGGTGAACAAAATAGGGCCCTAAGTTCAATTTTGACAACAAATTGAAATTATGGTGTCATCTAGCAACCAATAATAAAATTATTTGTTTACAATGGCAACATATATTTACTTTGTTGCCATAGTTTGTTTCTAAATAGCAACCAATTCTGCTTGATTCAGCAAATACAAGGGGGCTGCGCTGTATTGCTCGATCTGGTTCATTGTAGTTCCTTCGAAGACGAATTTGATTTAGCCTTGTTTAATTGTATCTTGTTTTTCTTTAATACCTATTGTAGATGTCGTTTGGCCTTCAATTAATGAATTTTCTCTTTCAAAAAAAAATAGCAACTAATTGAAAATATGATGTTATCTAACATCAAATAGAAAAATGACTTGTTTTCAATGTCTTCGAATAAAATATGGAATGGCATTGTCTGTTGCTAAAACTAATCTAATAATTTTACTTTATTTTTCATATTTTTGGTAATACAAGTTGTCCATATTATTCAGCAATGAATCATATGACAACTTGGTTACAAAGGCAACAAATAAAAAAACCGGATGCCATTTTGGCAACAACTAGTAAGACTAGTTGCCAAAAGTAACACATCAAAAATTAGTTGTCAGAGTTTGTTGTTGCTAAAACTGATTCAAGGATCTTTTAAATATGACATATAAAAAATTGTTCCAACTTTAACAACAAATAATAAACCTACTTGTTTCCAATTACAACAAATTCAACATTTTTTGCATAGTTTGTTTCTAAATAGCAGCCAATCAAAAATATGATGTCATCTAGCAATAAATAGTAACATGAATTGTTACCAATGTCAGGAAATCAAGTATTAGTTGCAAAACAAAATGGCGACAAATTGAAAATTGATGCCATCTAGCAACAAATAGTGAGACAACTAGTCTCCACTAGAAACAAAATAAAATTTTGTTACCATCATTTAATAAAAAAACAGCTACTTTTGTAAAAGATTTTTCATGTTGCTACTTATCAACATTTAAGAAATTTGTTGCCAAAACTATGTTTCTAAAATACACTAATTTTTGTAGTGATATAGACTCGGTTTCATTAAGTTTTTCGTTCGTTTTTGTTATAATGTACTATCGCACGGTCTAAAAACTAGTTACAACAAACAATGCTATAAAGTATGAACTCAGTGTATGTCTTCTAGATCATTCTAGATGCAAAGATTATTCATTGCTCATAACCCTTGTAAACTGATGTAGGGAGATCAGATGCACGGTTCGATGAAGAAGCACATCGTCGAAAAAGCCTGAATTGATTTCTACTAGTCCGGCTCCCGGTGACAGAATGCTTAATAAAATACCTTTTCGGAAAGGGAAACGGGCCAACGAGTGCAACTCAGCACCGCACCGTGAACTACAGGCTTTTTAAGCCATACGAGTTCGTTTAGGGCCGAAAACAGCATTTTAATAATTTGCTGATTTTGTTTTATCTAATTTTCGTATTCGGGTTTCACTTAGACTATTTAAATGTTTTTATCGTCATTAGAATGCAGCTTTTTTTTCTAATAATATTACTTTGAGAGTTTATCTCTTCTCTAGTGGATTTCGGAGCCTTTTGACAGGTTTATCGCTTGTGAATCTATTTGTTCATACTACGAATTGCGCTTGCTTTTCCTCCATTAATTCCGACTGCGTCATTAACCGGCCATATAAACAATTTGTCTACAAATCTCGCTCCCTTTCTGGTGGAACTGTTTGATATGTGTCAACCATCTCCAGCAAAGAAACTCTAAATCGGGTGGATCTATTTCAATTATCCATTCATGGAAATCAGACTTCATAAGCTCTTCTTCTTCATAAATCACAAAGACTCGTTTCAGTCCTCCAAATCTTTCTTCCATAAATAAGGACTCAATTGCCAAGTCCTCACTAAATAAAACCATATGCTTAACCAACATCTTGGCTAACTCTAAATCCTGCATAACTATCACCGTAAATGTAAGTCATTAAATGCTCTATTCCTTTCATAATGAAATGAAAGGTGTACGCCATCTGCTTTTGTTGAGAATAAGCGCAAATCAATAGTAAATTGGAGGGGTATTTCCAATTCGGGTCTTTGTGTTTGATTTTTGTTGCTAAAGAAAGATATTTATTAAACTTACTTAGCTATAAGAAAAAGGGGTTTAAGAAGATTGCATTTTTATTGAGAGAGTTGAGTTGTTTTTTCTACAATGGTTATTTTATTCTTCCTAAGACTGATGCATAATGAGTTTTTTTTATACTAATTTTAAGGAATCTACTTTGCATAAAGCAGAACTGATCTAGACCGTTGCTTTAAAGCAAGGGTCTTAATACAGAAAGTAGTGACTCACTACTTTTTACAATGTTTATTATACACGAATAAAGCTAAAGCTATATTCAGATAAGGATGACTCATCCTTTGTCTGATTACATTATTGCAATAGTAATAAGGCTGCTTCTTTTAGACGTAGTGGATTGCTGAGTCAGCTTCCACCGTCTTTTGTTTATTCTTATCTGCTGTTTTTGTTTAATCATATGGGTCACGTCCCTGTAGATCTAGGCTAACTTCACCATCTTCGTCTTCACTGATTAACTCTGCATGATCTTCTAGTGCTAATGGGATCCCATATGGAAGAATGTTTAGCTTTATATCCATTGGTCCCCAAATCTTGAAATATCTACTTTCTTTTAGTAGATTACAATTGAGCCAGTTTGTAACTCTTTGTGGTTCTTTGTCCATCAACCATCGATAAAGGGCTTGATTCTTTACAAGCTGAAAGTTTTGAGCTGGTGAAGGCCCAATGTATGTAACTGGATTAATAAAAAACTGTTGGTAGGCTGGTTCTTCAATGAACCCTGTATTTTTTGGAACTGAACTAATAATTTGTACACAATTAGTTTCCTTTGGCCTAAAGCAGAAGTCAATGCAATAGGTCAAACTCTCGCTAATAGCTGTTGGAAATTGGTGTTTAATTAGTTTTGTAGAATAAACTATCAACCATTCCATAATCCATAAGTTCTGCAATCGCTTTTCTACTGAGGTTGGTTTCATAAAGCCTGATATTGGCTTTAAACAAACCTGTATAAACTATATTACTCTGGTCAATATCCATATCTTGGATGGTATTGATATCTTGAGTTATCTGGATTCCTGTAATGAATCTGCCATCGATTGGTTCTTTAAAGCTGAGTTGAACCAATTTCTTTTGTAAGCTAATCATGTGTTTGATGAAACTATCTTCACATTTTTCTGTAATTAATTCTAAAACATGAGTTCCTCCTCTTTTTTCTGCTAGGGGCTTCAATGTTTCTTTGGTTTGTAGTTTGAGTCTAGCTGGTAAGAAATGAAAAGGTCTATTTGGTAAAGGTTCTTCATTTCTTGTTCTAAAGGATGTTTGGTAGGATGCTAACTGTGTTTTGAGTTCTAAATTTTGCTCTGTGATTTTAGTTAGCTTTTTTTTGTAGGTTGAGGTTTTCTGTAAGTAATTGTTGGTTTCTGCTTCCTACAAGATCTACAGTATGTTTATGGTACAAACATTCTCCTTGTAGATCTGCTACCTGTTTTTGCTGCATAAAAAATTGTTCATTCAAAGCCTGGTTAGGGCTAGAACTCATTACTTTCTGTGAAAACGTGGGAGGTTGAAATCCTCCGCTGCTGGATGAATTTAGAGATGTAGTTCTAAGCTATTCATGGAGGGGATTGAATTCCTCCATTTTTATCTACTGGAGTGCTGAAGGTGATATAACATCTCCTTCATTCTGTACATAAAAATTTGGACCTAAACTTGATCGGCAAAATTCATTGCCTCACCAAAGTTATAGAATCCTCTGTAAATAGGTGCCTTGAAGCCTTTTATGACTTCAAGTACCTGAGGCCATGATCTGTAAACACCGGGTTGAGGACCATGTACCACTGTGTAAAAACTGAAATTCTTAGAAATGGGTTTTTCTAAAATTTTATTGAAATAATAAACTAGACAGTTTAAAACTAGTAACTTATGCTGTGATGTGGACATAGTCCATAAATTGTCACAAATTACTTGTTGTGTCTGATCTAGAGTCATGCCTTTCAGGGGTTTAAAACCCTTATCAGGGCTGACGCTGTATAATTTATCTCTACTAAAGGTAAACTCTTTAACAGAGTTTACCTTGCTGCTGAAGAACTGCTTGGATACTCCCTTAAATTTCTCCATTCTTCTGACAATAGCTATCGATTATGCTGGATAAACAATTAGCAATATTATTGTTTTTCCCCTTTATATGTTCGAAGTTAATCTTATATCCTTTTCCTAATATCAAATCCTGAAAATTAATCCATCTTTTATTATTGACTTTTTGCTGTTTTCATTTTTTTATAAATTACTATAGCTTCACAGTCTGTTTTTAATGTTATTTCTCTGTCTAGGTAAATCTAAAATTTTTCTAAAGCATTTATTACTGCCTATATTTCATAGTCTATGGATGATCAGTTTATGCTTGTTTTAAAATTTCCACTGGCACATCCTGCTAATTTTTCTGTTGATTTATTATTATATTTAGATGGTTTAGTTATTAGAACAGCTCCCGATCCTTCTTTACTTCCATCTGTTTCCGTAATAATGTAGTCTATGGTTAAAGGTAGATCTAGTGGTGTTAGGTTTTTGACTTGTTCCTTGATTTTTTGGACTAAGACTGAATCTTCTTTGTTAAAATACTTCTGTTCGTTTTTAGATATTTTCCCATATAAAGGGCCTACTAGTTTTGATAGGTTAGGAATAAATTTTCTTGCATAATTTAATAAACCTAAAAATGCTTGGAGCTGTTTTTTATCTTCCATTTTATCTGGAAATTCTAATATCTTTTTGGCTATGTGGTCTTGTAATTGTATTTTACGATTTCCTATCTCTAGACCAAGAAATTGAATATTCTTCTTAAATAATTCAATTTTGGAATCTGCTACCACTATACCTTCTCTTTCGATAATTTTGAAGACTTCCACTAAATGCTTGGTGTGTTCCTGCAATGATCTGGAAGCCACTAAAATATCGTCAATATAAACCAAGCAGAAGTTAAGCTTTCCAAAAATATTATCCAGGAATCTTTGAAAAACTGCTGGAGCATTTTTAAGTCCAAAGGACAGTACTTTCCATTGGAAATGTCCTTCGCTACATATAAAGGATGTCCATGGCTTAAATTCTTCTGCTAATTTTAATTGATTATAGCCTGATTTTAAATCGAACTTGCTAAAAATTGACTTATCTTGAATGAGTTTAATTAATGTGTCTTTATTTGGGATGCAATACCCATCATCCAATATTGTCATTAAGTCTTTTGTAATTATAGACTATTCGAGCCTTTCCTCGTTTAAGCTCACTGTGATTTTGAAGTAGAAAAGCTACACTTCTGTGCGGGCTATTTGACTTTTCAATTAGTCCTGCTTCTAGCAATTCATTAATTTGTTTTTTAAATTCTTCTTTCTCTTTGGGTGAGTAGTCTATATTGGCTGTTGTTGATTTTCTTCGCCTAAGAAATCAAGGATCTTTATTTCCTAGTCCACCACGCTTTCGTAGCAACTCTGATTTTTGCTGATAATAACGGGTAGGGATGTGATATATGTTTTTACTAATAGTGATACTATTCTGGGTAATTGTTATACTACCTTGTTGTGAAGTGATAAAGTTAAGCCTAGTAAAAATTGAACTCGTTCATTATATGTAGGGGATATATTAACATGAGGAATATCATAATTCTGGCTATAGCCTCCTGCAAACTTCCTAAATTGTATGGCTAATGGCTTTGTATAATAATATATTTTTGTTGTTTTACCATCTGCTAAAATGGTTGTAATTATATCTTTATGTTTTATCTTAAACTGTTCTGGTACTAGTTTATGAGTTATTTGACTCTTTGTACATCTTGTATCTACTGTAGCATATAATTCTATATGGTTTTGATTATCGAACCATATCTTACAGGCTACTTGTAATCCTTGACTGCTATATACTAGTGTTTTGGTCAAGTATACTTCCTCTGTATTTTGTAGAGTGTGCTCTATTTCTACTTCTTCCATTGGTTTTTTCAGTTCTTTTTCTTCTAAGAGTCTAAGTCTTTTCATAATTTCTAAATTCTGTTCTTCGAGTAATTCTATCTTGTTTATGCTTTTAGTGTTGCTGGCTTCTAGTAAGGCTATTTTCGTTTCTAAACGTTCTTCCTCAATGGGTTTTTCTAGACAAAAGCGACAGGCTTCTATGAAGCATAAATTACACTGAAATCTATGTTGGATGGCTGGATACCATTTACACAAGTAACATGGTTTATCCTCCATTCCTTTTCTGTGTACCCAATTATGGTCACATTCTGTATTTGTCATACGATATTCTACTATGTTTTTCATCTTCTTCTATGAAGCTATATACTGACTTGTCATCTGAGTCTGCATCTTGTAAATTGTCTATTCCTATTTTTTCAGCTTCTTCTACTAAGTAGGCTCTTTCTGTATTTCTTCCTTTCTTAGGACATTTATTAGCATAGTGTCCTTCTCAACAAATAAAACATGCACAATTTCTGTTCTTAGGTCTGCTATAACGATGACCTTTCTGTGGCTTTTTACCCTTTTTGTACCATTTTGACTTTCTACAATTCTTTTTAAACTTGGGTTTGTATCCATAATTCTGTGGTGTAAATATAGCTCTTCTACAAAATGCGTATGACTGTCTTTTAACCTCTTGGTTGGCCATTTCTTCAGTACATTTTTCTTGTAAATATTTAAATGTGAAAGCTACTCTAGGTCCTATACCTAGATCTGTAAATTGTCCATAACTAGTAGTCCATGCATCATGGATCTGCTTATTACCTAATGTTCCTGGTAATTTTTGAAAATACTTATTTTCTAAAGAATCATCTAAAGCTCTATTGGTTAATGCTATGTTCCTCATGAATTCTCTGGAATATTCATTTATATAATCGAAATTAGAAATAGTAAGTTGTTCTAGATTTCTAATTGCTTAGTCCTGCTGAAACGTTGTATCTGTTTCAGGGCTTGTTGCTATAATTATAAGTTTAATAAAGTTTGTGAAATTATTTGGATTGCCTCCTAAGGCTTTAATCACATTAAGTTTATGTGGATATTTAGTTTTATATGCCATATATAAACCATAAGTTGTTTCTCCTAAGAATGTTTCTAAATAAGCAAACATATATTCTTCTTTATTGGCTAATTTTGCCCATTCTTGTATAACTAGTTGTTCCCAATTTTGTATTAGACTACTATATTGCTGGGGTGTAACATATTCTAAATTTAAAAGTTTGGGGTTATATGGGATGTTTTGGTATGGCTTTCCATATGTTTTAGTATCCCTATAATCTGTATTATATTCTCTAGATGTTTTCCATAATAGTTTGTATGTTGGTCCTGTAGTGTACTCTACTGATGGAGTCCATATTTGGGTTGATTCTCCCATGTCACTATCTGCCATTAGAGTTGTTTAATTTGGTATTTTTCTATGGATGCTATCTATACCTAATTTTCCTTCTTTTATTAAGTCTATTTTTTCTATATAGAACTTTTGTTGTATTTCTTTACTAGCTTCCTGGAATGACATTCCTAGGTCATTCATTAATTTTATTGTAATATCATCTAGTACCTCTATGACATTACACGTCTGGAAATCTTTGTTAAATATTTCTTCTCTAGACTTAGTCTGTATTTGACTAATCATTCCTTCCTCTTGTTCTTCATACTCTTCATTAATTCTGGAAATATAATTTATATCTAATATTTCTAGTACTTCTTCATTGTCACTCTGATCGTAGGTTGGCGGATCATTCTCATTAAACAGTGCTAATTCATTTTTCTTTTCTTTTAATTTTTGTTCTAAAGCTGTTATGTCTCTCATCTTTCTTCCTTCTTTTAAGAATAACATCGTAATACTATCTCTATGACATCCTGCAAAGGTTATATAATTTAATCTTTGGCTAATTCTTTCTTTTTCTTCTTTTGCTATCTCTATTGCAGCTCTTATTTCTTTTAATTCCTTTAATTCTTTTTCTAGATTAGCAAGATTATATTCACTTTCTTCTTCTAATTCCTCAGTTTCATGAAGGTCTGGTTTATCTTCGAATTCTCCAAACCTAACTGATACTCTTCCTTGTTGATCTTTATACATATAACTGCTCTGTGGGACTAAAGTATTGGTCTTATTTTTAAATAATTCTGAGAGCTTCCATTCCTCTCCTGCTAAAATCTCTTTGTCTATAATCTTTGGTTCTATCATTTTAATTCCTTTAGGCGTGATTTCCTTTATGACCTTTTATGTCTGTAATTTGTAATTAGTTATTGTTGATTTACTAAGCTTGGCTGTTGTTCCTATAGTTACTGACATGTTATCCCCATTGTAACCTTCAAACCCTCTTGTTTTTATTATAATACTTAAGTTTTTCATATCATTGACTGATTTTAATAGATCCGGTGCAATAAAATAATCCTCTGTTGGATGATAAGTCTACTTCCATTCCTGAAAATATGGCTTTTTCTGGATCGTTGACCCAACTATTATCTACTAATAGTAATAAAGCCTTAGTACCTGTTTCTAACCTAATTAGTCCTTTTACTCCTATAATTACCAATCATAAGTGGCAATATTGGTGTCCATGGATTAAGCTTTTAATGGTTTGTGGTGAAACTAGATCTATTTTTTCTGATTCATTAATGACACTAATTATGTCTTCCCTATAAGTTCTAAAGACTTTAGTAGATGTTTCCCACATACCTTGTTTATATAACGTCTTGGGATTTAATAACTGTGCTCTATTGTTTTTGAAATTTTCTAAGCTTTGTTCTATATCTACTAATTCTTCTAATTGTACTATTGGTGCTTTCCTTTTTCTCCATCTAGATAAAGGGTTTATATTTTTACTAGTATTTACTTCTTCATTACTTCGTGCCACACTAAGAGTTCTACTTATTCCTGGAAATCCACTCATTTTTTCTGTTTTCTAACTGGTTTTGGTACAAAGTACTTATACTCAGTAATACGTTTTGTCTTTTTAATTATACCGTCTGGTGAGACACTTAGATTTTTAAAAGCCTTAATTAAACTGTCTTCTTCTGATGATGAAGTCTGACCTTTAATTTCCCTAATTTGGTCTTTTAGTTCTACTATTTGTTGTGCTTGTTCTAACACAAACTCTATTAAGATATTCAAGTATGATACTTGGATCTGATCTGTTTTGGCTTGGGGCCAATAAGTCTAATAGTCTAATGGTATTGCTATTAACTTTTTGGCTTTTTCAACCGCTTCTGAATACTTATTACTATTATTTCTATCTGTCATTAACTTAAGATAATCTTTTTTACTTCGTGAAGTAAGGACCACTACAAGAAATGTGGCAATTAATGACGGCTAAAAGCCGTCGGTAATCAAAAGAAAACCGTCGTTAAAATATCAACGACGGCTAGCAGTCGTTGAAATGCAGTCGTTGGAAGGGTGGTCGCTGATATTGGAATCAACAACCGTCAAGTCGTCGGTAAAAATTTCAACGACGGTTTCCTGCTCATCAGCGACCGTTTAACAAAACCGACGTTGACTCCACGCCAACGACTGTTTTAAACGGTCGGTGAATCAGCGACTGTTACAAACCGTCGTTGATTTCGCTGATTCAACATCTGTGAAAAACCGTCGCTATTGTATAAAAGCAGTCGTTGATGTGGAAGTCCATGGATGCATAGAGTACCTTACAGGGATCTGCCTAGCCGTCGTTGATTTAATGTTTAGCCGTCGTTGTTGTTTTAAAATAATATTATTTAGAATATTATTGTTCTTAATAATAATTAAACTTGGTACTCACGATGCATGCTTGTGGACCACACTAAAGTTGTTCCTCCATCGCATTCAATTTTTTCAATTACAAAAATATGCAATTTTGATATATATTACAATTTGCATAGATACTTGTATAATTACATGAAATAGATTACAATTATGTACACAAAATAGATCCCGATGTCGGGAAATAAAGTAGAAGTCGGTGTTTACAAAAAATATATATCGACAAAGCTAGAAACTAATAAGCTAGATGCTGATAAATATAGACACTAAATGTCTATAGTTAGACAAACTACCTAGATTAAATATATGTACGCAAAATAGATCCCGGTGTCGAGAAATAAAGTAGAAGTCGGGTTCCAAAAAAAATAACCCGACACATCTAGAAACAAAGCGAGATGCCGATAAATATTGACACTAAATGCATATAGTTAGACTAACTATATCCAATTATAAGTTAGTTACCTAGTTGCCAAAACCAAAAAAACTACACTGTCAAGGGTGTCTCTGTAGCACTACCGCCACCACCAAACCCTGGGTCATCGTCTGGTCTGCGTTGTGGAGGGGGGCCTGGGTTGCAACCTGAGGACATGTGGCCGAAACTAGACATGTTCCTCATCATTTCCTCTACGATGGCCCGACTTGACGCTTCCACCCGTTGACATACGGGAAAACTAGGTCGTTACTAGTCTCCTAAAGTCAAACAAAACCTAACTAGACCACTAAACTAAGTAGAGTGGCAAGCAAGGGTCATTCTTCCACAAGGACTAAGGAACATCGAAATGTGTTAATTTAACAATAAGCTAGGCCGAAGAAATCTTCAAGTTTTGGTTAAACTAAGGGTAACTATTGAAATCAAATTAGGAAAAGCACTAGGAATGGGAAAACACCACAATCATAGTTCACATCCAACAACCAAGTAGAGGTAAGGGGGTTGACATGTATTGGGGATATGCAAAGGGAAATAACAAACCTAAACACCTCTAAAATCGTTGTTAGGGAGTTTAGAGTCCTAATTATGGCAACAAAACCTATATTTCGAGGCGTTATCACCCAACTAGGCCAAGTTAGGGATTGAAATCAAATCCAAATCAATACCATCACCCCAATAAACTCTACACATGGAAATAGGATGCAAACAATGATTGGGCTACTCCCAATCCTAGTTAATGAACTAATCACTACCCATTATACTACCAAACATCCTAAACATGGAAAAACTAGCATTTAATCACCAATCTAAAAATAGCAAAACCAAAAATCAATACTATAAAATAAAAGCAAAACAAAATCTAGAGAGCAAACAAGAAGAAACTAGTAAAAGATGGAAACTTTAATCTAGATTAACTATTAAACTAAACATGAAAATAAAGCAATAAAAGAGGAGATAGAGTAAGAAATTCTCATTGATAAATTGTTGAATCTTCATATACAAGTTGTCACCCTTGAATTTCCCAATCTTCAATCTCTCTTTGAGTTTTCTCACTTTTCCCCTAAACTAAGCTATGGAGGCTAATCCTCCCCAAAACCCTCAAAAATAGTCTAAACCTAAGAGTGATGGATAAAATAAAACTTGGCTCCTCAAAATGGGCTAAGAGGGTATTTATACTCCCCTCAATTACATCGTCATAAACAAATTGGGCCGAAGAAAAACACGCGAATAACAGCAGCCCGGGCGGGCTGACCAAGGCACCCCGGGCGGGCTGGGTCAAGGCCCGAGCGGTGCAGAGTGGTCGGGCCCGTGCTGATCCACCGGGCGGGGCATGCTATCCTTCTTCGTCGAGGCAGAAGCTCCACTCTTCAGCAGCCCGGGCGGGCAGGATACTTGCTCGGGCGGGCTGAGTAGCGCGGGGCGGCCAGCAGACGCGCCTGATTTCAAAGAGCCATATCTCTTTCATTTTTCATCGGAATCAGGATTGTGACCACTCGTTGGAAAGCTATCGAGCTAAAATTTCATCTCCAACTTGAATCACTAAAAAATATTATTTGTAATGAAAGTTATGACCGTTTTAGTATGACCCTTGTGCACAAATCCTTCCGAAAGCTCTTATTTTGGCAAAATTGCTCCACTCTATGCTTGGTCTGTGGTATGGATAGGTGGAAAGTGTGGTGTAGGATAAGCTCTATATTATAGCACTAAATCAAGCCACTCCTCTAACTTTGAAACTCGAACGCGTAGCTCCAAAAAGCTTACCTACATAGAAAACCAAACACAAGGGGAGAAACTATACATATAAAATAATAAAATGAAAATAAATAATGAAAACAATAATAACTAAAAAGGAAATAAAATTAGAAGAATAATTACGAAAATTAAACTAAAACGACTCTAATTAAGCACGAATTATTACCCTATGAGTGACATAAATGTCTCTCATCAAATGCCCCCAAACTTGAACTTTGCTCGTCCTCGAGCAAAACAATTGGACACAAAAGGGAAATAAGAAAGCAAAAGGATTCATTAAAAGCTAAACTAGAAAGCAAGAAATCTAACTCACTTTCGTAGGAATCACGGTTGCATTTAGCGCATGCAACAAGCTCTTTAAACCCCTAAATCGCTTTAAAGGGCGAGTGAGATCTCGCGAGGGTTTCCCAAGAGGCTTAACCCACAACTCTAATCAAGCACAAAGTCATCTCTTTAAATATGGTTCACAAAGCAATGGACGATCTAAGCAAACTTTCAAAGCATAACCATCATCAATATGTATCTATGACTTAGGAATATAGGGGATAGGCTAATCTAAGGTGCAAAATTGACACTATTAAAAGCTTCAAAACATCAATTAGAGTCTACTAAGGCATTCAAGAGTTACAAATCATTCTCAAATGGATGAAGAAGGTCCCAAGATTGGTCCTAATCACCTATAGTGCACATAAACTCCCCCAAACTTGACTTTTGCTAAGAGAAAACCATGATTGTAGTATTATAACGATTGAGCAATGGGTCTAGAGTCTCAATGTTTAAGCCATAATGACATTCATCATTACTAGGGAGACTCTACTTAGTAAATTTTCAAGCTCCCAC
This sequence comes from Beta lomatogona, assembly GCA_947646795.1. NCBI lineage: Eukaryota > Viridiplantae > Streptophyta > Magnoliopsida > Caryophyllales > Amaranthaceae > Beta > Beta lomatogona. Next base: position 6,982,070 of record CANSNZ010000063.1, on the reverse strand, counting down.
TCAACCATTTCGACAACCCACTTTCTCAAGGATATGTGGATATTACCACTTATTGACTCTTTTTCGATTTATTTTTTTTTCGTTTTCATGGACTTTAATAGGCTTATTGTGCCTTGTGGGCTCATTGGCTCCACTTATTGGACTCAAGACATAAACCACAATTTTTTTTTTTTCTTAACAATCAATTTAACTCTTAGCATAGCTTATTTGGAGGTAAATCACTTGTGCACCAAAGAATATTTCAAGATTCAACTAGGGTCACTACAACTTCCAAAAGAGAACTAGTTCGACTCTTTTCAACACAAATTTTCACAACATTTAGAATCATTGAGTGTCTTTTTCAAGTAGAAAATTAAGCACCAAAGATTAATCGATCCCTAATCGCCCCAAATTACACATACAAGTAAGCATCCAATGGAAACACCTATACTCATCCACCCAAATGACCAAAGCAAAGGAATCCACATAAATTTGCCAACAACAAGAATCTTTCCTTGGACGCAAAATGCTTTGTACTTTTCTTTATTCCTCATATATTTTTTTTTTGCCAAACATCCTTTTTCATATGTTTTTTTCAGTTTTTTCATTTTTTAGGAAAAAGAAAAGAAATTAAAGCAAAATATTTTTGGATTTTGAATTTTCTTTTTAAATGCAAAAAGTAAAGAAATAAAGTATATACGCCTCCCTCAAGCTAGCGAATAGCTACTCCCCCAAGCTAGAATAAAGCATTGTCCTCAATGCTTGAACAAGACGATCAAAGGGAGGGAGGGAGGTAATAACCATCCAAACCAATAAGCATATGCTCCACAAATCATAAAGCATTGGATAAATAGAAAAGGAAGGAAGCTATCGGATAGTAGGTGGGTATAATACCCGCAAATAACCCAATTTCTCCATTTCTAATCAACTTCCTCAAAACTATGATTTGCTTTCCACAAGCTATTGAGAACGAGTCTTATTCCAATTTTGTACCTAAATCAAAATCAAAGATAGAAAAGAAAAATGAGTAAAATTAAAAGAAATAAAATGAAAGCAATAAATCACGGGTTACTTCCCGATAAAGGCTTATTTAAGGTCCTAAGCTTGACCTTTCTAATAAATAACAATTCAATGATCGTAAGAGTTTGTCATATGCACTAGCACACATTTCAATTATTAATAAGTATGCAATGATAAAATGCAAAATATGCATAAAGTGCGATGCAACTCTATGCAAATGAGGAGAAGGATGCCTAAAAGAAGGAACAAAAGGAAAAACAAAGAAATAAGAAGAAAAATAAAAATGAAATGACAAACTCTCCTCAACAAACTCTTTTTTTGTGGCAATCTCACTTTCTTCCTCAAAATTAATCACATTGGGTACTTGAAAGGGAAATGAGGAAGGGGGCTCATTTAATGGAGGTAATTTGGGTAAATAAGGGAAAGAGATGGGAAAGGAAGGAACTAGGTCGAGCTTTCTTGAAAACGGGATATAAGGTGAAGGAATGGAAACTAAGGTTTCACAAATGAGTTCTCCTATATCACAAGTTTTCAAATCGCACACTTTTTCAACCAATGACTCCTTACCAACATCTTTTTCATCCTCTAAAGCCTCAAAAACATCACCAACCACCAAATGATGTATCTCACTCTCAAATTGACCAAGATCTTCACTTAAGCAAGAAGGGGTAAAAGAGGGTGGGTACTCTAAAGCACAAGGAGGGAGAGTAAGGTCCAATTCATTAAAGGAAGACACATTAGACTCAAAAAGAGAATATATAGACTCATAAACATCCTCAATTTCAACAATATCCTCAAAAATGGATCTTTTCTCTTCAAGAGCATACTCCACATCATCACTACTCCAAAAACCATCATCAAGATCTAGGCTACTCTTTCCCAATTGATTTTCAACTTCAACATCCCTCGAATCATCATCATCATCATCAATAATCTCATCATGGTTATCATAAGATCCATTTTGCTCTTGAGTTGCAAAAGTAGGCTCCAATCTAGACTCCAACAATTGAGAAACTTGAGTATCTAGCATTTTATTATGAACTTGCATTTGTTTTAAACTCTCTCTCAACTCACTAGTCTCTTTTGCTTGATTAGTCATGAAGGTTTGCATCATGCTCTCTAGACTAGTGGTGTTGGTGGACGGTCCAAATTGAAGAGGTGCTAGGAGTCTAATTTGGAGACCATTTTGGGGAGAGGGACTACAATCAAGCATATGAGAATCAATATCGGAAATATGAGGCACTTGATTGAAATCCATGCACAAATTCGATGAATATTGAGAAGTAGCATGAATATCATCAACATTAGAGTGCACATCATTGTTATAAGCATAAGAGGGAGGGGGATTAAAATCATGTATAATAGGGTCACTAGTGGGAACATTTGACTCATCAAAGGAATTCACGCCAGCATTTGATGAATCATGACAATCAGCACAATCAAAATCATAAGTATCCCTAGCTAACCACAAATAGAAATCCCAAGCTTCATCTAAAGATATAGCTCGAAATGCACCATCAAACATATTTTCAACCACTCCTCTAGTATGCTCATTCAAACCCCAATAAGTTATCTCACAAGTCTCCCAAAGACCATAACCATAATACTTTATAAAGTCCTCAAGTCTCTCAAAGTAAACCCAAAAGGACTCATTTTCATATTGAGGAAAAGAGATACATGCCATTTTTTTAGTAAGGATAAGAAAAGAAAAAAAAAATTCAAAGAAAAACAAGAATATTCACAAATAGCCTAGACTCATCTAATCAACACAAATCAATGTAAGCCGAAGTCCCCGGCAACGGCGCCATTTTGACATACGGGAAAACTAGGTCGTTACTAGTCTCCTAAAGTCAAACAAAACCTAACTAGACCACTAAACTAAGTAGAGTGGCAAGCAAGGGTCATTCTTCCACAAGGACTAAGGAACATCGAAATGTGTTAATTTAACAATAAGCTAGGCCGAAGAAATCTTCAAGTTTTGGTTAAACTAAGGGTAACTATTGAAATCAAATTAGGAAAAGCACTAGGAATGGGAAAACACCACAATCATAGTTCACATCCAACAACCAAGTAGAGGTAAGGGGGTTGACATGTATTGGGGATATGCAAAGGGAAATAACAAACCTAAACACCTCTAAAATCGTTGTTAGGGAGTTTAGAGTCCTAATTATGGCAACAAAACCTATATTTCGAGGCGTTATCACCCAACTAGGCCAAGTTAGGGATTGAAATCAAATCCAAATCAATACCATCAACCCAATAAACTCTACACATGGAAATAGGATGCAAACAATGATTGGGCTACTCCCAATCCTAGTTAATGAACTAATCACTACCCATTATACTACCAAACATCCTAAACATGGAAAAACTAGCATTTAATCACCAATCTAAAAATAGCAAAACCAAAAATCAATACTATAAAATAAAAGCAAAACAAAATCTAGAGAGCAAACAAGAAGAAACTAGTAAAAGATGGAAACTTTAATCTAGATTAACTATTAAACTAAACATGAAAATAAAGCAATAAAAGAGGAGATAGAGTAAGAAATTCTCATTGATAAATTGTTGAATCTTCATATACAAGTTGTCACCCTTGAATTTCCCAATCTTCAATCTCTCTTTGAGTTTTCTCACTTTTCCCCTAAACTAAGCTATGGAGGCTAATCCTCCCCAAAACCCTCAAAAATATTCTAAACCTAAGAGTGATGGATAAAATAAAACTTGGCTCCTCAAAATGGGCTAAGAGGGTATTTATACTCCCCCTCAATTACATCTTCATAAACAAATTGGGCCGAAGAAAAACACGCGAATAACAGCAGCCCGGGCGGGCTGACCAAGGCACCCCGGGCGGGCTGGGTCAAGGCCCGAGCGGTGCAGGGTGGTCGAGCCCGTGCTGATCCACCGGGCGGGGCATGCTATCCTTCTTCGTCGAGGCAGAAGCTCCACTCTTCAGCAGCCCGGGCGGGCAGGATACTTGCTCGGGCGGGCTGAGTAGCCCGGGCGGTCCAGCAGACGCGCCTGATTTTAAAGAGTCATATCTCTTTCATTTTTCATCGGAATCAGGATTGTGACCACTCGTTGGAAAGCTATCGAGCTAAAATTTCATCTCCAACTTGAATCACTAAAAAATATTATTTGTAATGAAAGTTATGACCGTTTTAGTATGACCCTTGTGCACAAATCCTTCCGAAAGCTCTTATTTTGGCAAAATTGATCCACTCTATGCTTGGTCTGTGGTATGGATAGGTGGAAAGTGTGGTGTAGGATAAGCTCTATATTATAGCACTAAATCAAGCCACTCCTCTAACTTTGAAACTCGAACGCGTAGCTCCAAAAAGCTTACCTACATAGAAAACCAAACACAAGGGGAGAAACTATACATATAAAATAATAAAATGAAAATAAATAATGAAAACAATAATAACTAAAAAGGAAATAAAATTAGAAGAATAATTACGAAAATTAAACTAAAACGACTCTAATTAAGCACGAATTATTACCCTATGAGTGACATAAATGTCTCTCATCACCCGTGCTGCGACCATTGCCTCCACCTCTTCCATCCGCGCAGCGACCTTTGCCTCCACCTGCGCCTCAATCTCAGAAAAAATGGACGGCTCATATGGTTGTGAAGAGCCGCCATCTCCTCGCCCTGATGAAGAGCTGTAGTACAAATGATCTCCCTGACCCAACCCCTGAACTTTTCCTCTGTTCCTCCCCCCAACTGTCTCCCAATACAACAGATCAGGGTTCGGCTGTGACCTCGGAGTGTTACAATGATCCAGCTTCTTATTGTATGTCTCCTGCATTTGGTTAAATATACTCATATTCAAGTAATATAAAGTGGGCAAAATGGCGTAGATTTGGTTCTAACTTGCCTATATTGTGTATTTTCAATAAAAACAACTTACAATTACATTAAACTAACTATATATATGATGTTTGAGTTGTTTATAACTTAAACTAACATCAAAGTACTCGTATTCATTCATTTTCAAGTAAAATGGCCTAAAATGGCCTATATTTGCCTATATTTGGTTCTAACTTTCCTATATTGTGTATTTTCAATCAAAACAACTTACAATTACATTAAACTAACTATATATATGATGTTTGAGGTGTTTATAACTTAAACTAACATCAAACTACTCGTATTCATTCATTTTCAAGTAAAATAGCCTATATTTGGTTCTAACTTTCCTATATTGTGTATTTTCAATCAAAAAAACTTATAAATACATTAAAATAACTATATATATGATGTTTGAGTTGTTTATAACTTAAACTAACATCAAAGTACTCGTATTCATTCATTTTCAAGTAAAATGGCCTAAAATGGCTTATATAGGCCTATATTTGGTTCTAACTTTCCTATATTGTATATTTTCAATCAAAACAACTTACAATTACATTAAACTAACTATATATATGATGTTTGAGGTGTTTATAACTTAAACTAACATCAAAGTACTCGTATTCATTCATTATCAAGTAAAATGGCCAAAAATGGCCTATATTTGCCTATATTTGGTTCTAACTTTCCTATATTGTGTATTTTCAATCAAAATAACTTACAATTACATTAAAATAACTATATATATGATGTTTGAGGTGTTTATAACTTAAACTAACATTAAACTACTCGTATTCATTCATTTTCAAGTAAAATGGCCTAAAATGGCCTATATTTGCCTATATTTGGTTCTAACTTTCCTATATTGTGTATTTTCAATCAAAACAACTTACAATTACATTAAACTAACTATATATATGATGTTTGAGGTGTTTATAATTTAAACTAACATCAAACTACTCATATTCACTCATTTTCAAGTAAATGGCCTAAAATGGCCTCAAAAGGCCTATATTTGGTTCTAACTTTCCTATATTGTGTATTTTCAATCAAAACAACTTATAAATACATTAAACTAACTATATATATGATGTTTGAGTTGTTTATAACTTAAATTAACATCAAAGTACTCGTATTCATTCATTTTCAAGTAAAATGGCCTATATTTGCCTATATTTGGTTCTAACTTTCCTATATTGTGTATTTTCAATCAAAACAACTTATAAATACATTAAACTAACTATATATATGATGTTTGAGTTGTTTTTAACTTAAACTAACATCAAAGTACTTCTATTCATTCATTTTCAAGTAAAATGGCCTTAAATGGCCTATATTTGCCTATATTTGGTTCTAACTTTCCTATATTGTGTATTTTCAATCAAAACAACTTATAAATACATTAAAATAACTATATATATGATGTTTGAGTTGTTTATAACTTAAACTAACATCAAAGTACTCGTATTCATTCATTTTCAAGTAAAATGGCCTATATTTGCTTATATTTGGTTCTAACTTTCAATCAAAACAACTTACAATTACATTAAACTAACTATATATATGATGTTTGAGGTGTTTATAACTTAAACTAACATCAAACTACTCGTATTCATTCATTTTCAAGTAAAATGGCCTATATTTGCTTATATTTGGTTCAAACTTTCCTATATTGTGTATTTTCAATCAAAACAACTTACAATTACATTAAACTAACTATATATATGATGTTTGAGTTGTTTATAACTTAAATTAACATCAAAGTACTCGTATTCATTCATTTTCAAGTAAAATGGCCTATATCTGCCTATATTTGGTTCTAACTTTCCTATATTGTGTATTTTCAATCAAAACAACTTAGAAATACATTAAACTAACTATATATATGATTTTTGAGGTGTTTATAACTTAAACTAACATCAAACTACTCGTATTCATTCATTTTCAAGTAAAATGGCCTAAAATGGCCTATATTTGCCTATATATGGTTCTAACGTGCCTATATTGTGTATTTTCAATCAAAACAACTTATAAATACATTAAACTAACTATATATATGATGTTTGAGTTGTTTATAACTTAAACTAACATCAAAGTACTCGTATTCATTCATTTTCAAGTAAAAATGGCCTAAAATGACCTATATTTGCCTATATTTGGTTCTAACTTTCCTATATTGTGTATTTTCAATCAAAACAACTTACAATTACATTAAAATAACTATATATATGATGTTTGAGGTGTTTATAACTTAAACTAACATCAAACTACTCATATTCACTCATTTTCAAGTACATGGCCTAAAATGGCCTCAAAAGGCCTATATTTGGTTCTAACTTTCCTATATTGTGTATTTTCAATCAAAACAACTTATAAATACATTAAACTAACTATATATATATATGATGTTTGAGTTGTTTATAGCTTAAACTAACATCAAACTACTCGTATTCATTCATTTTCAAGTAAAATGGCCTAAAATATATTTTTAAGGTGTATTTTCAATCAAAACTACTTATAAATATATGTTTATAAGTATGTACCGAGATTTGCTTTGCTTTCTTGTTTGCTTTGGAATTTCTCCTTTTCGAGGAACAGTCTTAAAATGAGTCTTCAAGAACAACTCGGGAGCGGTAGGGAGTACTCCTCCGCTACTCTTTGCCTGTACACATTGTTGAACAAAGGTCATTTTTTTTTTACTCATACCGAAAATGTCATGTATATTACACTAAGTAGTAGATATGAAACATTTTTACCATCTTTCTAGCATGCTGTGCCGCCGAAATAGAACCCTGAAAGTGTGACGGCTCAATCGGATTAGACAGGGAGCCACCGAAAATTACATAGAATAGAACAAAAGGCATACATTCACCACCTAAGTGAGGTCAAACGTCGAAGAACAGTCCCAATCGGGGACTATTCAAGATATACTCGTAATGAGTATACCTTGAACGGGTATCTAGGCACATGATGATGCAAACATATTTATTTAAACACTTAAATTAAATTTATAACATCATCCAAACTATTTCCACGAAAACAAATATGTCAAAAACAATATAAACAATTTAAATAGTGTAAACTAAATAAAGGAATGTGCAATAAATAAATTATTGTGATAATTATATAGTTTTTAACTTTTATAACCTTTAATAAACGAACCATTACAAAAACTATTGTGATAATTATATAGTAACTTAAACTTATACAATTAAAGTAACTTAATCTTCAAAGTAATATAAACTAATAAATTATATAGTTTTTAACATGCTCTAAACAAAAGCTTTTTTTTTTACATTATATTTCATGATGAAAAACTTACACAAAAATTAAAATATAGAATTTACATGAACAAAAACAATATAAATTGAAGACAAAATATGGTCAAAATCGCTACTAACCTTACAATTAAGCCAAAGAGAAACACCAAAATGCTACGTAATCCTACATCATGTAGAAAATCAATTATTACACGGTAACCTTTAAGCATTTAGTTAAATTTATATATAAAATTAAGCAATATACCATATAAACTAAATTTACTATTAAAATTAAAGAATTTAAAAATTAAAGAGTACCTAGAGGCGGCAGGGGTCCGGCACAGGTGGACGGCAGTCAAGCCGTGGTGTTTGGCGACCTACATTGCCAAAGCCAAATGAGATTTTGGTGGGTGCCATTGTAACAAATTATATTAAATTAACAACAATACATATAACAATAATAAATTAACAACAATAAATTTAGGCATTTAGCCACTGTAAATCTATTAACCAACTTACAATTCTACATAAAAACCACTATTTTGATATAATGGCGCTAGAAAAGTAGTCACAACAACACTTTTCTTTGCATCAAGGACCTCTGCAACTAATTACTAATGTAACAATTCCTTAAACTGTCTTAGATGAGTGACCAAATGACAATTTGCCATAGACCATAAAATATAATCACCAAAATCAGCATTAACATTGATAATGCCCAATTCAAATATAATGCCATTTCAATTTTCAAACACCAATAACACCCCAGATCAAAGTACAACAACAAAATTAACATTTTTAAAAATTCTAAATTATATAATCTAATATATAAACACCCCTAACAAGAACAAATTGCAATTTATTTTCCAATTCTCATGAAATTGATAAACCCTAGTTTGTAAAGTAAATCAAGAAATCAACAAAATTGAGCAGATTAAGATGTACCTAGTCACGAGTCACGACTCTTGGAGGTTGTCCGTCCACCGTCGTCCACCGCGTTCCGAGCCAAAACTTGAATTTTGGCATTGCCAAAGTTGGGGGAAAGATTTGGAGTGAGTGGCCAAAATTCAAAAAAAAATTATTCAATAGGATAGATTTAGGTATTACCGGCGGCGAGAGGAGAAAGATTTGGATTTTCCGGCGGCCAATGGTGGTTTTCGCCACCTACATCCCAAAATCCCAACTTTTAGGGTTTGGTTTCATGAGAAAAAAAAAGTAATACAATCAAATAAAGCTCACCGGCGGCGAAGAAGGTAGTCGGCGAAGAAGGCAGGCGGCGAAGCTTCCGGCGTCCGTTGGTTGGAGGGAGGCGGTTTCGTCGGCGTTCGGTGGTTGGAGGGAATACAACTTCTCACTTTTTATTTTGCGAATAAAACCCGACTGGAAGAGGCTAATTAATTTAAACCCCCCCCCTGACATCAGCGACGGTTTAAGACCGTCGCCTAAGGTAAAGAATTTGCAATTTTACATTAACCTCAACAACGACGGCTTCAAACCGTCGCTGATAATCAGCGACGGTTAAGCCGTCGTTCTTTACATAATAAACAGTCGGTGACCACCGTCTGCTTAAAGCCGTCGCCAAATCTTAAATCACCGATCGTTTTCTAGACCGTCGCTGTGAAGCGGTCGTTATTTTAGTTTTTTCTTGTAGTGGACTCAATCTGTTCTATTTTTTCCGAAGTCTGTTGTAATAATTTTTTAGTCTCTACTTCTATTACCTTAGGCTTATTTTGTTGTAGATTTAAACTGAAATTATTAATTTCTTCTTTAGTAGGTATCTTTTCTTTAAAGGACTTAATATCTTTACTAAGACTACTAAGCTGTGATTTTAAAAAGTCTTCGTTTGAATTAACTTCTTTAATTAGCTTTCTATTTTCTAATAGGGCTTTCGTTAGTTTTTCTAAAATATCGTGGTAACTATGTTTTTCTAAATTTTCTGCTAGACTGATAAGCAAATCTGTTAAAGTATTTAAGTGAGACTGTTCATTGGGTAACTTATGTTTAAATGTATTATTAAAGCGGCAAACAAACTTACATTTATATAAGGATATAATATTTCTATCTTTGAAATTATACGCAAGATCTAAATAAGCAATAGTTTTGAAATTTTCTTCAATAATTTGAACACTTATAGCTTTTCAGTTCTTTAACTATCTCCTTTTTACAACTTAATCAAACGTTGTTGAATTTAAAATCAAGTATTTAAGATATAACTTTTGTTTTTTCAAGAGATCTTACCTGTAGGAAGAACTTACTGCATGGAACTATCCTGGCGATGTACTATTCCTTTTCCGTCTTTGACAGAACTCAGAGGCCTCATATTCTTCTTTTGAGATTTAATCTCTTAAATTTTTCTTGAAGTTAAAAATCTTAAATTCTAGCTCTGATACCAAGTAAATTGGAGGGGTATTTCCAATTCGGATCTTTGTGTTTGATTTTTGTTGCTAAAGAAAGATAACTATTAAACTTACTTAGCTATAAGAAAAAGGGGTTTAGAAAGATTGCATTTTTTTTGAGAGAGTTGAGTTGTTTTTTTTACAATTGAGGAAGAATGTTTAGAAACAAAAATAGCCTTACCAGAAGCCAAAGAACACTAAAATCATAACAGGATAGAATTACTCGAAGAACAGAATTTAGAAATTATGAAAAGACTTAGACTCTTAGAAGAAAAAGAACTGAAAACACCAATGGAAGAAGTAGAAATAGAACATACTCTACAAAATACAGAGGAAGTATACTTGACCAAAACACCAGTATATAACAGTCAAGGATTACAAGTAGCTTGTAAGATATGGTTCGATAATCAAAAACATATAGAATTATATGCTATAGTAGATACATGATGTACAAAGAGTCAAATAACTCATAAACTAGTACCGAACAGTTTAAGATAAAACATAAAGATATAATTACAACCATTTTAGCGAGATGGTAAAACAACAAAAATAGATTATTATACAAAGCCATTAGCCATACAATTTAAAAACTTTGCAGGAGGCTATAGCCAGAAGTATGATATTCCTCAGGTTAATATATCCCCTACATATAATGAACGAGTTCAATTTTTACTAGGCTTAAACTTTATCACTTCACAATAAGGTAGTATAACAATTACCCAAAATAGTATTACTATTAGTAAAAACATATATCACATCCCTACCCGTTATTATTATCAGCAAAAATCAGAGTTGCTACGAAAGCGTGGTGGACTAGGAAATAAAGATCCTTGATTTCTTAGGCGAAGAAAATCAACAACAACCAATATAGACAACTCACCCAAAGTGAAAGAAGAATTTAAAAAACAAATTAATGAATTGCTAGAAGCGGGACTAATTGAAAAGTCAAATAGCCCGCACGAAGTGCAACTTTTCTAGTTCAAAATCATAGTGAGCTTAAACGAGGAAAGGCTCGAATAGTCTATGATTACAAAAGACTTTATGACAATATTGTAGATGATGGGTATTGCATCCCAAATAAAGACCCTTTAATTAATCTCATTCAAGATAAGTCAATTTTTAGCAAGTTCGATTGAAAATTAGGCTATAATCAATTAAAATTGGCGTAAGAATTTAAGCCATGGACAACCTTTATATGCGGCGAAGGACATTTCCAATGGAAAGTACTGTCCTTTGGACTTAAAAATGCTCCAACAGTTTTTCAAAGATTCATGGATAATATTTTTGGAAAGCTTAAATTCTGCTTGGTTTATATTGACGATATTTTAGTGGCTTCTAGATCATTGAGGGAACACACCAAGCATTTAGAGGAAGTCTTCAAAATTATCGAAAGAGAAGGCATAGTGGTAGCAGATTCCAAAATGAAATTATTTAAGAAGAATATTCAATTTCTAGGTCTAGAGATAGGAAATGGTAAAATACAATTACAAGACCACATAGCCAAAAAGATATTAGAATTTCCAGATAAAATGGAAGATAAAAAAAACAGCACCAAGCATTTTTAGGTTTATTAAATTATGCAAGAAAATGTATTCCTAACCTATCAAAACTAGTAGGCCCTTTATATGGGAAAATTTCTAAAAACGGACAGAAGTATTTTAACAAAGAAGATTTAGTCTTAGTCCAAAAAATTAAGGAACAAGTCGAAAACCTAAAACCACTAGATCTACCTTTAATCGTACCCACGACTACATTATTACAGTATTCGGATGGAAGTAAAGAAGGATGGGAAGCTGTCCTAATAACTAAACGATCTAAATATAATAATAAATCAACGAAAAATTAGCGGGATATGCCGGTGGAAATTTTAAAACAAGCACAAACTGGTCATCCATAGACTATGAAATACAGGCAGTAATAAATGCTTTTGAAAAATTTAATATTCACCTAGACAGAGAAATAACAGTAAAAACAGACTGTGAAGCTATAGTAAAATTTATAAAAAATGAAAACAACAAAAAAGTCAATAATAAAAAATGGATTAATTTTCGGGATTTGATATTAGGAAAAGGATATAAGATTAACTTCAAACACATAAAGGGGAAAAACAATAATCTTGTTGATTGTTTATCCCGCATAATCGATGATATTGTCGAAGAATGGAGAAATTTAAGGGAGTATCCAACAGTTCTTTCAGCAGCAAGGCAAACTCGCTAAAGAGTTTACCTTTGGTAGAGATAAATTATACAAGTCGGTCCCGATAAGGGTTTTAAACCCCGAAAGGCATGACTCTAGATCGAACACATCAAGTAATTTGTGACAATTTATGGACTATGTCCACATCACAAAGATAAGTTACTAGTTTTAAACTATCTAGTTTATTATTTCAATAAAATTTTAGAAAATCCCCTTTCTAAGAATTTCAGTTTTTACACAGTGGTGCATGGTCGTCAACCCGGTGTTTACAGATCATGGCCTCAGGTACTTGAAGTCATAAAAGGCTTCAAGGCACCTATTTACAGAGGATTCTATAACTTTGGTGAGGCAATGAATTTTGCCAGATCAAGTTTAGGTCCAAATTTTTATGTACGTAATGAAGGAGATGTTATATCACCTTCAAAGACTTCTAGCGAGATAAAAATGGAAGAATTCAATCCCCTCCATGAACAAACTTAGAGCTACATCTCTAAATTCATCCAAGGCGGAGGATTTCAACCTCCCACGTTTTCACATAAACTAATGAGTTCTAGCCCTAACCAAATTCTACGAATGAATAATTTTTTATGCAGCAAAAAGCAGTAGCAGATCTACAAGGAGAATGTTTGTACCATAAACACACTGTAGATCATGTAGGAAGCAGAAACCAACAATTACTTACAGAAAACCTCAACCTACAGAAAAAGCTAACTAAAATAACAGAGCAAAATTTATAACTCAAAACACAGTTAGCATCCTACCAAACATCCTTTAGAACAAGAAATGAAGAACCTTTACCAGATAGACCTTTTCATTTCTTACCAGCTAGACTCAAACTACAAACCAAAGAAACATTGAAGCCCCTAGCAGAAAAAAGAGGAGGAACTCATGTTTTAGAATTAATTACAGAAAAATGTGAAGATAGTTTCATCAAACACATGATTAGCTTACAAAAGAAATTGGTTCAACTCAGCTTTAAAGAACCAATCGATGGCAGATACATTACAGGAATTCAGATAACTCAAGATATCCATACCATCCTAGATATGGATATTGACCAGACTAATATAGTTTATACAGGTTTGTTTAAAGCCAATATCAGGCTTTATGAAACCAACCTCAGTAGGAAAGAGATTGTAGAACTTATGGATTATGGAATGGTTGATAGTTTATTCTACAAAACTAAAGACCAATTTCCAACAGCTATTAGCGAGAGTTTGACCTATTGCATTGACTTCTGCTTTAGGCCAAAGGAAACTAATTGTGTACAAATTATTAGTTCAGTTCCAAAAATTACAGGGTTCATTGAAGAACCAGCCTACCAACAGTTTTTTATTAATCCAGTTACATACATTGGGCCTTCACCAGCTCAAAACTTTCAGCATGCATGTAGAGAATCAAGCCCTTTATCGATGGTTGATGGACAAAGAACCACAAAGAGTTACAAACTGGCTCAATTGTAATCTACTAAAAGAAAGCAAATATTTCAAGATTTGGGGACCAATGGATTTAAAGCTAAACATTCCTCCACATGGGATCCCATTAGCACTAGAAGATCATGCAGAGTTAATCAGTGAAGACGAAGATGGACGTTAGCCTAGATCTACAGGGACGTGACCCATATGATTAAACAAAAACAGCAGATAAGAAGAAACAAAATATGGTGGAAGCTAACTCAGGAATCCACTACGTCTAAAAGAAGCCGCCTTATTACTATTGCAATAATGTAATCAAACAAAGGATGAGTCATTCTTATCTGAATATAGCTTTAGCTTTATTCGTGTATAATAAACATTGTAAAAAGTAGTGAGTCACTACTTTCTTTAAATTAAGACCCTTGCTTTAAAGCAACGGTCTAGATCAGTTCTGCTTTATGCAAAGCAGATTCCTTAAAATTAGTATAAAAAAAAACTCATTATGCATCAGTCTTAGGCAGAATAAAATAACCATTGTAGAAAAAACAACTCAACTCTCTCAATAAAAATGCAATCCTTCTAAACCCCTTTTTCTTATAGCTAAGTAAGTTTAATAATTATCTTTCTTTAGCAACAAAAATCAAACACAAAGATCCGAATTGGAAATACCCCTCCAATTTATAGCAGCATGGCCCAAGCTAGGAACCATATTCTTGCAAAAAATCATGAAGCGGAACTTTGACGGACCAGGACATGGACCTTAGACAAGAACGTGGTCCATGTAGGGGTGTGTGCGTGGTGTTAGTTTTCCAAGTAGTGGAAGTACTACCTCCCTTCAAAATACATGCACCATTCTCTTATTTTAGATGTTTCACAATACATGCACCCTTTCCTATTTTGGGTGTTTCACAATACATTCCCTCCTTTAAAACATGATTACATGGGTTAAAAATGCAAACATAACCTTCTCTCTCCTCACCCTTGGTCCGTGCGCCTCATAGAAATGGTGCATGTATTGTTAAACGGAGATAGTATTTTGTTCGGCATATTTTTTTTGGGAATCTTTATAATTTTTGGCAAGATAACATTTTGGTAATTTATGATATCTAGAACATATTGCGAAGATAATATTATGAGTTGTTATTTTCTTATTTTATTCTAGTTTCCTAATTGGAGTTCTAGAGATTTTTGTGTTCAGGCTTATAATTGTAGGTCTTTGGGGGGATTATTTGAAGTCTGTATGCGTGAGTTTATGCTTGTGTAGTAGTATGATGCTTCCCTACTTTCTGGTGTTTGAGATTGCTTCCCGTAAAAGTCCCAACTCCTAACAGCTTTTATTTAAATTGATGCAACACAGTAAAGTTTACGCTTTACAACACAATCTTGATGATCTATGTAATGCTATGTACAGTATATATACACACACAAGTTTGACGACTCAAGATGAAAAGGAGTTAAAATTGAATAAAAAACTTCGTTATAAATTCAAGAGATTTGCAACATTTATTTATATGCAAATTATAATTTAACTGTGAAGATTTGCACCTAAGAAACATATTTTGCGACATTTGCACCATTTAAACATTCATTTCGGACTCCACATATGTCTATTTGTTTCGATAAAATAAAAGAAACATATGGTACGAAATTTGCAACATCTAGACATTCATTCGGACTCTACATGTCTATATGCATCGATTAAAATAAAAATGTATGACCAACCGGTCATATTATGAAGTTATATAGTAAATTTAAACTCTACATATGTACCTATTAAAATAAGTTTATGCAACAAAAGTCTCAGGAAATGGAACAAAAGGAAGGACGGACAAGACAATATAAATTTAAAGAACACTTAGACATGATTAGCAAGTCCCCTAATCCTAACCATGTACCATTCATCAACCAGATTAGATAAGGAAAGTGAGGGTAGAACACATATACACCATTTACAGAATTTATGCGATTAGACATGTATCGCGCATCTACAATTATGCTGACATTATGCTACAATAAACTGTCAGCTAAGCATGGTCGGATGGCCTGTTTGAAGCATCCTTTTGATCATATCCATCCCAAACGTAGTATCTGATGAGCTGAAAGAAGTAGCATAATGTCAGCTCAATCTGTTCGTCATTAGATCCAATGAACATAAACAACAGGAACAGGACAGAAGAGCTGAATACAGTGGAAAAGATACCAAGTATTTGCATATAAGAGAGTAGTAGAAGTTCAAGTGCATCACCTTTTTTTTCCGAGGATATGTAGTCACTTATGCAAAGCTTAGAGAAGAAATTTGCCAACCACTTTTTTCTAACGGTTTATTCACCATTTTACCCCCAACAAATTTTTTTATTCACCATATACCCTCGCACTTTTCATAATTCACCGTATACCCCTAAATTTGTTGAAAATACATCAGAATGCCCTTAATGACTAATCGCGGTTAACTACGTTAGTCATTAATCCCTAATTAGCTTATTATCCTTACTTAACCTCTAAATAAACATATTGACCCTTTTCTCTCTCTTCCTCCATAACTTTCCTCCTCCTTCCTCGCCACCATCACCGGCCACCCCTCTCCTCTCCCGACACCTGCACCAACCACCCCCACCCCGAGCTTTACTGATTTTCTCTTTTCCTCTCTCTCTCTCTCTCTCTCTCTCTCTCTCTCTCTCTCTCTCTCTCTCCCCCTTTTCCAAATGCCCCCTTTCTCTCTTTCCTTCAATCGCCACCATCACCCACCCACTATTGTCGCACACCTCAAAAAACTTCCCCCTTTTCTGCAAATTATCACCGGTGTCGAGCAGAATCGCTTGGTTGTCGGTGCTCAAGTCCGCGACTCCAGATTCCCCCTCACCTTCATCCTGATACTCTCGCCTACTTCGACTCGACGTGTCTAAGCTTCTCTACGGATTCAATAACTCAGCGCATTGCCATGCCTGATCTTATTGTCACAAGAGGTTGGACGGGAAGAAAGCTAGGGAAGTTGCGCGGGCTATTAAGGATTTCCCCCAGGGAAAGGAGGATCCGGTTGGCGGTGTTTTGATTATACTAAGACTGGAGATTGCTGGGTTTTCGGGTTGTTTCGACTTGCTTTCGAGGGAGTGTTCTAATGATGCTGAGAAGAGTTCGGAATTGGAGGCTGCAGATACAACGAGGAAGGCAATGAGGGAGGAGATCCAAGGGAAGGTTGAGGACAATTAGGAGATTTTAGATGCATGGTGAAAAAACCCTTTTTTTAATAGCCTTGCCAACCACTAATTCTTTTTTTGTCATTTGTTCAACTTTTGAGTACTTTTGTATAATTTTTTAACTATTAAGGTTTTCTGTAGAAATTATTTCACAGACTAACTTTTTGCGCCAAAGTGCGTTCCATCAAACATATCCTGGGTTTGGATACCACAACTTTGTATTGTATTTACAACATATTCAAATTCACACTATAAGAGAATGCGTGTAAGAGAAGTGCAGATTAAGGCACAACAGCAAGGAATGAAGAAAGAGCTAGTGTTTGAACTAATCCTCATACAAAGGATCAGAACAAAACCAAAGAAAAAGCAAATAATTAACGCGTAAGCAGATTCTTATTCACAGAGACTGAACAAAACCATGAGAGTAGCCATGAAGGGGTATATATGATTAGATGCTATACCTTGGGATAGTTATCTCATAGGGAAATGAGATCCCTTCACGGCTGGGAATGGGAGGGATATGATCCTTTTTCTCGTTTACAAATTTAATTATCTGAAACAGGACCTCTCGAAGTGACACTTCAATAGCAGCCCTACGAGCACTTCTCTCCTCGGATGCACCCTCTGAAACATCCATTGAAAGTTAAAGACAGCAAGTTTTTAGATGCACCCTCTGAAACATCCATTGAAAGTTAAAGACAGCAAGTTTTTAGGAGCATAGCACAATCGCAGAAGCACACTATCACAATACCTGAGTCTATAACTTTGGAATAATGAGATTTGCTAGAAGTTGGTTTGTGATGTTGTGCAACGTTCAAATTGATATACCATTGCTCCCAGTACAAACGTTCAACTTTGTTTGAGAACCATATTGCCTTGTTATTCTTTACTTCGTAAAACGACAGACATACCTGTGCCGCACCAATAAAAAAAACAATAAGATCTTTGAAGTATGTAGTATTATATGGATGCCTGAGACATCAATGGTCAACATTCACCAAATCACAAATCACGAAAAGTATATCAGCCATAAAAAATACTCCCCCAGCCCCAATTTGGTTATAGTTTTCTATATATGGGGTGATGTGAAGTTTTGAACTAGTGATATGATAACTATCCAGAGAAAGGTAGTAGAATATAAGCAAAGATTTATCTTAAAGGGACTCCTTAAGATTGAGTCCAATCTCCACAAGATCATTTTTTCCAGATGGAAAGATAATATTAAGTCAATCTTACATTTTGCGCACAAATTACATGGATACGAAAATGGGATACTGATTAATAATGACTACACTACTAGTATGATGAGATGCACAGAAATAACCCAGTAGAGAAGATTTGCAAATAGAGTCCAATAGATCATCCACAAGCTGAAAATTACACTAACAAGAAGGCAGTGTGGAGTCACACACCTGACTTTTCTTATTAGGGTGCTTCTCTACCCAACAAATGAGCTGATCAATCTTCTCGTCAATCTTCTTTTCAAGTTCCACGTCTCCACATTGGACCTATAAAACATAACTAATCGTCATCCATCTGGTCTGGAAACATTAGAGCTCTTTATAGTAAACATGCTGTATCCATGTGTCCATGTGAAAGTATGTTACGCATGAATTAGCAACAAGCCAACAACCTCACTGGTGGAGGAAAAACAAAACTGATTATAATAGGAAACAGTACTAAAAGTGTGATGGCCACAGAAGATATGACTTCTAAGCTAAACAGCCCGAATTCTGGCCACCATCGCCTATAAGTCTATAACTTTTAGAGTGACAAACTCACATATGTAATGTCGAAAAGTTCCAAATCAACATCTTTTGGCCGCACAAGGCCCAGTGCCCTGTGGAACATAACTGTATGCAGTATACCTGCAAACATTACATATGGGTAATTGGCTCATGAGATGATAGATTACATTTCATATATCAGAGAGAAAAAATGAATTGCAATTTCCATAGGAATACATCCAAACTTAATACAAATACCATAAGTCAATTACCCTGGTGTGAAAATCAATTGCAGAACACATACCAAGGATTAAGAAGTATGAAATAATTGACCAAATAAAAAGTCAAGAAAAGCATTTCTTATTATCTACACCAGATTTTAATTCCTAATATGCCAATTAAACTCAATTTCCGGCGACGATCAGAAGCGTAATCTACTTAACAATAGAGTACTCAATTAAACCAGCCAAACAAGACTAAGCAAAATTTACAAGGGGAATTAACATCCCTCCCAACTGTCCATTCTGCCATACTGATACTGAGAACTGGGCCCATATATTAAGACACTGCCCTGCAGCCAAGGAGTTCTTAAAACTTTTTGAGAATTTACCAACAACCTTTGTTGATCTCCCTGACCACAAATGGTTGCTGGATAACCTCTTCCAAAAGCAGATAATGAACAACATACCATGGGTTAATTCCTTTAGTCTTGCTTGCTGGGAAATCTGGAATAGAAGAAACAAATGGGGCTTTGACAGGATAAACAGAAACATCCAATCATCATGGACACAAGCATGCTGGCTAAGTCAGGAATTTTGAGTGTCCACAAACAACTACCCTAACATTCAGATACAAACTGAAATTCTAGATATCCCCCACAATAGCCGAATGATAAAAGGTTGATGCTTCAACACCCCAATTATGGTGGGCATAGGAGGTGTATGCTGGGATAGAAGTGGGGACTGGAAGCAGGAATTCTTTCTGAAGACAAAAGCAACTAATGCAACCTTGGGGGAGTTTAGAGCAATTTACAGTTCTATTTCATGGCTTTATCATTGTGATTTGCAAAATGTCTACATTTAACCTAACTCTAAAGTGGTTGTTGATGGTATTATCGGTCCACCAACAATTAAGGATTGGTACTCTAATTTGGCATTACAATGCAGGGTTCACCAAGGCATGGCTAGGGTCAAGGAAGTATCAGGTTGGCAGCGAGCTACTTAAGGATGCAGGCGGCTTAGCAAGATGGTCAAGGGAACAAAATTTTGCCACAGACATCTATTTTCATGTTCCAATAAACCCCTTCTCTGATAATGATTATAGAATAGATGAAAGACTAATGTAGGATGTAATTTTAAGTGCTCCTGGATTAAATCTTAACTCCAGCAGCACTTTTTTGGCTTGTATTAATCACTATGTAGTTAAATAATTAATATATTGCTCCTTTCAACCAAAAGACTTTGGATTGTTAAGAAACATAACAGTTTTGTCAAAATCAATTACAATGTAAATTAGTTTACTGCAATTACAGCCTCACAGGTTACTAGATTAGTAGTATAATGATCATACTAAATGCCAATTCCAGAAAGAAAGGGAAAAACTTACATCTCAAAACTTCTCTGATTTCGAAGTGTTCTACTTCCTGCAACAATTGCAAAAAACAAAAAAAAGGAATTGTCAATATGATGTTCACAAGATGAAGCTAAAATCGAATTAAGAGTATAGATCGAAAGAAGCTAACCAGTTCTTTAAGTTGGCAAACTTCGCAATTCATTATAACTTTGTGAGGGAATTTTGAATTGAAACTGAACAATTGGTGGTCTTATTTCCAAACCCTAAAACCCAAAATTCAAGTACTCTTCTCCTTCGATTGGTGGTTGTGGTTCTGTAAAATTGAAGAGAGCGAGAAAAGGCAAAACTGGTAAGCAAATTGATTGTTTGTTGGAAGATTAGAGAAGTGATGATTGTGGTTTTTTATGCCGAGGTCATATATTCATGATTGGTATTTGGTACTTCAGTTTGGACTTCGGTAATCTTGTAAGGCCCCTTTTTTTGACTTATTTTTAGTTCAGTTTAGTAGTTTCCTCTCACAATTTTCATTCCGTTCAATTTAGCACAGTTCAGTTTAGTTCAGTTCAGCCCAAAAGAACAGGGCCTAAGTTTTTCTTTATTTTTATTTTTTGAAATAACTAACAAAAATAATTCCACTTTTTTTAGTGTATTCTCAAATTAATCCCACCTTTTTAATTAGGAAATAATCCCAACTTTCACCCTTATCTTACCATTTTGGTCTGTAACATATTGGTTACCTATAGAACAGGTTAATTAGACCCTTGTCTCATCCTAATTGGTTCTCAATAATTAATCAAAGTTTAAATTTAAATAATTTAATTAATTAATCAAAAAATCACCTCCCCACCCTTTTCTCCTCAACCCCTAACAGCCACCCACCACCACCTTTAACCACCACCACCCATAACCCCTCACCCACCAACAACCCACACTCCCATCATCACCATCTCCCCCATTGGAACAACCAACCACCACCATTTCCCTTGCCAAAGGCCAGCACAACTCATAGCCACCACCCATCACCATTTCCACTGCCCGAATAACCGACCACCACCGTTTGCAGGGCTAAAATCCCGCCACTACTCAAAACCACCAACCACCGCTATTGGTTGACAAAATTCACAATCATCGTCGTGGTTCGTGCTTGCTATAGCTGGTGGTTCATGGTCTTGGTCATGGTTCACGCTTGTTGTTGGTGGTGGTGGTGGTGGTTTGTGGTCGTTGTTGTTGCTAGTATTTCGTTGTGTTGTTGCTAGTATTTCGTTGGTTAGTGGTCGTCACAACTTGTAACAACCAGGGGCACACTAGTAGATATTGTCCTCTTTGGGCCCTAACACGCAAGGATTTGCTTTGGTGCAGGACCGTAGTCCTACCCAAAAGCCCTCTACTAGATTGAGGTATCCACCGCTATTCCACATCGGAAGTTTTGGAGTACAAAACCTTCTTTATATAAAGGTGGGTACCTTAATCTAGTAGAGGCCTTTTGGATAGAACTATGGTCCTGTACCAAAGCAAATCCTTGCGGGTTATGACCCAAAGAGGAAAATATCTATAAGTGGGCCCCTGGGGTATTACACATCCAGCAGGAGGCGGTGGCGGCGTTGGGCCGCGACAGGGCAGAGCAGAGCAGAGAGAAGAGATTGAGAGGGGAGAGAAAGAAATAGAGTAGAGGAGAAAGAGAGTTGCCGGCGGCGGGGAGCTTGGTGGGCGTCAACTGTTGATGGTGGTTGTGATGACTGTTTGGTTTAGAGAGGTTAAGAGACGGGGGTTTAGATTAAAACCAATTATGACCTATATAGTAGGTCACTTGTAAACCGGACCAAAATGAGAATATCAAGGTTAAAAGTGGGATTATACCGAGATAACTGAAACGTGGGATTAATTTAAGAAGACACTCAAAAGGTGGGATTATTTTTGTTAATTTGTCCTTTTTTTCCCTTTGTTTCTACCGAAATTTTTAACGTTAAGGAACGAGGGGAGGACTTACCTAATAATAATGATGATGATGATGATGATGATGATGATGATGATGATGATAATAATAACAACAACAACAACTCATCTTTACAAATTTTAAGAAATGAAGAAAATTACAAGGTCAAGTTATACAACAATCTATCAAATCTCAAGGCAGTTTTTCAATTACACAATTTAACATTATATATGCTTTCGCATGCATATAAGACTAGTTAGTTTGGAAATCAACCCTACTTTTTTTTTTTCAGGAGTATGGATATTTTCCTTTATAATGATAATAAAAAAAATTAGTCCCATTTTGAGGTGTTTTGAAAATTATTTACCTAGATATAGTCAATAGAAAATTAGGTGAAACTCACCGACCTTTTTCACGATAAAATCACTACTTGATTTAGCGTTTAAAGTATTTGTTTGAATCCTAATACTTGCAAGAGTTCATAGAATTTTGCATTTTGGTTTGATTCAATAGGAGAAATAGGAAGTGCTGCTCCCAATTAAGGAGATTCAATCCCACAATGCTTGTGTGATAAGCTAAATGATTTACCATCATTCTAAAATGTTTTTTTTTTTTTTTAACTTATTGCAAGCCAAAGTATGGTCTAACCACAGTCTTAACCAAACCAAACCGCTTATTCTAGTATTTTTGCCCATCAAATTGCTACTTCAATAAAGTATTCGATTTTGACTAAAACAAAAAGCAAAAAAAAAAAGGTGGAACCACATACCAAATCTTTTTTTTTTTTTTTTGGACGGGAAGAAAATATATCATTAATAATAAGCCAAACGGCACATACAATGATAATTAAGATCTGAAAAATACAGATTTAGCAAATTGCAACAATTTTCACAGTGGAACCAATTAATTTTAAGCATACTCGAGCACAGCTCCAACTCCACCGCTTCAAGCTTGACGCGAGCAGTGTACTTCGATGTCTTTGCATCTTTCCAAGTAGAGACCTTCACAATCAGATTCTGTGATATAATTTTTCCCAATGATGAATTGTTGAAAAAACCTAAACCCTTATGGATCCAGACCATCTTCCAAATTATTGACACCATGAAAATAAGAAAACTCATACAAAGAGGAGAAACAACCACCAAAAAGGGGGACAAAAACTCTCACAGATGGAGAGAACTGAACAGAAGAAAGCAATAAAGAAGATAGTAACACTAAAAAAAACACTAAATCTAAAGAAAAAGGTCGGAAATAGTCTAATTTCCAAAGAAATTAGACTATTTCCAAGAAGATTAAAAACCCTAGAAAGAGAATTGAAGAGGGAGAGGGAGAGAGGAGAGGAAACGGCTTATAACCACATACCAAATCTTGTGGTGTGATTTGACTCATAATGCAACATAGTTTAATTTTGCAAATTTGAAAATGTATCAATTGAGTTATATCTTAATGACTTAGGGCCTGTTCCCCCAACTTATTTTCAGTTCAGTTTAGTTCAGTTCAGTTCAATTCTATTCAGTTCAATTCAGTTCCAATCAGTTCAGTTTAGTTCCGTTCAGTTCCTAAATTATTATCATTACTATTAGTTATAATTTAATTCAATTCAGTTCAGTTCAGTTGCAATCAGTTCACTTTAGTTCAATTCAGTTCAGTACAGTAGAACATGCCCGTAATCGATAATATTCCGAATCATTAACACCTTAGATCTAACTTCTAAGGGGGCGTTTGGTTCATATAGTGGTATGAGTTTGGAATCAGGAATGAAACCAAGGTGGTATAGGTTTGGAACTTGATACCTAATACCATGTGTTTGGTTTTATTTGGGAATGAAATTTTTTCTTCTATTTGATAGCTTGAGGTATTGGTATGAGCCATATCCACCTCCCCCCTTGGGTTTCTAAACCCCATACCTTATGGGTTTGAGGTATTGGTTTTAAATCTATTTATTTTGTAAACAAACACTAGGTATGGGTTTTACTCATTCTAAACCCATACCTCATACCAGAATCATATGAACCAAACGCCCCCTAAGAGGAGTTGCTACAACATGGAATGTAACGCCTCCCAGGATACAAGCACAAAACTTATTATGGATTTCAAGGTGTTGGGCTCATAAGTCATAACCATCAGTCCCTAATCCTATAAAACCCAACAAGCGAGGAAATACCATTATAAGGCCACAGCCCAAAATTAGCTGCCTCATAAGCCCAAAATTGATAACGCAAAAGCTCAAGAAACGACGCCGTTGCCCCCTGCTATTTTTTTGTGCTTGGCGAACATTTCCTTTTTCTGTTTCGAATTTTTTTTTTTGGTTTTAAGAACCACCGCAAATTGGTTTGACAGTTGAGAATCGAAGGTTTTGGCAAAATCTAGGTAATCCAGAATTTATAGTACTTTGCTTTCATGTCTATACAATTTTACTAGTCCTTTTTTTTCCGGTCATTTAATTTTATTAATTAGAAAATGTTCGATGTATTAAGCGACTTTTAAACCCTAAAACATACTAGTGACGTAGTGCGTAATCGAAGTCACGAAGTGAAAATTTTATTATGATAAACTAATGTAAGAAAGAGTGACTATATTAAAAAAAACGGTCACTATGGTAGATAGTAACTAATGCAAGTAACCTTTTAAGATCTTAAGTTACACTACATAGCTACTATCTACCATAGTGAACGTTTTTTTATAATATATAGTCACTCTTTCTTACATTAGTTTATCATAATAAAATTTCACTTTGTAACATAGTAATCTTTTTTTTCACATAGTCAAACTTTACAATCTATATTCTACTCATCTTTTATATCTACTGTTTTTATATAGTGACCTTTTTTTTCCATAAAATACATGAATTAGCATTAGGTCCACGCTATTTAGTGTTGTGTGGACCTGGTCCACTATAATATTATTGTTGACCAAAATCACTTATTTAACATAGTAAATCTTTAGTTCCATATAGTAACCTTTTCAAATTTTAAGTTACACTATACAGTTATTATCTACCATAGTGACTATTTTTTTAAATATAGTAACTCTTTCTCACATTAGTTTATCATGATGAAATTTGCACTTTTTGACATAGTAACTTTACCCATAGAGACCGAATGGATTTACCGTATTCCCCGCTATCGACTGACTATTGTCCCTCGGGCCTTCACCCATAGAGACCGAATGAATTTGGCCCAATGACAAGGTGACTCACATTTGATTCATAATGGCCCAACTTAACCATCCCGATTACCAGGTTTAGACTCCCACTTGGTTATAGATGATGGTAACGGGAATGAATTTGTTTGTAAATTTGTGAAAAAAATCAATGTACATTCCCATGGTAATGCTAATTCATCTCAAAGTGTCCATTTTTGTTCTTAAGTTTTCATTCCCACTTAATACCACTCCCTCAAGTGGTAAGGGGTGGTAATGAAAATTCATGAAGAAACACAAGCTTCGGGGGCGGAGCCCAGGTTGGTTGTGGATAGGGGTGAAAGTTCGGTGTACGGTTTGGATTAGGGCCTAATCCAATCCGATCCGAACAAAATTTGGATTTTAATTTTCCAATTCGAATCCAAACCAATTAGAGTTTGAATCCAATCCAATCCAATCCGAATTATCATACTCTGAATTGGACCCGATCCGAAAATCCGATTTTTTTAAAACTCTAGTTTTTCGATGAAATAAATTAAGCACAACAGTAGCCTAGTAGATTTAGAAAATGAGGAATTAAGTGTTGTTAGGGTTTTAGGGAAAGGGTTGCTACACCTACTAGGCTATGGACTAGGCTTTTTAAATAAAAAAAGAAATCAGTTAAGCACTTAAGCCCAATCCAGATACATAATGCAAGACATATTACTATTCGGTTATATTGGATTTTTGAATCCAATCAACCTCAATCCAATCCGATCCGAAAATCCAATTTTTCAAAAAATCTCAATCGGAATCCAATCCGAACACAGTTCGAATCCGATCCGAATTACTAATTCGGATTGAATTGGATTGGATTTTATCCGAATAACTTTCACCCCTAGTTGTGGAGGGGGGGCAGTTTAACAAATAATTCTAAACATGGTTGTGGAAGGGGGCCAGTTTACCAATAAAACAACTTTTATTTTCACTTTCTTAATCTTCTTAGACTATTATCCTTCAAGTTTCTACTGTTTCAGCAGGGGTCATGGTCCTCTTAGGCCCCTACATAGCGTTGCCCCTAACAAGCTTGAGGTTGAAATTGCTTCCCATGGAAAAAAAAAAAACCACAAGCTTGGGGGAGAGAGATTGTTTTTCCATAGGGATTAGTGTTTTCTTGTTAAATTACACTTGAAAGTCATTCTCATTACCACCATTTATTAACAGATACCAAATGTTGAACTTTGTTTCAAGTAGCTGCTTATATGATTTTAATAGGACTAGCTAGAGAATACTGAGCGAAAACTTGAATTTCTACTGCAAAGATGTAATAATTGTACTTGAATCTTGGGATCTTTGTAGATTTGATGTATTGTCAAATAATATGCATATGCATGTCCTGGTTGATACCCTAGCTCCTAGATTATGCATGCATGTTTTGAGATGTTTACGGAAAGCATGCTACTTGTAGTGTATGGACTGTAAGAATTGCTGAGAATGTATTATATTTATACGAGTCAGATTACCTAAGATTTAACATGTATGTCTACCCAGGCCCATAAAGACAAGTAGACAACTTCTTATCAGAAACACTTGTTCCTGATTTAGAAGTGATGGAAGCAGAGAAGTAAATTGTCCTTTAATTCTTTTGTAGAGAGGGTTTACAAAGCATCCAGTTGGATGATTGAAAATATATCTTTGTAGGGAATATGATTATATGAATGTTCTTTGCGCACATATAGACTACTTTTAATTTTATAGTGTTTTTTTTATTGTTCTTTTACCCTCTGGCCAATTTTTCATTGTAGAGGGTGGTTTCAACCCTTGAATTCTTGTATCATCGTGTGTTTGGCAACAATTTCTTAGGTAGCTTCTAGAAATTTGACCAAGTTAAAATTCCAATTAATTAAGCGGAAAAATGCCGTTTGTTGAAAAGGTATATTAGAGTGGTATTTAATGGTTAATGTTGTGTTTTGTGATAGGTAAAAGAATAAAGTTTCTTATGTAGAGGTAATGGTGTTTTATATTTTTATTACTTTACTAAATCAACGATTAATTTTATCGAACACAGCTACTTTTTGCCGAAAATACCCTTAATCTAAATTGAATCTCTGTGTTAAAGTCACTATTACTCTATGTTTGGCTGAGTCAACAACCACCATATATAATCAGAGGGGTGATCTTGTCATTTGTAGTGTGTACTTGTGAAAACACGTAGATGCCTAATTGTCTTATTGGAAACATGTGATTATAAAGATAGATAAAGGTGCTTAATTGGGGTTGAGGTTCCTGTAGAGAGGGTACTCCTATGTTCCACATAACTGAGCTGGATGGTTAATCATGTTTAATCAACCTGATCTTGTTGTGTACCTTTCTTTAGTAGTAAGTAATGAGTCTAAAGTCTAAACAGTTGGCGCCTTTGAAAATATTGCTTGGCTCAAGAACTATAAGTTGTCTCTTCATACCTTAAATTCACTCTATACATACCTACTGTTCCGTGGTTAAGCTGATATCTTGAATGAAAAATCTCTAATATAGTGTATCTTTAGTCTTGTTGGTATCACAAAGTTGGTAGACTAGATTCATTTCTTTAATTTGGTGATCATGAACGAACATATATGCCATTTGGATATCCTTAATCTATTTAGCACGAAAACGGCTAGGATTTTGGAACTAAAATTGTTTCGAGAAACCCCCAGGTTTCAATCATTTTTGGATTTCATTACCATAAATTGAACAAGTGGATTTGGATAGTGGAAATGGTTTGAAAACAGGGACACCTTAAGTCTCATAGATATATATCCACATAGTGCAGAACCATAGTGTGGAATTGCTGTTGGTTTCATTTTAGATAAGGTAAAGATAGTCCAACAGTATGATGACTTCATTTCCATTCTTTTCTTTTGGTAGATCCCAGGGCAATGATTAAGCTTGGCTTTATATTGTGGGAAAGATGGCAAATGTTCAATTGTTTACCCATTGGATTTTGTAATATGTTACTGCCTCCTGTGCACTGACTAATGAGGTACTTCATGCTAATTTCATTCTATTTTTAGAATTTCTATTTCTTTTTCATAAGAGAATCTAGAACCAAATTATTTGAAGAGTTATTTGTTTATATATGTAATTTTTTTTTGTCTCTTCTTGTGTCACATGCTCTGATATGGATCAAGAATTTCTTCTGGTTCAAGTTGTTTTAATTTAGAATGAGGCTAAATCTTTGATACTCTATTCATACGAAGTGTGGTAAAGACGAAAAATATTATGACGTGAATATAATTAACGACTTATTCATTATTTATAGGCATTTATGTCATTTTCTTTTTGTTGGTTAGACAACAAGACTTATCTTTTTTATTTATTCTATCTTTCCACAAAAATACTCTAGTAGGTGCCATATTGCACGCACGGAAATGGCTAGAGTTTTAGAATAACGGGAACGTTTCAAAAAGGAGAATGTTCAGGCTCCAACATATTTTAGGGTTCATTAGCTCAAAATAGACAAATCTCGGATTCTAGAGCTTTCCATACTTCATATATTCACAACGCTTGTAACAGTTACGAAAATGATGGAAGAAATGCTTATATTCTTATGTTACGTATTGATTGGGAGAATGGGGAAAGAAGGCCCTAGATAAATATGAAACCTACATGTTCTATATGTACACAATTTAAATAAATTGACATTCACTACATTTTTCTTAAAACACAACATTATTACCTGACAAAATTAATTTCAGAAACTTCTACTGCATGACAATAATCAGACTAGGGAACCAATCTAGTTCAGAAATGTTGTTGTAAAAGGAGAATCATTTGTGAAAACAATTTGGTCATACTTCTTAAATTTGACTGTTCTTTCTCCACTTTACTAGGTCCTAAAAAGAATCATTATCATGCACCAAAATATTTTATTTTTAACTATAAATTACTATTAAATAACATGTTGCCTAGGAATGCACCCAAAGTTCACATGTCATGTTACTAGGGAATTTTGTCATGGAATTAACGTATCATCTTTTATACCCCATAATGTTAGTTGGGATCTTCAAAGAAGGCAAATTTAATTGAACAAAATCTAATCTTGGTATTTGAGAGTTCATATATTAGCTGATTTTGATTGGGATCTTCAATATATAGATTTTTACTAGAAAACATTTTTTAAAGGCAAACAATATGATTATTTTACCACCATCACCTGCATAAAAATGCAAATTCCCAGAAATGCACCAAATCTAATCTTGGTCCAAGATTTTTTTTTGTAGAATGCTACTAGAAAAACCTTGTTTAAGCACCATAATATTACATATATTACCCCACTTTTCTTCTTCTTCTTTTATTGAAAATGAATTTGTATGTCCCTCCCAAGCTAGCTCCTCCAATTAAGATGAATCCACATGCAAAAACTTTACTCAGAGACATGATCTTGTGGTACCCTGAAGGGGAAAGGATCTTGTCCATATTTCTGCTTTTTTGTCAGTTTGAATCGCCCACTTAAAGTTCCCATGTTGAATGACCAATCCTTGTCTCTTTATGTTTTAAGATATTGCTTAGTGGGCCATTGAAATGTGGAGCTAACCAAATAAGAATTTGTATACATAGATTTGGTTTTCTTTTAATATGCCTGTTTGTTTTGTTAAAAGACACATTCTAAGTTTACTCAACTTTCAAGTACAATAACCAAAACTCTTTTCATTCTGTTTTTGGCTTGCTACTTGTGAGCTAGTGCTGCAATTTGCATTTCTTTAGGTTTTACAAGTTGAACTGATTAACATTGCATATATGTTCATTGCGTTATGGCGGGATTTAGTAATTCTCATTTGTTTCAAAGTTAGAATGACTATTGATATATACTCTTAGCCTTAATTTAATCTTCCTAGCAGAGTCTAACTAGATCGAGAATGAAGTTTTTGATGTTCAATAATGTTAGACAAAGTTTTAGCTAATATATTTTGGAATGCGAGGGAAGTTATATATTGAAATATATTTTTTGGATTTAGTTGTCATATTTCTAATTTGAATCACTTTTAATGTAACATTATGTGATTTATATAGGAATTATCAATGTTCCACACTATGTGATTGAAATATTCACTAATGATGTCTGTCTTTTTCTTCTTGCCACTAGTACAGAATTGTCAATTTGCGTCGGACCTGGGACCCCCATTTGCATTGGACATAGGTCCGACGGCACAGGTCTCGTCGCAGATGATGGATACAGGATCTGCGTCGGATAAGACACGACGCAATTGATTTACTATTTGCGTCGGACCAAACCCAACGTGCGACGCACATGACCCATCTCCCCTGCCTGCGCGTCTCCCATCTGCGTCGCATGCTTAGCTATATGCGACGCAGATGGAGTATCATCTGCGTCGCATATAGCTTAGCATGCGACGCAGAGCTTTGTTTTTCACATTAAAAAGTGATTTGCGTCGGACATGTCACAACATCCGACGCAAATTACTACTTTTCATAAAAAAAAAAAAATTCATGAACCATCAGACCAGCACAACCCACAACAATAAAAAACAAAATAATGAAATTCAGGAAATAAACAGCAAAAGAGATGAATTTATACGGTAGAAGTGGTATTTTTACAAACCTAATTACAAAAAAATACATAAATTACAGAAAATCAAAAACAAGAAAATCAACAAGAGTAGAAAAAGTTCAATAACCTAAAAATAAAAATAAAAAAATTACATTGGAAGCTAAGCTTTCGATGATCTCGATCTTCCTCTCAATCAATGCGCCCCGAGATCCACTGTATCTTCTGAAAAATTGGAATACCAATAATGAAATAAAAAATATTAATAAATTATGCAACAAATAATAAAATTTTGGGCTCAAATTAACAGGAATTTGAAAGTGGAAAATCTGAAAAATTGGATGCCAAACCTTCATCTACGAATATGGAAGAATAGAGAAGTAAATTAGATCTTAAGAACAAAGATGGAAAAAAATGAAATAAAACAGAATGAATTTGCGCAGAGGATTAATCTTCCTTTTCATCAAAATCGCTCCCAAATCAGTCGATCAAACTCAAATTGAATAAATTAAAAAATAAAAAAACCTAGGAAAGAGAAAAACGGACCTTCAATTGACGACAATTCTCAGTCTGCTACACACAACGTTGAGGGAAGATCGATTAGTAATTTACAGATCTGAAGCGGTAGCCGCTCTTCTTGCTTCTCTATTCCGGTCCACCATCTTCTACTCTCTTTTTTCAGACCTTCTCGCTGGTAAAAATGGCGTACCGACGACTTTTCCGGCGAATTCTTGATGGATTTTCTTCTTCGGATCTTTCCGATACCCAAAAAGTCCAAAGATCTTTCCTTCACCTTGTGCTTTTCGAAAACTTCATGCAAAAATGGCGATTGTGAAGCAGGCGAATTGAACTTTTGTGTGCGAACTTGGGGGAATTTGAAATTTGTATTTGGGAGAGAGAGAGAGAGAGAGAGGTGTGGGGTTTGAAAAGAAACGGCTGAGAATTGAAAAGGTAGGTAGGTTTGAAAATGAGTGGGAGGCGACCTAATATGAAACTCTATCTGCGTCGCATGGACCATAGGTCCGACGCACATGGGTATTTCCAAGTGGGCCTCAAGCTATGTGCGTCACACGTGGGCTTCATGCGACGCGCATAGCTTCTGTTATGTGCGTCGCATTTTTGGCCCATCCGACGCACATGATGTTTTGCGTCGCACGCTAGTTCAATACGACGCACATAGGTCGTCTTTTGCGTCGACTCCCTGTTGCATGCGACGCAAATGAGTCTTCTGCGACGTTTGTCCTGTTGTGCGACGCAGATGAGGAGACGCAATTTCTACCAAATAAGGAGATGCTATATTTTTTTTATAAATGGATGTCTATCTTTACTTGCTATATTACTTTATTTGGTAAGCATAATCTACAAGAAAGTATCGATATTCCTCAAATATTTGTCATTTTTCTATATAGTTACGGTCATCACCTTCTTTCCTAAATATTTGTACAAAAGTAAATATAACAAGTTAATATACAGGAGTTTGAGGGCTTTGCAATTCAAATTTGCGCAGATGGTGAAGTTGCATTTTGTATTCTTAATTGTACTTGAGAACAGAAATGCAGAACACTGAAAGCATGTTAATGATGTGTGTTTTGGCCTAGTTATATCAAGAATGTATGTGACCTAGCTAAATGCCAATTTCAAATCATCATGAAGAATGTTTGCTTGTGTATATGAATGATTGAAGCATCTTTAAGGTGTCCTGTGTTGGGAGGGAAGGGACCACATTGCTAAGTGATAGTGCCTTCCACTCACAAATCAATTATTGGGTCCACAACTTCAACTGAATGAACGAAAACTCGATGCATGGCAGTCTAGTCTTTTCATGTAGGTAGGCAGCCACTATCTCACCAATCAATGTCCCCAATTTGGTTAGTGTGAGAAACGATAATTTTCTTTAATATAACAATTCCAGGTGTGAGTTATTTTAAAGTAATCTTAATTATATACCTCTGCTGCCTTCCAAAAAAATCTAAAATGATAAATAACTAGTTATTTCATCATTATTTCGTTTTGTCATATTTTTCATCATCATCGCCAATTAGAGATGGACATGTCATCATTTGACTTCATAAATCGGTTTTTCAAGTCATAAAATCGTTGTAAGAACTCTCTATAGTTGGTATTATATTATTAAGTAATCCATGTTTGGAAATAATAAAAGAAAACTATCCGTAGTGGAGATTCTTCATGTACATTTTTCTCTTTTCATATTTAAGTAGTATATACCAATACAAGCACTGCTCGATCTAGTTGTAAAGATTCGTATTTTACAACCATGAGATTCCAGGACAAAATCTCACGAGGGACGTATACTTTGGGGATGTGTAACTGAGTTGGATCAACCCATACAAAATTTTAATCCGACCAGTAATATACAATTTTTGGTTTCTACTTTTTATGTAGTATGTTTGGCTGTGTCCAAAACTCAAGCTTAATCGGTTTACTTGACTTGTTTAAAAAAACAGTTGAGTGTGTTCACTATACACCTAGTTGCAACATGTACATGGTTCATTCAAGACTATTTATTACTCATTTGCTAGGTTGGAGCAAAAAAATAGTATCAAGTGTATTATGCTCGTAATACACCCAAGTTCTAATAAAAGTTGTAGTTTGTTAAAATCCTTGAACCCAAAACCTCAAATATGAAAATCAATTAACAATACACAAATCCAATTTAACCTTATAAAATCTATCTTAAATCGGAAAAAGACGATTGAATCATCATTTTTTTAAATAAGTTTAGCTTGTAATTGTATTGGTAAGGCTATAATATGATATTTGTTGTCCCTATAATAAGCCGATTCATCGCTTGGACTCAAAAGCTATAAATACTTTGTCTAATAAGGTGATACTGTATCGAATTCGGCATATATGTGTTGAAGTTCTAATTATTACTTGTAATACCCATATTATCGACTTAGCTAGATTAGGCATATGTAGATTCCGAGTTGAAGGAAAAGACATATCCTTAGGATTGAAACAATAACTTGAATGAAAGAACTAGAATGTCAATGTTATATATTGTTCTTACAGTCCTATTTCTATTTACTTAATATTTTACCTTTTGTATATGAATAGTATGCATAATTTTGTACTCCATTTTAGAAAGCAATGAAGAAAATAAACTACGGAGCAATGATATTCCCATATCCGATATTGGGCAAATTGCCTAATATCATGGCATTTCTGTAATTTTTTTGAAAAAAATTAATATTAAAAAATTATAAATTATAAAAAAATTAATTTATTTTTATATATTGTTATTTGGGGATTGATAGTTGAAATCTAGTTGATGTATTAGATGACTAGTATATCATATCTTGATACCATCTAATCATATCAATTAACTGTTATATCATATCTTGGTTGCATCTTAGGGCCTGTTCTTCCCATCTTATTTTCAGTTCAGTTCAGTTCAATTCAGTTTTGTTCCTAAACTATTATCATTACTATTAATTAGTTATAATTTATTTCAGTTCAGTTCAGTACAGTTCCTGTCAAAGAGAACAGACCCTTATTATATCAAGTGAATATTATATTATATTGTATTATATCAAGTTGCTAATAAAATTACAAAAATATCATGGTATGAGACAAGTTGTCCAATATAGGATACAGGAGAATACTTTCTCCATCACTATGGCCCTGAAAAATACAATCTGAATTCAATCGTATAGACTAGAGGGCTGAGGCAGCATGGCACAGAAGGACAAGAGATGGAACTGGTGAAAGTGACTACAATATGTCACACCCATCCAACAGTAGAGATTGCAAAACCCTAGAAATCAAAGCTTTTGCATTGCCGGGTAAGGGGAAACAATTACTGTGCTTTGTGAGGACCTACAATAACAATGGAATGTGGTTAATACTTCTCCTATCATTCTTCTGATCTTCACCTAATCTTCTTCCATACTTTCGTGTCGTTACTAATACTCTAATAATAGAATCAATAGGCTAACAACTTTTGACCTAATAGTAACTCGTTGTATTCATTTTACTGCATATATGAAGTGAAGTCACACCATTTCTGCTGGGACAAATATTCTTGCACTGACTATTGATTATTCATTGCTTTCAATATCATGTCAACTCATATAAATCCAAATCGCATAATTATATATATTGTTTATAAGATCCGTGATCCACTGATGATCCGTCTTGCTACACGTACGTACGTAAAGAAGATGGATTCATTTAATGAGTACTTATGTGTTACAATGTTACAATCTCAGGGAGATATTTAAGATTAGGGGTCATCAATCTCATATGATATTGTTGTTCTATTTAAGATCTAGCTTTCTGCCTCTCCATATATCCAAGGATATGGAGAAATTTCCAATTCGCATATTACTTTATTACTTCCTCCTATTTTCAATGCTTGCAACTATTTGATTTACATTTTATAAAATTCTTCTCACTTTCTATACAAGGGTATCTATAAAGTTCTACTCATTTCTACTTTATTTCATTTTTGAAAATAAATATATATTTTTTATTCTATTACCTACTTACCCTGCCTTATGGACCCACTACTTTTTACCTTTGCTAACTACTTGCATACTCCCTCTCCTACTAACAAATAATAAAGGGAAATTCCCACGGGTATACTCGTACTTTTCCATAATCCTAGTGGTATACCTCAATTTTTAAAATTCCCACTGGTATATCCGAATTTCATTGATGCTCCAAACCATGACTTTTTTGGTAATATTCCATTAAGTAGTGGAATATTTTGTTAGCTAATAAGTAAAAAGTATTTAGACATTCAGCTCGATTTACGTTCAAAAAACATCTCAATTTGCGCGAATTGATTTGCGTTCCCATAAAATAATTCGGTCAAGGTTTTGGGTTCATTTTAGCCCTTAAGGATCAAATTTTAGATCAAAATTTGCAAAAACGATCGATTTGCGTTCTAGAAACTTCATGATTTGCGTGCATTTTTTGCATGCCAAAAAATAGTTCGTTCAAGGTTTTGGGGGTCATTTTAGCCCTTAAGGATCAAATTTGAGGTCGAAATTTGCAAAGAACAATTAGATTCACCTTGATTTGCGTTCCA
Source organism: Beta lomatogona (assembly GCA_947646795.1). Lineage (NCBI taxonomy): Eukaryota > Viridiplantae > Streptophyta > Magnoliopsida > Caryophyllales > Amaranthaceae > Beta > Beta lomatogona. The sequence goes on along the minus strand of CANSNZ010000063.1, from coordinate 6,945,798 downwards.
GAAACATCTCGATCCATTTTTTTGGTGAAAAAAGTCATGTCTGGGAAGATGGAAGAAGTTCGGGTATACCATTGAGAATTTTAAAAACTAAGGTATACTACTGGGATTATGAGAAGTTATGGGTATACCAATGGGAATTTTCCTAATAATAAATAGCCCACTTGCATACTCTCTCTCCTCTTCTTGTTTTTGGAACTACAGTAAATGAGTAGAACTATCCATTAACAATTTATTTGTAGCATTTTTATTACTTCCTCCGTTTCAATTTACATGTTACAATTTAAAAAATTGCGGTTACCTAGGCAAAATTTTAATTGAAGATTAACCAAAAGTAAGGGTGATGATTAAGGCCCTGTTCTTTTGAACTTATTTTGGCTGAACTGAACTGAACTTATTTTATTTTGGCTGAACTGAACTTATTTTTGCTGAACTGAACTTATTTTTACTTATTTCTGCTGAACTGAACTTATTTTTACTTATTTTTGCCTGAACCGAACTTATTTTGGCCGAACCGAACTTATTTTGGCCGAACCGAACTTATTTTTGCTGAACCGAACTTATTTTTGTTGAACTAAATCAGTATTAACATAATATTATCAATACTTATTATTATAATAATCAATAAATATTAACATAATATTATCAATACTTATTATTATTATTTTATTATTTTATAATAATAAATAATAAATAATAAATAATAAATAATAAATAATAAATAATAAATAATAAATAATAAATAATAAATAATAAATAATAAATAATAAATAATAAATAATAAATAATAAATAATAAATAATAAATAATAAATAATAAATAATAAATAATAAATAATAAATAATAATAATAATAATAATAATAATAACAAATAATAAATAATAATAATAACTAATAAATAATAAATAATAACAAATAATAATAATAAATAATAATAAATAATAATAATAAATTATAATAGTAATAATAATAAATTGTAAATAGTAAATAATAAATAATAAATAATAAATAATAAATAATAAATAATAAATAATAAATAGTAAATAGTAAATAGTAAATAGTAAATAGTAAATAATAAATAATAAATAATAAATTATAAATAATAATAATAATAAATAATAAATAATAATAATAAATAATAAATAATTAATAATAAATACTAAATAATAAATAATAATAAATAATTAATAATAATAATAATAATAAATAATAATAATAATAAATAATAATAAAAAATAAAAAATAATATTAATAATATTAATAAAAGATAAAAATTAAATAATAAATAATAATAATAATAAATAATAAATAATAAATAGTAAATAGTAAATAGTAAATAATAATATTAATAAATGATAAATAATAAATAATTACTAAATAATAAATAAAATATTATAATAAAAATATAAAATAAAAATATAAAAATATAAAAAAAATAAAAAATAAAAAAAATAAAAAAATGAAAAAAAAAAAAAAATTTAAAATAATTACAAATTCATCGTTATTATAATTATAATATTATTAATAATAATAACAATATTAATAGTAATATTGAAAACAAATATAATAATTATAACATTATAGTGTACTAAACTTATTTTGGCTGAACTGAACTTATTTTGGCTGAACTGAACTTATTTTTGCCGAACCGAACTTATTTTGGCCGAACCGAACTTATTTTTGCTGAACCGAACTTATTTTTACTTATTTTTGCTGAACCGAACTTATTTTTACTTATTTTGGCCGAACCGAACTTATTTTTGCTTTGAACCGAACTTATTTTTACTTATTTTTTTGAAAATAAGTCCAAAAGAACAGGGCCTAAAGGGAGTGGGGACCACCTCTCCCCCACCCACCCTAGCGACCCCAACCCCTTCCCCCACCCCCCGCAGCCCCCCCCCACCACAAGCAGCGGCCCCCACTCAAACCCCCCAATCACCACCAACCCCCCCCAGCCCCCCCCCCACCCCTTCAAATCCCCCACCCTCCATCCCACGCAAACCTCCCCCCCCCCCCACCCCCATCGCAGCCCCCTCCCCCCCCCCCACCACCCCCACCTCCAGTCCTGACCCCCTCCCCTACCCCTTCGAATCCCCTGACCCTCCCCCCCCCCTTCGAATCCCGGCCCCCCTCTCCTCCCCCGAAATTCGCATTTTCTTAACCCTAAAAATCGCATTCTATCTCCTCGGATCGTGGTGAGTTGAAGATAAATCGTGAGAGAGTAAAAAAACGAACGATCTACCACTAATTCTTCGTCAAATTCCGCCTTTAATTTCGAGATCGGAGGTTATAAACGTCGTCGTGATTCGAAGGGGGGGGGGGGGGGGTTGCTCGATGCGCGGGGGGGAGGAGAGAGGGGGTGCACGACCGATGCGGAAGGGGAGGGGTGGCTGCGGGGAGGGGGAGAGGAGGCTTCAGGGGTGGTGGGGATGGGGGGCTTCGGTGGTGGTGGGGGAAGGAGTTGCACTAGTACATAAACACGATTTGCGTCTGTTTATTTGCGTCGTACGTGAGAGAAACTGACGCAAATGATGTATGTGCTTCGGATCTTACAGGACATCCGATGCAAATAGCCTAAGAAAATGTATGCAGGCCTTTTTGCGTCGTACATAACTCTGCAAACGACGCAAATGATTACGCTATGTGCGTCTCATCAAGATCCCATGAGACGCAAAAGTAGATCCGCAAAATGCCAATCTTGATCTGCGTCGGACCATCAACCCATCCGACGCAGATGCTACGTCCTATGCCCAAGGATCCACCTCTCAGCATGCGAGCCATGTGCATCGCATCAAGCCACTGTGCGACGCAAATAGTCATCTGCGTCGGATCCCACCTCCTGTCCGACGCAAATGACTCTTAGTTATTTTTTCGTATCCTTGCCCCAGTTGGGCCAGTTCCCACAAAAGCTCTCTCACTCGCACTTCTCTCACTCTCATTGCCCTAACTGTCGACGGCGATCGTAAATTCTCCGGCACCTCCTCTCGCCGTCGACTTCTCCGGCATTTCCTCTCGTCGTCGACTTCTCCGGCATCTCCTCTCGTCGGCTCATCCTTGCTTCACTCGACAGCGACTCCTTGCGGTCATTCTCTCTCGGTTTTCGGCTAATTCTTGCTGCCGCCAACTTCGCCGGTGACTCCTTGCGGCTTTCTCGCCGCCGTTACACTCCGGTGCACTCCTTGCGGCTTTCTCGCCGCCGTTACACTCCGGTGCACTCCTCTTTCTGTCACTCACTCTCGCTATCTCTTGTACTCTTCTTTTTCTCTGACGCTTCCCACCGCTGCACTCCATCGCGCCGCCGCTGCACTTCATCTCGCCGCGCCGCCGTTGCACTCCGTCTCGCCACGCCGCCGCTGCGTTCCGTCTCCCCGTCTCCAGCAATGTAAGTCTGTTTTTTTTGTTTCAATTTTTGTCTTTTTATTTTTTTTGAAGTTTTGTCTTATTTTTTCTAGATGTTAATTAAGGAGTTTGTGATTGTATTAGTAGAGTGATTGTAGTTTGTAGTTTAAGATTGAATTTTAAGATTGAATTTAGGATGTTTGTATTTTGTAGTGCTCATGAATTTATATAGTTTGTAGTGCTCTAAAATACTTCCTTGCTACTATATAATTATATTCACAAGTCATTCTTGTTTTTTTTACCATTGATCTTAACAATTCTACTTTAATCTTAATGTTATTTCTTAATCTCTTATTTGGTAATGTCTTAATATTAGATAGTTGATGTTTATGAGTTATGACTTAATCACTATTTAATTTGTGGGTTGGTTAATGCCCTAATGCAGTTGCCACATTCCATCTTCTACTTGTCGGCTTGTCGGTGCTCCAAGCTCACCTCATTGTGCTTGTCTTCGCTGCTCCTTGAGAGCAGAGTTATATATATATTATAGCTTTTGCTTTATGTTTATTTGTTTTATTTGTCCCTATAATGTTGAATTATATGATTGGAAAAGTATATGTGAATTGTTTGGTTATGTGATTGGGAAAGTATATGTTGAATTATGACCAAACCTATACGGACATACCTTTATGCGGTGTGGAGGGAAATCTAAGGAATGGATTGGTATTTGCTGTTTAATTGCAATGTGTGCATCATTGGCCTAGATACTCGTTCGAGGCTTACTCATTAGGAGTAAGTCTTGAATAGTCCCCGGTTTGGGACTGTCTTTGAGTTTCTTATCTCACTTAGGATGTGAATGAATGTTTGGTTTTCGATTCTAAGAAAGATCTAGCTCATTTTACTAAGCGTTCCCTGGGTACATATGTTGATAGTTTACCTACTATTGATGAGTGATATTTATGTCTCTCAAAACCCCTTATTTATCCCTATATTTAACCTTTCTTTTCTATTTTACCCCTTTTATATGTTTGTTTTGCTTAAATTGCACCCTTTTGTTTTACTAGTTCTTTTTAGATTTGTGTCTTTGTTTTACTTTTCGAGTTACTTTTTACATTTTTCTTGGTTCTTTGTAGGTCCGATTAAAATATACTTTTGATTTCACCTATAAAAGCCAAAGGAATGCACAGATGAGGAGTAAAGCATGAATAATGAAGGGACGAAGGCAAATGGGAGTTGAAGAAGTAAAGTTCACAACATGGTCCACTTCGAACGACCATATCTTACAGACCCCAAATCATCTTGCATTGATTCAAATTGGAGATTAAAATTTGGCTCATTATCTTTCCAACGATAGGTCACATGCTTGATTTTGATTAAAAAGGAAAAAGTTATGGCCATTTGAAGTTGAGCTGTTTGCCCAGTTTTCTTAGGAGCGCCCGCTCCCTGGTCGCACCCTGATCGCTCCAACTTTCTGCGATACCAGTTTCCTTAGGAGCGCCCGCTCCTATATATAAACGAGCGCCCACTCTTTTCAAATTTTCGGACAACTCTGTTATTTTCGCGACTCAATAATGATGTAAGAGTTGTACATATAAATAGGACTCATCCCTAATTTAAGAGGGCAGACCCTAGTTGAGGGAGGATTAGGCTCCATTAGTCTTAGATTAGGATTTTAAGTGAGAGAAAATCTCAAAACCTAGAGAGAGAAAGTGAGAAAATCAATGAAAAATGGAAGATTCTGGATAATCATCTAGTGACAAGAAGATTTGAAGTTTTCTTTTCATCTATCAATGAGAATTTCTTACTCTCTTTCCTCTTTTGTTTCTCATTTTGATGGTTTCTATTAGATTAATTGTTCATGCTTAGTTTAATTATATGTGGTTTATTTTGTTTAGTTTATTGTTAGATTAATGATTATTATCATGTTATTAGTGCTTAATTTCTCTAAAGTCCTCATTTTTGTATTTATGGAGTAGTTTGTTGGTTAGGGTTTTGGGTGAAAACCCAACAATGATTGAATTGGGCATTTGAGATTGGATTTAGAGATTTGCGTGATTAAATTATTGCTTGTTTAGCTCTTCTAATCTATGTTGCATTATCTTTGATCACTTGAATGTCGTATTAGATTGGAGTTGATTGATTTAGGTTGGCATGAGAGTGTGACCTATTGATTTCTATTATTGACTTGGGTTACTTTGAACCTCGGGATATGTTAGTAATGGATGAGAGTCCTTATTTGATGTCTTTGAGGATTTCTCCGCCTATGAGAGTAGGATGGGAGTTGTGTGTTGGGTCAATAGCTAATTCAAGTAGTGTTCATGCATTATCTCTATGTTTGATATTTTTATGCTTATTTCATGATTAGTTGGTGTTTAATCCCATCTCCTAACTTTAGTTATCTTTCATATTTAGCTTTTTCGTAGTTCTTAGTTGGTTACTGACAATTTCCGACTTGATTCCGGCCTAGCTTATTGTTTTATCAATACATTTTTGTGCTCCTTAGTCCTTGTGGAAGAATGACCCTTGCTTGCCACTTTACTTAATTTAGTGGTCTAGTTAGGTAGTTTGACCATAGGTGTTTTGTCCAACGACCAAAATACCCTATGTCAACTATCTTCATCGTGTACTTGGAGAACTGTAGGGAAGTGCTGCCGAATTTTTCTTAGAATTGAAAACTAAATGTTCATTCACTAGTGAGATGAGAAACTCAAGGATGGGTTAGGTTGGAATGATAAGGACCCAAATGTTCATGACTGCATTTGATAATACACTTTGAATGATGTGATCGATTGTGTTCTTGTTTGGTGTCTCTAGTGTATAATATGGATCGAAACTGGATGTATGGTAATCGAATTTCGGCAACATTTCTACAAGGGGTTGATGAATTTATCAGGGTTGCGTTAGAACATCAATCGCAGAATGGGTCAAAGTTAGTCTTGTGTCCTTGTTGTGATTGCAATAACTCTAGGGGGTATCGTGATGTGGATCAAATTAAGGATCATTTGATTCGTCGTGGGTTTAACGGTAACTATACTAGGTGGATATGGCATGGAGAGTTTTATGATCAGGGTATGAGCTCCACTAGCTTGTGTGATGATTTACATGTTGATCACATTGATGATGAGGTTGAAGTTGATATCGAAAAAGGAGAAGATGATAATGAGAATGATAGGTTAGTTGATGAGAATAATAGAGTAGATGAGATGTTGCACAATTTGGAGGATGAAGGAACCGATCGTCCACATATGTATGATAGTATTCTAAGTGCGACGGACAAACCTATGTATCCGGGTGTAAGAATTTCACTAAACTTTCGGCATTCTCAAATTGTTCAATATGAAATCGAAGTATAGTTGGACAGATAAAAGTCTCAGTGAGTTGTTCACTTTTTTACAAGAATTGCTACCTAAAGGGAATGAAATTCCCAACTCTACCTATGAGGCAAAGAAATTGTTGTGTCCATTAGGTATGGAATATGAGAAGATACATGCATGTCCAAATGACTATGTGCTGTATCGAAATGAGTACAAGGATTTGGGTGAGTGTCCAAGGTGTGGAGAGTCTCGGTACAAGATAAAAGAGAATGATGAGGGAGTGAGAAAGAAAGAAACTCCGGTGAAGGTTCTTTGGTATCTTCCAATGATTCCGAGATTTAGGATTTTATTTTCGGATGAAAATAATGCTAAATTATTAAGGTGGCATGCGGACAAGAGGAAGAAAGATGGGATGCTTAGACATCCGGCCGATTCTCCGCAATGGAGAAATATCGACCGAAAGTTAGCAGGTTTTGGTAAAGAACCTCGAAATCTAGGCTTGGACTTTGTACAGATGGGATGGACCCTTTGGCACACTAGGTACCCAACATAGCACTTGGCCGGTTCTACTGACCATTTATAATCTGCCCCCCTGGTTATGTATGAAGCGTAAATTTATTATGCTATCGCTTCTTTTTTCGGGTCCTAAGCAACCCGAAAACGACATAGATATGTATCTTGACTCACTCCTTCAACATCTGAAATTGTTGTGGGATGAAGGTGTTTCGATGTTCGATGCGTATACGAAAACTGGCTTCACATTACGTGCCATGATATTTTGCACGATTAATGATTTCCCGGCTTATGGGAATTTGTCAGGGTGTATGGTTAAAGGAGCAAAGGCATGCCCTATTTGTGATGAGGATATGATTGATGAGCAGTTTCATCATTGTGGGAAGAATGTATACCTGCATTATTGTACATGGCTTCCTTTAGATCATCCATTTCGTAAGAAGAAAAAATTGTTCAACGAAAAAGTGGAGATGAGAGAAGCCCATGTACCCTTGCGTGGAAAAGGGGTTTCTAATCGGGTAAAGGATATTGAAACAGTGTTTGGCAAGCCCTTTAGAAGTGTCTCAAAGAACTTATACAAGAAAAGATCTAAGTTTTGGGACCTCCCATATTGGAAATGCTTAGAAGTCAGACATTGTCTTGATCTAATGCAAATTGAGAAAAATGTTTGTGATGCCATTGTCGGAACATTGTTGAATATGCCCGGGAAGATAAAGGATGGAGTTAAAGCTAGGAAAGACATGGATGAAATGGGAAGACCAGAACTAGCACCTCAGGAGCGAGGACAACGCTATTATCTGCCACCAGCTTGCTACACTTTGTCTAACAAGTAGAAAACGAGTTTTTGTGAGTCTCTGCATAGGTTAAAGGTTTCTGCTGGATACTCGTCAAATTTTCGAAACCTTATCTCACTGAAGGACTTGAAACTCGTTGGTTTGAAATCTCAGGATTGTCATATCTTGATGCAGCATTTATTACCGGTTGCAATACGAGGAAATTTGCCTTCCCAAGTGAGATACACGATTACAAAGTTGTGTTTCTTCTTTTGAACTATATCTAGCAAGGTGATTGATCCTAACACTCTAGATAAGTTGCAAGCTGATGTAATGGAGACGATGTGTCGATTTGAAATGTACTTCCCACCATCGTTCTTTGACATCATGCCTCATTTGACAATTCATCTTGTCCGAGAAATTAAACTTTGTGACCCGTTTGTATGAGGTATATGTGGCCTTTCGAAAGGCATATGGGTACTCTCAAGGGAAAAGTGATGAATCCAACCAGATCAGAAGCAATTATTGTCCAAAGAACAGTTGCAGAGGAAGTATCTGAATATGTAAGTCAGTATTTAGCACGTGCACAAGCAATTGGATTGCCAAAATCTAGACATGAAGGAAGGCTTGATGGTTGTGGTACCATTGGGAGAAAAAGATTGTGTCTTGATGGAGAGTTGAAAAGAAAAGCAGGATTTTTGGTGTTAGAAAATCTAAAACAAGTTCATCCTTACTTAGATGAGCACAAGAAGATGCTTAGTGTTCAGTATCCATTGAAGAATGAACGTGAATTGATGATTGAGCAGAATCGGTCGTTCGTTGATTGGTTTAAATAACGAGTTATGAACCAACTATCTGACCCAAATAATGATGTATCGGATACGTTGAGATGGTTGGCATATGGGTCAAAGATGCAAGTTATTTCCTATGAAGGGTATGGCATCAATGGTTATTCATTTTACACTAAACGGCAAGATGACAAATCCACAATGCAAATTAGTGGTATTACGTTGGGGGCTTTGTCATCAGAGTATAAAAGTAGAAGGGATAGAACCATTGTTGAGGCAATGAAGTCTTACTACGGGTTCATTGAAGAGATATTAGAACTTGACTATGTTGACTTCAAGATTCCGCTCTTCCAATGCAAGTAGTTTGATATTCGTCGTGGTGTAAAGAAGGATGAACATGACTTTTTTACATTAGTCAATTTCAGCCGGTTAGGGCATCATGAAGATTATTTGATATTGGCATCACAAGCAAAACAAGTATTCTACATGGTTGACCATGTCGATTCAAAATGGTCTGTTGTCATTGAAGGAAAAAGGAGAATACTTGGAATTGATGATGTACACGATGAAGAGGAATACGATAAGCAATTCAATGAAGTCATTGCTTCGTCAGTAGTCATTCCAAGTACATTAGGGGAAGATCTGGACACGAATTACATTTGTCGAGATCATAATGAGGGATTTTACGTTGTCAAAGAAAAAACTGATTAATAGGTAACTAATGTAATATTATTGCAACTACTATTATTTATAATCTTCAATTATATATTTTATGCTTCGTTAAAATAATTTTATAGTATTTCATTGATGAATCTAACATGTTTTTATGCTTTATGGTTTCAGGTGTAGTGATGGAAGATCACATAATGCATGATGCATCCGATGATGATATGATCGGCAGCCACGTTCTGAGGCCGAGATAACTGATGGAGGTAGTAGGACGAAAAGAGTGAGCAAGCCTAGAGGTCCTACAAAAGAGATATGTTCCAAACCCGGGGTCCAAAGCGTACTTCAGTGGGATGATTGAATGCGTCCGATTCGGGATCATGTTGGTGCGTACAAGACACATTGTGGCGAAATCAGTAGAAGCAAAGTGTCTATCTTGTACGATAGTTGGGATGATGTTCCATAAGGCCTAAAAAATAGTTTATGGGAAGATGCTAAAATAAGTAAACCTATGTATTTTTAAAATCCATTCTTTTAATTTAATTTGAATCATGTTTATTATACTAATCGTGTATTATTGGTTAATTTTATATATTGAAGAAAGAGTTTGGAATACAAGAGGATGCATGAGATCAACGACCTCAAAGAACTTTTTGCAGAATACTTTGCGGAATACTTTGTACGGGTCGTTAACGAAGCAAACTAAGCTTGATGGTTAGTGTATGTATTTGTAGGTTAGAATAATATTTTGTTGCTTGAACCTTGTTGGTTGATTGATTGCAACATTGGTTGCTTGATTGAGATGTACTGAAACAGGTTTTGGTTATATATATGCAAAATTTTCCCAACAATTTCTTGGGTTGTCCAAATTATAAAGGAGACTCTGCCGAATTTTCTGCTCATAATTATTAACATAATGTTTGTTTAGTTTTGAAAAAAAAAAGCTGGAAAAAAAAAAAGCTGAAAAAAAAACCAAAAAAACATATATCTGCATCGCATGCAATGCTATATGCGACGCAGATGACACGCCATTTGCGTCGCATATAGCACTGCATGCGACGCAGATGGTAGCAAGCGTAACTGACCAAACAAAGCACCATCTGCGTCGCATGAAGTGCTATATGCGACGCAAATGGCGTGTCATCTGCGACGCATATAGCACTGCATGCGATGCAGATGGGGCTTGCTGGACTGATGTAGGTGCATGAGGGATGGGTCATGTGCGTCGCACGTTTGGTGGGTCCGACGCAAATATCCAATTAACAGCGTCGTGTCTTATCCGACGCAAATCCTGTCTTCCCATCTGTGACGAGACCTGTGCCGTCGGACCAATGTCCGACGCAAATGGGGGTCCCAGGTCCGACGCAAATTGTCATTTCTGTACTAGTGTTGGGCGTCAGGGGGGTGGGGGAGGGGTGGTGGAAGAGAGAGAGGATGTTTAATTAATTTAGATTAGTATTAATGAGGTTAAATTAAGTAGGTTTAATTTTGGTTAATTCTTATAAGTAAGGGTAAATTGGTAATTTTGTAGCATAAAACTTTCCATTTTGGGGAAGAAAAAAAAGTGTGACATGTATTTTGAAACATTCTAATTTAGGAAAGTGTAACATGTAAATTGAAACGGAGGAAGTATATATAATTAAAAAAAATGATAGTCAAAGTTTGTGGATAAATAGCTTAAAAGTCGAACAATTGTAAGTATTGAGAAACAATTAGAATAGACTTTAATTTTTAAAGTGGGAGAGAATAAGGTAAGCTTAAGGTCGGATTCACTGTAAGGACTATGGCAATGTCCTACAAGATTATATAGGATTTTAAATTTCTCAATAGGATCTTAAATATTTCCTTTTTTAAGCCATTGCGTTAGAATCGTGAATCAAGTATGATAAGCATGTATAATAGATTATGGATTTTTCTAACCTATGCCACAAGGCATAGGTTAAGAATTTCAAGATTTCATTAAAAAATATACTAACTTTTGTTTCTAAATAAGTGCAACAATTTGACTTTCACGCTTGTCAACGCACAACTTTGGCCACTAATATCTCTAATTATGTATTTGCAAAAGTTATAAAAATTTTGTATTATAAAAATATTCATTGACACAAATCCAACAACATCTTATATGATGATTTTTGTTTTCATATATTAGTAGAAAAATACAGTCAAAGTGTGGTGTGTGAATAGTGCAAAAGTGAAGATGTTGTACTTAAAAAGAAGCAGAGGAAGTATAATACAACAAGATTCTATTTAGGAATAGTAAATAAGGATAGATACTTGAGATAGAGATAATTATGTAAGAGTTTTTTTAGTTTAATTGGATTTTGAAATGGAAACTTTTTGTATAATGATATCTTATATAGGATTTTTGCTTCTCTTAAACTATGCCTTGTGGCATAGGTTAGAAAAATCCATAGATAATATATCGTAATGCAATTCTATCTTTGAGATTGAATCTTTTGGAAATTTAGTATCATTGTGTTTTAATAAACTTCCTTGAAAATTACGTTTACATAATTGTTAGGTTCATGTTATTTGTAAGATCCTATAATATCAATTTGAACTTAGATGCTGAATTTCGAAAATGATGTCCCTACATGACCTACCATCGTGCTTCTCGTGTCGTGTTGGCCCTCGTGTCGTGCTGGCCATTTTGTCGTGCCATCTTGGCCCATGTTCAGATTTTATTCGCCTTAAAACTCAAGTTTATTGTTTGAAATCTCAAGGTGAAGTACCCCTGCCGTAGAAGATTATGCAATCAATTTTCTAATTTTTTTTGTTTTTCAAAATATTGTTAAATTCTCTCAAAGTTATAGTTGAAGTTGCAATAGATTCAAGCTTCTTAATTGGTAAGGTTATGCTAGGTTCACAACAAGAATCCGTGCTTTTACCGACCGCCTAAATCAGTTGGAAAAACAAGAAAAACGGTCGGTAAGGATATTACTGACCGCTAAACAGTCGCTCAATGTCGGTCGTTAAACTGCTCGTCGGTAATATCCAAATGCCGACTGTTTAACGGTCGGTAAATTATTACCTACCGATTTCTTGAATTTACCGACCGATGGTTTGCCGTAGGTAATCACCTACTGTTGTACGGTAGGTAAACGCGGTAGGTAATCACCTACAACTTAGTTGTTGGTATTTACCTACCGATCCTTTGGTCGTCGATGATATGAAGATAGCGGTAGGTAATTACCAACTGTTTGATTAGTTTTACCGACTACTTTTGTTAAGTTGGGCAGCGTATTTAAATGTGTAAGCCTACCGTTATGCGTCGGTAATTTGCTGTTGTTTTCTTAAAAAAAAAATTATGTTTACCACAATATATTAAACATCATATTCTCCACGATATAGATCTAATAGTAATTCCAACAACCTAAATTAAACATCAGTTTTCTAAAAATATATAAAATACTAATAAATTAGTCGCATGAAAGTTGTCCAAAAGTCTTTAAAGGCGGTCGGTAAAAATAAAAAACAGGCGGTAAATAGCGTCTCATTTATAAACTGTCGGTGTTTTGATTAATAGCAACCGGAAACTCAGCGGTCGGTAAATGCGGTCGGTAAAAGACCGGATTCTAGTAGAACGTTCTGGTTGTTTCTTTGGTGCAAGTTATTGAGCGTCGAGTTCTATAGAGTCTTTGAGTTATAATTACTCACCCTAAACTTAAACTCTTGAGTTTCAATTATAATGAGGCATTGTTCTTTTGAGTTTAATTTCAGTTCGTTCTTGAGGTATAACAATGTTTGTGCGATGTATTTTTGCACTAATCAATTTGCCTTTGATAGAAGGTTGGTCTTGGGAATTTCTGTGTGCTATACATCTGCTCTCAGTTTAGAACGACATAATTTCGTGGATTTTCGTTCTAATTGTATCATCCGATCCGGTCTCTTCTATTATGATTGCGAGGGTGTCATAATAGATAAAATCTTGGCCTCCTAATTTATGTATATTTATGTCATCTTACGTACTCTTTGCGTAGCAAGGATACTTTGTACATTGCCTATATACAAAAAGGTAAGACATAAACCCATTAGCCCTGATGTGGGATTCTAACCCATTTTACTTTTTCATTTTTGTTTTTTGGGAAATGAGAACCATTATAGACACTATAATACTAGATTCACTATAATATATACTTGTAAATCTTAGAATATATATACAACTTTTACGTGGTTATCATCCACAAACCAGCCAAATTTCATAGAGATTTTTCTATCCACTAATAGTGGTGATGAAATTAAACTTTGTTATAGCATTGAGTAGATGTGGCATGTCAGTTGTCACCTACGCTATGATATATTTCTTTATCAAGAAGCAATGGGCCAGTGAAGCAAGCAGTATATAAAAAGGTTCTCTCTTTAGTCTTATACTAGCTATTTTTTTCTACTCCATATATATATATATATATATATATATATATATATGTCGCAAGTAAAAATCTGGTTAAATAATTGGCGGATTATAATAATAAGAGGTTATGCAATAGAGAGATTCGGAAGGGAAGAGAGGGAAGAAACGAATCTTATAGGGGAACGTGGGAAGTAGGGGCAGAGAAAAGCTGAATGTGCTGATAAAAAGACATGCATACAGAATGTTACTTCTCTATAATTTAATTTGTGGTGAGTGACTGAGTGAGCGGGGTGCTGCTGGGTACAAAAATAGGCCTAAAGGGGCGGTAGCTCGGGGTTCGAGGGACCCTCTACTCATCCTCTGACGGCTAACCCACCCATCACTCTCTCTCTCTCCTCTGCCCGCACTGCCCGTATACTATTATTGCACCACATAACCAAAAAAAAAAAAAAATACTAGGACGACGAATATCTAATGCTATGTGAAAATAACACGATTATTGTCTTTTAATGATTCAGTCAAAATATTACAAAATCTTTCGTTGAACAGGATATAAGGACAAAACTGTCATTTTCTACGGTATTGTTGGGTTAACTTATACTTCCTATGTTCTTAAATAAGTATAACTTTGAATAAATTGTCACTATTTTACGATCTAATTATGACTCTATTTTCTCGCTATTGTATAGAGCCAATAGAGGAAAACATAATTAAGTGACATCTTATTAGATTCGTTTCAATGTATACTTTTAAAATATCAACTTTTATAATTTTTACTTGTACGAAATGAAAGATACTAATGATCAATGAAGTGCATTGAATTACATGAAAAAGTGAATGTAACATTTATTTAGAGACGAAGGAATTATAACACTAGTACATTAATACGATGTATTTGTTGATAAGTTCCTCTAAACATCAACTTTTCATAATGTTTTTTTGGCAGTAGAAAAACAAGAAGAAAACTAAGAACCTAATATTAGTACGACACATTTATTGATAAGTTCGTTAAAAGAATAACTTTTCATATTTTTTACTCATGTGTAATGAGATAATTTTTTTTTGAAAAGATGTAATGAGATATTTTAAAGTAATGATTAAAATATTGTTTATGGTAAGCATTGAAAAAGCAAATGGGAACCTAAAAGAAAAGGAATTGATTGAGTATTTATAAGGTTGTGTTAAAAAATTGATAGAATATTCAAGATGATAGTGATGAATTGAGACAATTATATGATACCTTTCTAAATTTAAGGTGTAAACATAATTTTCTTTTTGTAGCTTTTATTTTGCGTATTAATTTTGCACAATCTATGATGTATATCTTTTTTTTGAGGGGAAACGGAGAGAGAAATTATATTAAACAACATCCAAATCCGCCAAGGCTAAAGCACCTTGCGGAAAATCATCTACAAAAAATTGTTCCACCCCATTAGATGGGCGTAATCTAGCAATTAAATGAGCAACAATATTCCCTCCCCGTTTAACATGAGAAATAGAGAAATCTAGGAAACTATCACCAATCAACCAAATGTTTCACTAGTAGAATAATTGTTTATTGCTGCGGTGGTATTGCTGCGGTTTTACCTATACGCAGCAATATATCACGTAAAAAGAAAAGGTAAAATACAAAATAAAGATATTGCTGCGGTTTTGGCCAAAAACCGCAGCAATATGGTTTCAACGGAATTTTTTTGAAAAAAAATTGACTTTTTGACTAAACATATTGCTGCGGTTTCAGGCAAAAACCGCAGCAATATATTTAAATAATATTAAAAAATAATATATTAATATATTGCTTTGCGGTTTTTACAAAAAACCGCAACGAATATCCACATTTATTCTATAAGAGACGCTAGGGTTTGGGATACTCTTCACCCTTGACCAGTTTCTTAACTCCCGCATATCACTCCTTTCTCTCTCCTCCTTCAAATCTCCTTCCCTCTCCTCAAGCTTCCTCCGGCATCTTCGAGCTTCTCTTCCCTCACTTCCCTCATTTTTGTTCGACTTCCTTCGTCTTCAAGTCTGCTGGTCGTCGGCGTCTTCAAAGATCCGCTCGCCGGCGTTGCCTCGTCTCGGCGTTGTTTCAATTCGTCTCGGCGTTGTTTGTCTTCTCACAAGTCGCCCGTTTTTGTCTGCTCGATCTGCTCGCCGGCGTTGGCTTGTCTGGCTGGTCGGAGTTGGCTCTTTCTCGCTCGCCGGCGTTGGCTCGTTACGCTCGCCGGAGTTGGCTCGTCTGCTCGCCGGTTCTTGTTTGTTCCGTTTTTATTATTTTAATTTAGATCTGATATTTAGGTCTTTTACTTTTTCCTTTTTTTTTTTGAATAAATTATAGCAAGAGTTCATATTTTTTTGTCGATCCAATTCATTGTCGAATTCAGAGCTCATTTTTTTTCGATCTAATGTAGGCATGTAGCGCAGTAATGCACTAATTTTTTTTTTGTTTTTTTTGTTTTGATGATGGATATTGTTTCATTGTTCATGGATATGGCACGATCCTCTTTTGATGATGGATATTGTTTCATTGTTTAATTACTTACGTAGTCCTAGCTACGATCCTTTTTTTCAGTCTTTTTATTGATTTCAGATCACTTAAATTCACCAGAAAACAAAAAAAAAATTTTTTTTTCGCTCTTTTTCAATAGCCTATTGTTGCGGTTTTGGGAAGAAACCGCAAAGAATAAGCCGACATATTTTTGCGCTTAAAAACCGCAAAGCAATAGGTAATTACCTATTGCTTTGCCGCCCTTTATTGCTTCGCGGCTAAAACCGTAGCAATATGCCACTTAATAACCGCCGCAATAAGCAATTATTCTACTAGTGTTTTCAACTAAAAGATCAAGTGGAGAACGTCCCATGCTCTTCGAAGCTATAGCTTTTGATAGGTTGTATGCATCTCCTTCCAGCTCCACAGCAGCAACATACCCAAATCTACTCGCAACTTGCATCCCGAACCTAGCAGCCGTAGCTTCAGCCAAAGAAGCCTTCCAGCGAGCTTGAAACCTTCTCACAGCCATCACTAAAACCTTCCCATAACTGTCACGAATAACAACTCCCACTCCCACCTCCTCATTACCTAGTATGGCAGCGTCGGTATTAATCTTGACACACCCCTCCCTTGGTGGGGCCCAACTGGACCGAGACAAAATAGGCGGAACGTTGGAGTTTGGTGTACAACACTCGCATAACTCTTGTAATCTGTGACGAGCTTCAAGAACCCAAGAGCACCTACCTTGCGGTTGTGCCACGGTTCATCATGGACCACCGCATTTCGGTATGACCACGCTCCCCAGGCAAGCGCCATCATAGTTAGTAGCCCTTGGGCATCTAGTTGTCATTTTAACCACGCAAACATTTCCACAAAAGAGGTGTTCGGACCATCCAGTATATATTGCATGAAAGGAGACTTGTCCCATATAGGATGAACAATCGAACAATGAAAAATAGCATGAATAATAGTCTCCTTACCTCCCTGACAATTATTGCACGAGCCATCTTCAATGATATGCCTATCCATGAGCCTTCCCTTGGTTGCTAGGGCTCCCGTACAAGCACGCCATAGAAAATGACATAGTTTCGGAGGCCCTCCTATATTCCACACCGACCTCCACAAATCACCATTATCACCCCCAAAACGTTGAGCCCAATCATGAATGTGACCCAATCTATGATGTATATCTAATTGCAAAATTTAAGCGAATTCATTAAAATCCTGTAATACTGTGGTCTGTAGTCAACGTTTTCTAACTCAACTAGAATATTTCAAATGAGCTAAATAGGATATTAAGAGTGCATTCTCTTCAGATAAAAAAAATAAATTCTAGTTAATATTAATTAAAACAAGCTTCAATAAATTTAGGTACGTTCAACTCTTGCAACTATAGAAATAATAGAATATAGAAACACACCTAATGAGAGAGTATAAACTAATATAATTTATCTTAATGGAGTATAACATAATGTAGCAAGTTGTTAAACTAAAATAGACAGAACAAATAATGCAAAGTTGAAAAGGACAGAAAATAGGGCCCAAAGAAAGAAAAGGAGTAATAAGAGCTTATCTCCCCCACATTCTATCTAATGTCGCATTCCACTGCCCGCACGCTGCCCGTCCAAAAACAGTCCCAAAATATTGAAAGACGACATTCAATGAAATTCCCATTTCAGTTTCTGTCACTCCGGACGGCACGCGCGGTCAGGTTGCTACTGCTTTACCCAGAAATATCCGAATAAGTAAAAAGAAAGATAGTGTCCCCCCCCCCAAAAAATAATATAAAACTATAGTAAATAAAAGAGCATGAAAGTTTGAACGTCGTATTATTGTACTCCGTACTAGTAAATACTACTCTATGAAAACTGAAAAGGATGATGATGTACTACTATTACTACTTTTTATTCGGTTCCAAGATTTTTAAGCTCCATGAAGTTGATGTTTCTTCACTGATATGTTTGCTTAAGTACTGACATCACTGACTAATAATGTAGGTAAAGATTTTGGAGCTTGATGGTATAATCAAAAGCAATCTCCTGTTCCATAACTTAATTGAATAATGGTTTATTATTGATTTTCATGTGAAGTAAGTTTTCAACTATCTTAACCTATTATAATTAAGGATATGACATGCTTATGAAAAGAATTTGGTTATAATAGTTGTGTGATTTTATCATTTTATGTAAGCGCATTATATCATTCGGATACCTACTCAAATAATTGCGCTATTATGAGTAATCCTATAATTGCGTCATTGGTAACTTAATTTATGTATGTGAATAACCTCGTACATGCATTAACATTAACCCCATTTATACATTATGCCATTTGTGTTTGTCAATAAGACAATAACCCACGTCCAGCAACCTTCCACAAAAGGTATAATTGGTCGTATATAAGAGTTTGGATGAAGTAAGACGATGATCTTTTTTGACAGAAGGAATACTAAAATTCTCCTACATAGCTCACCTAAAATAAAAAAATGGACATAGTATATATAGCTGTTAGTATTTGTTAATGGTTTGGATAAGGTTTTACAGCAAGGTGGTGGGTTTCATTATCCCATATGTTCCCATTACTAAAGAATAAACAAACATAATCATGATATTTATTATCTTGCAAAAATGAAACGGTTAACCCTTTTAATTGAATGAAATTTAAACAATTTTTACATCAATCATCAAAGTACAAAAGAAATAAAACAGTTAACTTCTCGATTGCTTACACTATATAAATACCTTTCTATTATATAAAGAATAAGATTTAAACAATTAATTAAGCAACTCAGACTATTGTGATACAAGTTTTAGCTGGCAATGACTTCAGACGAGTGGCGTAAATCAAACTAAACCATTCACATTGTTTCAACAAAACTTTCTTCCTTTAGAACGAATTATTGAAATATGTAAAGTCATCTTCCTATCAAGCTTAAGGATTCAAATTTAACTGAATCCATCTAAACTCAAAAAGTTGCGCCAAGCGCACCACTTTGCGTCAGACAACAAGTTTGTGTGTCGATACAGGCCGTAAGCAGTTTGCAAAATTGGGTCATCGCAAAATCTCCCGTGCTGATGCAAGCTAACTGCGTGCCACGTAGGCAGCCTGCTCAAGCACAAGAGGCTTGCGCTGAGTGCACAAGCCGTTCACTAGGCGCACGGGCTATGCGTGGTGCGCACGCTTCTTGCGCCAGGTGCACATCTTGATTTTTTTCCTTGGCGGTCAATTATTGAACCTTTCGAGTCTTTCCCTTTAAAACCCGACTTATTCCGCGATTTTAAGAGGAGATTTTGATAAATATTGCAACACATATTCAACTCAAAACACATCAAAACCCTCCCTACAAACTATATTCAAACCACATTTGAACATTCAAACAAGCATATACATTCTTCCATTTTTTTGAATCTTCATTTAAGTTCATTACTTTTTAAAGCTAATGCTTGATTCGTCCAACGTCCATACAGTCAGACCTAGGCGAGTTTAATCTCCATGGCAAGTTTAAATACCAGGATCAAATTAGAGTTCAAGTTGCACTTGAGGAAAAAGATCAAGCCAGTTCAATTGTATGCATAAGAATGAGAGTAACTATCCAATTGAGACAATATTATTTTCTTGCTACTATTATCATTTATAGACTTAACTTACATATATCTTGCCTACAAGACAGAAGAAAATATTAGCGACATTTAAATCGACAAAAACACTTTTAGACTGCTTGAACGTAACTCAAACTCTTGCCTTTTGTTGGGGCATTAATGGAGTCGAGCAAACATCCAAGCGCCAAACCACCGCGAGCCATCGTAGCGACAAAACAACGGAGCAAGGTGCAGTGACCCAGAGCCCGGGCGTGGGAGCTTGGGCGGGCTGCTCGGCCCGGGCGGGAGCCCGAAATCCCGAGCGTGTGACTCGTCCTGTTCTTCTTATCTCGTGGCAATAAGTTGGCTTCTTCTCCCCCGGGTGGGCAATCCAGGGGCCCGGGAAGGCGGACTGTCCCGGGCGGGCTTCCTCCTTCTCCCGAACGTGCATGAATTCGAAGTTTCGAGGCATGAAGTTGGGAATCTTGTTCCCCGGGCGGGCTGTGTTTGGGCCCGGGCCAGCGGCATGGCCTGGGAGGGCGATTTCTCGTGCTCGTCCGGGCAACCCAGATCTGTCGGGATTTTTGACGGGTTTGAGCTTTAATCTCGACCCTTAGATTATTGTTTCATTCCCCTTATATTATATAAACCCCCCACTTTCATGTTTTAGGTGTCCATCCACACAAAGTGAGATCTTCCTAGGGTTTAGTGAAAGAGGAGAGAGAAAATAGCATTAAACTCTTCCATTAATGCTTGTAATCATCATCCATTGTTACTATTAATCAAAGGTGCTTGCTTGGTGGGTTTTTTTTATCCCGGTGCTTGGGTTTTCCCACGTTATTTAGTGTGTTTTCATTGCTTTCCTTATTGTGCTTAGTTTCATCACTTTCCATTAGTTGTTGATTAGTGTTAATTGCAAATAATTAGTGTTTTACTTAGTCTAATTCTCAACAAATGGTATCAGAGCCAAGGTTAATTTTGGTGTAGTTAAATTAGATTTGTGTGCAAAACTAGTTATTTGTTGATTGGAGTTTAAAGTTTTTGATTTATGGATATAAAGTTGTGATTTTTGAACTTGGGTTGTTGTCCAACAATGGAGGATGGAAAGGTGAGACTCGGGAAGTTTGATGGGAAAGATTTTGGGTTTTGGAAGATGCAAATAGAGGACTATTTATACCAAAAGAATATCTTCCTACCACTTGAAGGTAAAAGGCCAAGTGATATGAAGGAAGATGAATGGAAAGTGTTAGACCAACAAGCTCTTGGTGTGGTGAGATTGACATTAGCCCGAAGTGTGACTTTCAATGTCAAGGATGAGAAAACAACGGCGAGTTTGATGGAAACTTTGTCAAGTACTCCCTCCGGTCTTTATTAGTTTACCCGTATTTCTGTTTGAGATGTCCCTTATTAGTTTACCCATTTCTTTTGTTTCTATTTTTGGAATGGGACCACTAACTTTCCATCACACATACATTCAACTTTAATATAAAATAATAGTTTCTCTTTCTTTCTATGTCCCACAATATTGTTTCTCCTAAAACTCTGTGCAAAATAAACGGGTAAACTAATAAAGACTGGAGAGAGTATGTATGAGAAACCATCGGCTATCAACAAAGTATACTTCATGCGTCGTTTGTTTGATATGGAGATGGTTGATGGTAGTTCGGCCGCCGAACATATCAATGAGATTAATTCAATTTTGGGCCAATTGTCTTCGGTTGATATTAAATTTGAGGATGGAGTGAAGGCATTGATTTTGTTGTCTTCTTTGCCCTTGTCATGGGAATCTATGGTGACCGACATTAGCAACTCCTCCGACAAAGAGAAGTTGAAGTATGATAATGTGAGGGACTTGATTTTGAGTGAGAGCATGCGAAGGAGAGAGTCCGGTAAATCATTGGGTGGTGCTTATAGTAGTGAAAGTAGGGGGAGAAGGAATCAACAAAGGGGAAATGCAAGTCATGGAAGATTGAAGTTAAGAGGGCATGGCAAACCGAATGGGGGAGCTCATGTGGTGTGTTGGGGTTGTGGTGATGAAGGACATTTGAAAAGATATTGTCCAAAGAGAGGGAATGGGAATGGGAATGGGAAAGGGAAGAAGAAGGTTCAAGATAGTGATGAAGAGGAAGATGAATCAACAAACTTGACTTCGGAGTACATTTTTGATGCTTTGGTGGTAAGCATGGGTGATACAAAAGAGTTGGTTGGATGCTCGGGATCATGGGTCTTAGATTCGGGTTCTTCTCATCATTCTTCACCATACAAGGAGTTGTTTCAAAACTTCAAACCCCAAAAGCTTGGAAAAGTTTTTCTTGCGGATGGCAAGGTAGTGGAAGTCATGGGGAAGGGTGATGTGAGTATGAAACTAACTCATGATGGCTTGTTGGAGTTGAAGGATGTCAAGTTCATCCCAAAGTTGAAGAAAATCTTGATATCGGTGACTCAACTTGCCAAGTGGAGTCACAAGGATGTGTTTGATGGTGGTTCATGGAAGATTGTCAAAGGAGCTATGATCATAGCTTGGGGGACAAAAGTAAAACACCCTACACCATGGGGGGCACAAGAAAGGAGCCCGGAATTTGGGTGGAAACTTCATGTAAGGTGTCGTTTGGTCGGGAATCTATCGATAGTGGGCCAAGAGATGTGAACCGTGGTGAAGCGGTGTCCCGATGGCAGATTGACCGGTAAGCGCACAAGGTGAAGGGTGGCACACAAGCATGTTGTGCCGGAAATCCTAAGTGGAGCAAAGGGTGTTTTCTTCGAGTGGGAGCAATGTGAGTTTGTTTCTAGAACAATGAGAAGCTTCTTTGGCTTAGGTGATTTTTGTTTTGTTGGGGTTGGATTAAACATCAATGTGCTTCTTTGGTTGGAGATGAAGTGGGTTATCTTCCTTTGTTGAAGAGGGAGAAATCTTCAATTGGTTCTGGTGTCTCTTAGATGAACTGACCTCCGGGTTAGGAGGGTGTGTAGGCTTGTGTAGGGATGTTATAATGATTTGAAGGTGGTGCTGTTGAGAATCAAAGTTGGCGTAGACTTTGATGTCTTTGTATTCGGGTTGGTGCTAACTTCAATGTCATTTCCTTAATGTAGTGGAGATGTGATGTCATGGGGATGCTTAGTCTAGGTGGGAGCATGGTGGTAATGCTCGGGTTCGCATCTAGGTGGGAGCATGATCATGATGGGTTTGGATGATGATCTTTTTTTTTGGGGGTTTGTATATGGTGTTGCATATGGGGTTTCATATGGTGTTGTATATGGTGTTGCCTTGGGGAGGTTTATGCTCATGTGTTGCCCCAACTCTAAGTGGGAGATTGTTGGGGCATTGATGGAGTCGAGTAAACATCCAAGCGCCAAACTACCACGAGCCATCGCAGTGGCAAAACAGCGGAGCAAGGTGCAGTGGCCTAGATCCCGAGCGAGCGTTCATGGAGCTTGGGCGGGATGCTCGGCCCTGGCGGGCTCCCGGATCCCGTTCTTCTTATCTCGCAGTAAGTTGGCTTCTTCTCCCCCCGGGCCGACAGTCCAGTGGCCCTGGCAAGTGGACTGTCCTGGGCGAGCTTCCTCCTTCTCCCGGACATGCGTTAATTCGAAGTTTCGAGGCAGAAAGTTGGGAATTTTGTTCTTGGGTGGGCTGTGTTTGGTCCCGGGTGAGCGGCATGGCGCGGGCGGGTGATTTCTCGTGCTCGTCCGGGTAACCCAGATCTGCCGGGATTTTTGACAGGTTTGAGCTTTTATCTCCACCCTTAGATTGTTTTATTTCCCTTACATTATATAAACCCCCCTCTTTCATGTTTTAGGTGACCATCCATACAAAGTGAAATCTTCCTAGGGTTTAGTGAAAGAGGAGAGAGAAAATAGCATTGAATTCATCCATTAATGCTTGTAATCATCATCCATTGTTACCATTAATCAAAGGTGCTTGCTTGGTGGTTTTTTTCTCCCGGTGCTCGGGTTTTCCCACGTTATTCGGTGTGTTTTCATTGCTTTCCTTATTGTGCTTAGTTTCATCACTTTCCATTAGTTGTTGATTAGTGTTATTTTCAAGTAATTTGTGTTTTGCTTAGTCTAATTCTCAACACCTTTAAGATTCAACACCACGTCAATTTAGGCACACCACTCTATCTAAATCAACAAAATGATCCAATTTGAGAGGAATTAAATATGGTTATTTCATCATATACCCCTGATAAATTTTTTTTTTGCACCATTTACCCTTTCAACTTTTGAAATTCACCATAGACCCCCACTTTTCAGAATATACATCGACTTACCCTTTTGACTAACGGTGTTAGACTTCCGTTAGTCATTAGGCCCTAATCCTCCCCTAATCCTAATTAACTAACCTAAATCAAACCCTAATCTAATACACTAAATTGGGACCTAACCCTAACCACCCCTCCCCCACCCTTTACCCCACCGCACCACCACCCCCTCACCACCACCCCCGTCACCACCACCCCGTCCCCTTCCTCCGCCGACCCCCTCCCCTTTCCGCCGACCCTCTCCCTCGCCGAGCGACCCCCTCCCCTTCCCCGCCGAGCGACCCCCTCCCCTTCCTCGCTGCGCGGAACCCCTTCCCCTTCCCCCGTCGCGAACCCCCTCCCCTCCCCACCCGCAGATCGAACAATCGAACCCACCTCCCCATAAATTCTTGAAACAAACTCGAATAATCAAAGAAAATTTGTAGAAATTCTTGAAACAAACTCGAACAATCGAATAAGAAGAAGAAATTGGATTTAATCGCACGACTGCAGGTGGGGAGGGGATGGAGGTTCACGCAGCAGGGGAAGGGGAGGGGGGTCAGCGGGGAAAGGGGAAGGGATGGGGGTGGTGTTCGTGACGGGGTGGTGGTGCAGTGGAGGAAAGGGGTAGTTAGGGTTAGGGTTAGTGTATTAGATTAGGGTTAGGGTTAGTGTATTAGATTAGGGTTAGGGTTAGGGTTAGGATTAAGAGTAGATTTAGGTTAGTTAATTAGGGTTAGAGGGGGATTAGGGGTTAATGACTAACAACTCCGTTAGTCATTAAGGGTAAGTGGATGTATTTTTTCAAAAGTGGGGGTATATGGTGAATTTCAAAAGTTGAAAGGGTATATGGTGCAAAAAAAAAATTGTCAGGGGTATAAAACCGAATTAAATATTATGGTGATTCTAGTGGGACGAAAAATAATTACAACAACTGTTTAACCATTATTCAAGTATAAAACATAGAACAAGTCGAGGCATTTCTTGAACTAATAACTCGTTCTCTCGTAAAAGGAATGATGTTGATGTAGTGCATATGTACATACATATAGCCTAATTGAATGTTGTTCATAAGAGATTTACTAGTCATGCTTATCTTTAGTTTTCTCACAAACTAATGGTAGAACTCTTACGTTACTTTCCCTATAGATATTCATTTTGTATTTTTCTAGGTCATATAAAAACAAGTTAGGCTAATTAAAAAATTGTTCTCTAGTTAAAAAAAAAAAGAGGATTAGTTTAATGATTTCGATTATAAGTGGGCTCTTATATCCTCCTCTCTTATTCCATGGAAAAGATGTTATCAAAATAACCTTTTTCGAAGAGGAAATATTTGTGGTATGAAATTATATCCAGATTACTACTCATCTATGTTAGTGGATATCATCTCCCATGAAAGAAGGGTGCAAAACGCTGATTTAAAATTCTTTTTCATTAAGCCTCCCCCCTCTCTATTTCTCTCTCAAACCCTAGCCTCCCCTACCCCTTCTTCATCAGTTAGGGGCTGCCATGGATGATTTCATCCATGGTAAACCCCTTTTCCTCTTTTATTTTCAGTTTTTAATTCATTTTCTTGTTTATTTATTTATGAGATCTTTTCAAATCCTGTAATGGGGTTTTTAGTTTCTGTTTTGGAAATCTCCTTCTCCCCTATGAGAGTTGTGAGTATGGTTTTTTTTGTTTTTAGGTATGAGAAATTGTTCTCATTGGTTGAAGTTCGAGACTCAACATGAAGGTATTAGAATCTCGGATGCGGACAACATGACTCGGTCAAGAATGTTCTTCCCAAACTACATCAAAATGATAGACTTCCTCATCAATAGCTGCTTGATTCAGCAAATACAAGGGGGATGCGCTGTATTGCTCGATCTGGTTCATTGTAGTTCCTTCGAAGACGAATTTGATTTAGTCTTGTTTAATTGTATCTTGTTTTTCTTTAGTACCTATTGGAGATGTCGTTTGGCCTTCAATTAATGAATTTTCTCTTTAAAAAAAAAAAACTTTTTATAATGTAAAAAAAAAAAATGTTAGTGGATATTGTTAGGGCGGCATAATGTTTGTGGCTGAGGAAGAAATATTTTTTTTAAAACTAGACGCTTATATAGGTTAAGTTGGCTATAAGGAGGCCTAACTAGTTTACTACTAGCTAGCTAGACCCATGTAGCTGAATTTCATGATTGTGATCAAACTTTAGACCTCAGCAACCAAACAGTGATCTATAACTTGAAATGGATTACTATCATCATGGATTAAGAGAGCATCAGTATTTTTGGGCACACATCACACGTGTATTTTTTTTTTTAAGAAAAAATTCATTAATTGAAGGCCAAACGACATCTACAATAGGTATTAAAGAAAAACAAGATACAATTAAACAAGGCTAAATCAAATTCGTCTTCGAAGAAACTACAATGAACCAGATCGAGCAATACAGCGCAACCCCCTTGTATTTGCTGAATCAAGCAGCTATTGATGAGGAAGTCTATCATTTTGATGTAGTTTGGGAAGAACATTCTTGACCGAGTCATGTTGACCGCATCCGAGATTCTAATACCTTCATGTTGAGTCTCAAACTTCAACCAATGAGAACAATTTCTCATACCTAAAAACAGAAAAACCATACTCACAACTTTCATATGGGAGAATGAGATTTCCAAAATAGAAACTAAAAACCCCATAACAGGGTTTGAAAAGATCTCATAAAGAGAGACTAATTTATTAAACAAAACAAGAAAATGAATTAAAAACTGAAAATAAAGGGGAAAAGGGGCTTACCATGGATAAAATCATCCATGGTAGCCCCTAACTGATGAAGAAGGGGTAGGGGATGCTAGGGTTTGAGAGAGAAAGAGAGAGGAGGGAGGCTAGGGTTTGAGAGAGAAAGAAAACTTTTTAAATTCCACATCACAGGTGTATTAAGTTGCTACAAATAGAACTAAAATTTAACCACTGAAATGGTGAATAATTTATTAAAATATATATACACTTTAATTGATTAATATTCGGAGTGATTATTCTTTGTTAATTCTTGGAATTTAATGCATTCCTTCTACATTCAAGTATTGCTTATTGCTCATTGGAAATTCATAAAAACCTGAGCATTAAAATGATCGAGTAAAAAAAAATTTAGTGCATTATGCACACGATAAGCCTATTTACATAGTAAATTTTATTGTGATTTAACATAAAGATTCCCCATGTTTTTGTTTTCTACTATTTCATGAACAGTTTTTGAGACATTTTTTTATAATCTTGGGACATTTTTTATTTTATCACCTTTTGCTTTTTCCTTGTAAAATATGCTTATCTGAGTTCTTTAACCTCACCACTAACCG
The DNA here is from genome assembly GCA_947646795.1 of Beta lomatogona. NCBI lineage: Eukaryota > Viridiplantae > Streptophyta > Magnoliopsida > Caryophyllales > Amaranthaceae > Beta > Beta lomatogona. The sequence continues at coordinate 6,918,412 of CANSNZ010000063.1, read as the reverse complement.
GTTGGGATTTTATGCGTCATTTTCTATTACATCTTAGGTTATGATCCCTTCTCTTTTTGATACATGTGCACAAATTGACAATATTTCAAAAGGAGGAAGGATCACGATATAAAATGAGACTCAAAATAGGACGCAATATTCTAAAAAATAAAGGGAGTATTCAATTTGCCAAATCATAAAAAATAAAAATCCATTCCATGACTATGAGAGTATAATAGTATATGATGTATATGGAGGAGCTCCATTAATGGCATAAGTCTCGGCTAGGATAGTACTGTGGAGAACAAAAATAACTTTACACGTAGCTCCACATGATAAGCTCTTTTATTCCTCCTTTCTTCTCTCTCCCCCACCTTGGAACTGTAATCATTACCTTTGAATGGCATCTGCAAGAATGGAAACTCCAATGACTAACAAAGATTATTCTTTTAGTAATATTGATTGCATCACCTATTACTGAAACTTGTCATTATTATTTGTTCATAATCCTACTTGCCACTTCCTAAACCGCCTTTTTGTTTTCGGGTGCTAGTGCTTTGCAAATTACCAAGGGATTTCATCAGATCTAAATTTCATGAGCTTAATTATTCATTAGAGATTACTTTGCTGGAATTTTTCCGCTTTGTTCCATGACTTTTTTTTATTAATGTCTTAAACTTCTTCCTACCTATCTTCACTATCCACTGCTGTTTAAAGTTAATTAGTTCCTCCGTTTCAAAATTCTTGAAATATTTTGACTTTTACATTATTCACTCAATTGCATTTGACCGTGTTTTGAAAATTCAACATAGTCATATTGGGATCTTGTTAGATTTATCTTGACATATAGTTTCAAATATCAACTTTTTAATTTTTTTTTACTTAGGAATAGAAATATTAATTATTAAAGTTATGTGTTTGGAAACATGCCCGGAGAAATGTTTCAAATAATATGAAACGGAGGAAGTATATGTGTACTAGATTAGCTTAATGCGCGTTATTTATTTATACGTAGCCTACTCTTCTAGGATAGAAAGAGTCTTCACCTCTAATAGATGCCAAGCTAAGTTACTGGTAAATTTTTAAGGGTAGTAGCTAAAACTTGGCAAATTAGGATTGAATCTTACTACTCTTTGTGGCTAAACCTAAAACACAATGTAGAAATATATCTAAGCTCCATTGTCAAAGAGGTGAAGGTTAGGTGAAGGTTATTCATTAAACTTATGATATCCTAAGAATTGTTTAAATTATTAGTTCAGATGAAGATTATAGTTTAAATAATTTCAATAAATTCACTTTAAATGTCATATGATTTACATATTTAGTACCTATTGAAGTGATTAGTTATGTTACTCCGACACCTTCATTTACCTCAAAAACAGGGTGTCTTGTCGTGTCCGACATGATATTTTACTCGGATACTTCATTTTAAACTAAAATCTATTTTTTTTTCAACAAAATAGCCGAGTCGGATGCTTAAGCACCCGTATCCGAGTAGACACTTCCTTTGTGTCTGAGTAACATAGGCGATTAGTATTAGTTTTTTGGAGTCTATACGAGGTATAAAGGGCAGTACGTATAACGTCCTCAATGAACGGGGTGAAAGATGATATGGACCTACTCAGTTCTCAACTCTCTTTACTCGCTCCTAAGCAGAGTAAATAGTATTAGTGGTGGGTAGAAGGTCTTGTATTTAACAATCTAACCCGATATTAACTTTTCTAAAACAAATTAACTTTAGATAAACTTTATTAAGATATACTTACATTATTTTTTTTGTATAACTAATAGCTTATTTGATCGTCAGATCGTCTCATATACGAACTTGGAGGTTGCAATCACGGTAGCAATAAGCCTTTCAGATATTGGAACATTCATGAAAAGAATAAACAACAAGACAAGAAAAGAAAACTTAGGATGAAACTAGTAAACAGAAGTAGGAAGGGCTACATGATTGGCCTATTTTAGGTTAAAAATACCTGATATGTGAAACAAGTGCTGTTAACCATATGTTCTTGGTTAATGTTTCATAGTCATCCAAAATCATGAGGGTATCATGATATGGGTTTTATCAAAAATATGTTTTACAAGATAAGAAAATCAAATAAATTACAAGTAGAGGCAGCTAGAGGACAGATTGGGTTGAAAAAGGACAAAAAAATTCCATACACTACCCTCCAAGAACCAACCCACATTTCAAATTAAAACCAAAATCCTCAAATCAACTTTTAATTATTTTAATTGCAACAACCAAAAAGCAAATTTCATCATGTATATATCTCTGTCCAACTAAAGCTTCCACCCACTTGCCCTTTTATCCTCCTTCCTTCTTTTCTTTTCCAACTCACAAAGAATAGCCAACACTAAACTCAAATCCAGTCAACTTAAAACTTGCAAAAACCCAAACTTTCTCTTCTCTTTCTTCTCCTCAGTTACTAACTAACACATAGAAACAAATCTCATCTTGCTTTTGCTTTTCCACTTTGCTTACTTGATCTCAAAAAAAAAACCTTCCAATACCATCTTTTTAACACAAAATTTAAGGAAAAAAAAATCACCAAAAAGGAGCTAAAGAGATGATCCAAGAACTATTAGGAGGAAATAGTGCTCCTACAAGTTTTTTAGGTGAAAGAAAGATTTCCATCCCTTTCTCTTCTCCTCCTTCCACAACATGCCCTTCTACCACACCAATTCTTACTACTACTTCCATTGCAACAACCACAGCTTCAGCAGCAACGTTAGCGAACGCCTCGAATTCGGCGAATAGTGGTGGTGGTGCTGGTAATAACAACTCCACCGAGGCTAACGCTAGCCAACAAAACCTGAGGTGTCCAAGATGTGACTCTACAAACACCAAGTTTTGTTACTACAACAACTACAATCTCACTCAACCTCGGCACTTTTGCAAGACATGTCGGAGGTACTGGACTAAAGGCGGTACCCTCCGAAACGTTCCGATCGGAGGCGGGTGTCGTAAGAACAAGAGCACAACAGTAAGTGGCTCAAACACTTCCTCAGGTTTTGCAAAGTCATCTACAAATGCCATGGCTAAAGCCAAGGCTAACTTATCAACAGAGTTGCTAGTTAATGGCAACCCTAGTTATCTTGGGAGCGGATTGTTGGATCATCTTCATCATCATTCGGAGCTCCAATCAAATCCAATCCTTTGGCCTTCACTTCCACAAAACTCTCACATCTTGTCTTTGCTTAGAGGCTCTAATAATCACTTCCATAACCCTAACCCTAACTCTAACCCGCTTTCGAGTGTTTTTAATGGTATAAAAACTGAGGGTTCAAGTTCAAATACTACCACCACTCTCGGGTTGGATTCGTATGGTAATGGAGCTTCATCTTTACTTGGGTCATATCCAAGGAGTAATAACCAACACCAAGTAAATGGGTTCTCATCTGGGGTTCAAGATTATGTTCAACAAAATGGGAATAGTAGCAATATTCTAGAGCTATATCAGAGGTTAAAATCATCATCTAATTACAGCAGTTATTGCGGCAATGAAAATCCGGGTACGGTTATCTTAGGTAATATGGTTGGATCAACATCACCATCTTCTCCAATGCATACAACTATATTGGATTCAGCACCTGTTGTAGGAGGAGATAATTATGGAGGTTATAGCTTCATGACTTCTCCTGGAATGTCTGGCTGGTCTGAGTATCCAATAGTACCTATCAATGGTGCATATCCTTAAAACTATATACACTTATATATATTTATATATATGGCTTTGTTTAATCTTGGCCTTTTTTTTACCTTGTTCTTCTTGTTTTGGGGGGTGTTTATGTAGTTTCACTTTAAATTGCTCTTTTCTATGAGTTGCCTTTAAGTTGCTGATTGTTTCTCTTCATTGTAGTTAGGTTGGGGTTTGAGGTATATGAATTAATATGGCTAATTACTCTTTAATTATGATATGTTTATTGTAATGTTGTTCTTGTTTTATACATTTATGTAAGCTGTAGCTTGTAGTGAGAGTGATCTTTGGTTCAGAAGTTGAATCCTTGGTCCTGATGAAAAATTATATTATGCATGTTCAAGGCTAATTGTGAAATTAATGTTAAATCTATCTAATTTGTAGTATAAATTGCTTATATATATGGTGATGAATTGCATGAATTTTTTTCTCAACACTGAAGATTTTTTCGAATTAATATTGACCAACTTGTTGAACAATAACAAGGCGATCCTCCTTTCTTGTTATGTTTTTTCATATATCAGATGAGTTGGGTGTTCATGGTAGGGAGATTGATTTTCTAATTTATTTTCTTGAGATATATGATTGTCATGGTAGTTAAAATTAAATTGAACTTTTTGTTGGGAAAGATCTATTAAAATAGCCATTTTGTTAGGAAAGACCTAATAAAAACTTTTTTGTAAACCTATTATAATACTTCCCTTTGTTACTTAAGACAACCTCAACGTTTTTTGCCCTAAAAGTTAATTTTCTGATGTTGGTTTTTCTTTTTCCTTCCTTTCTCATTAAATGGGACCAACCTATTTTTTTTTTCTATCTTAATCCATTAACCCTACCAAACCCTTTCCTCTTGCTTCCCATTATAACGGATTAAGAATAGGTTGGTCGCATTTTATGAGAAAGGGAGGGGAAGAAAAGTCAATGTTGGAAAATTAACTTTTCGGCCAGAGAATGTTGAGGTGGTTTTAAGTAACAAAGGGAAGTATTATAATAGGTCTTTTTAAGCAAAAAAGTTTTTATAAGCTCTTTTTTTTAACAAAGTTGCAATTTTAATAGGTCTTTCCCAACAAAAAGTTCAATTAAATTTGTTAAGCTTTAAGTAGTCTTAATGAAGTTTAAGTTTTGTAGGTTCGACTAAAAATTTCCGAACAATTCCAAATTTATCATTGTGATATGTCCACAATTCCTTCCTTAGTTCCAAATTTATCACTGTGATACATCCACAATTCCTTCCCTAGTTCCAAATTTATCATTGTGATACGTCCGCAATTCCTTGACGAGGCAATTATAGACCTACAAATATTTGAGAGCGATGTATATCACAGTGATAATTTTGACATTATTCGCATTTTTCCACTTCTATGAAGCATAAATCAACGCACAATCCAACTTCAGTACTGTTAAACTACTGTCCAATAGAGAAAAGGGTCAATAATCTATCCACGTATTCAACATGAGATAGTGAGTGCTAGGTTTCTGCTTGTAGCGGTGAGAATCTGCTCTGATTTTCTCCTTAGATTCTCCATATCTCAAGACTTTATAATATGTGCATAAATGTCTCCATTCACGAACTAAATAGCTAAAAATTTTAAGTCAACTAGAATGCCATTTGATCTCTCATGTTTTAGCATTTTTCAGAAGCATGATGATTAAACAAGTCTATCAAATGTTCTTAATTTATTGTTATCAACTAGTGCTTGAATCTTGACATATATATGTAGCAATTTAAGCAAATCAAGAATCGAGTTGTATTTGAATGCTAAATGCTCCATATTCTAATTTCTAAACACCCTGTTATGTGTTCATCTGCCTACTTAGCTTGTGGACTAACATTTTCTTGTAGGATTGCATCTCATTTTCCTGTCATTGATTCTAATTAATTTAAAGCCTAGTAACAAATTGAAAGAAAAGACGTATCCATTATAGGCGATCCAATTTCTTGGCTCCAAATTTTATCAGATTCATTTCAAAAAAAATAAAATAAAAGGAGAAACTTATCAAAAATTCAATTTTATTTAAGATAAATAATTTCCTCTCTTGGTCTATTTCATTTAGAGTTATTATGATGTAAAAGAAATGGGCAAGGTAGCTCTTGCTGTCTTGCTTCCTCAAATCCATCAACGTTAACTTTTATCACTGATCCTAGTGGTAGAAACAAGTGAACGAGACTGAAAGAAATAGACTCCTTGTATATTTCATTCTAACTTGGGTGTTGATATACACCAATATTACAACGTAAATCAAGGCTACATATCATGCTAAAGATCATGATTATAATATTCTAAAGTCAACCTTCCTAATCTACAATATAACAGTAGATACAAATATATGGCAACAATAATGTCTAAATATACATTATTCTAACAGAGACTATAAAGAATTGAGGATATATGTGTTGGAGATAATTTTAGAAAAATCTGGAAGATACCTTAAACTTTAAAGGGAAGTAAAACATTTGAGACATAAATGATAAGTAACATCTTCAAGTATGAAGAAAATTCTAGAATTTGTTGGATAATATCCATGGCAAAATGAAAGTGGAATACTCTACAAGTTTGGAGAAAACACCCAAGTAAGCTTGAATAAGGTTTGGAGTAGTATAAATTTAGGTGAAGACATTTGTTGTGGAGCAGGGAGAATTCCTACACAATACACTCCCACATAATTAGGGTGAGACATGAGCTCACCATACATAAAAGAGTGGAGAGATATGTGAGACATGAGCTCACACACAAAAAGTATATGAGAGATAAGGTGTGGAACAAGTGTCCCACCAAAATATATTGTTGTACAATTTTTTGATGTAATCAATACTTTGCAATTTATGAAATTATAAAATTGTATTTTCGGGTCCAATACAATTCCGTGTGCGCCCCCAAATTTCTATCATGGTATCAGAGCCGGAAAAGTGATTATGACGAAATTGAAGAACGGAGAAACAAGAGATGGAGGATTACAAGATTTGAAGAAAGTATGGAACATAGCAAGAGAAAAAGAGGTAAGACTAAATCTTAATTTTCTTAAAGAAGAAATTTATGGAGGAAAAAAAGTTGAGAAAAAAAAATTAAGAAAGATGGAGAAACAAAATTTTTGATGAAAACTTGGAGAAAGAAAGATTAAAAAAAGATAAGTAGTTTGTTAGTGACACGAGCACTAGCAAATAATAAAATGATGAGGGAGGTTGATGACATGAGCATCAACAAGAAGAACAAATTTGGAGAAATTTCACTAAAAGAATGTTGAAGAAAAAATATTAGAAATGGGAAAATTTTATGAAATGTTGGAGAATGAAAAATTGAAAGAAGATGGTAACATTAGAGATGTTGGTGGCATGAGTACCAATAACAAAAGAAAATTTGGAGAGAAAATAAATAGATATTTTGGGCGATGGCTGGTGACACGAGCATCAGTAAGCTAGTTGATAACATGAGTATCAACAAGAATATCATAAAAATTGTGAAGATGGAGGTTGGTAACATGAATACTAACAAAAATTCAAAGAAAAATAGAAAATGGAGATTGAGAAGCAATAAGAAGATATTCTTTTGGAGAAAATAAAGAAAAAGTTGGGATTAGGGGAGTAAATCAGTAAAGCTTGGAAGTATATTTTTTTAAAAACAATTGAAACAATCCTAGTGGTAGAAACAATTGAACGAGACTATGAAGAATTGAGGACATATGCACATCTACTTGGATGTTTTTAATTAAGAATCGGCATGAAATTAACATTAGTAGCTTACTAATTACCCTATAAGGCACTCCAAATTTGTTAATTAATGTGACAAGGAAGAATCAAATTTAGAAAGTGATACAATATCATTTTTTTTAAGGCTAATCCCCTCTATCCAAACCTTTATACTTCCTCTGTCCCTTATTAGATTTCTCAATTCTAATTTAGGCACTATTTATCGGTAAAGAAAATCCTTAAAAAAGGTTCCAATATATACGAAAAAACATAGTCATGTGGAATCTTGTTTGATTCGTTTCATTGAGTATATTAGGAGAATCACACTTTTATAAGTTTAACTAATATGTAATTAAAAAAAAAAAGTGCACTGGCAAATAGAGATGGCAATGGTTTCCAGACCCGACCCAGACCCGCTAGGACTCGACCCATTTATAAGGGGTCTGGGTCCATAAATTTTAGACCCAACGGGTCCGGGTCCCGAAGAGCATGGGTCGGGTTTGGGTCCGGGTCCACATATGCCAGACCCGACCCGACACGTAGACACATTTACATATTAAAATTTTTTTTACCTAAACTTTAAGGTTTTATGAGTGGTGATTTTGTGAACTCGTTAGTGTTGTAACTTGTAACTACATCTAAGACTTGTAACTTTGTAAGTTGTAACATTTTAAGATTTTATGAGTTAATCTTTAAAATTTTGTTTAGATAATGCTTTACCCATTGATGCAGGACGTATATATATATTAGTGCGAAATTTTTTAATTACATAAAAAATATTATGAAAACTAAAAACTAAGAAGGACCCATTAAGGACCCAGTTAGGACCCATGGACCCACTAGACCCAGCGAGTCTGGGTCTGAAAAATCTAGATCCACCGGGTCTGAGGCGGGTCTGGGTGGACCCGACCCATTGCCATCCCTACTGGCAAACGTGCACTTAAATAATGAGAAATCTTATAAGAGACAGAGTTCCCTATCTCGTCCAAGTCCATGGAAGCATAGAACCAATAATTAAGGGCCCGTTCGGTATTACTGTGGTTTTCTGTTTTTCTGTTTTTTGATTTTCAAAGTCATATGATATATGTCCTATAATGAATAAAAAATTAGTCAAATTTATTGGGAACATGATGATTTTGAAAACTGACAACTAAAAAGTGAAAACCACTTTTTCTGGTTTCCTGTTTTTGGTTTTTAGTTTTCAAAAAAACTGAAAACTGAAAACAAAAAACGATAACGAACTGACCCTAAGTTGAATCTACGTTTTGTTATCTATGTTTGTTTATTTTCTATTTATCCATCATGCCACAATGGGTCGGGCCTTGATAGGGTGGGTTAAAATTGAACAAGTTGGGACTGGTGTCGGCCTCCGAACAACTATTCTAGGATGCCCGTCAAAAGTTATTACTTGAAATAGCCCCATTTCAAACTTATATTTTAAAACATCACCAAAGCATCATCATCATATTATCATCATTGCTAGATTTACTTTCTATGGCATATCATCATCATTACTCATTACTCTAGCGAAGATCCCTTACATAGTCAAAAATCAGCAACCCCCATTCGTGAGGTCGTTTAATAGGGTGTTCAAAGTGAGTGTGACATGAGATTAACACAAGGTTTTCAGGAGTGGAGGGGCTAAATTTTCTAGGAAGTTCAAACAAAACGAAAAAAAGCAAAAATTCTTTTACTTTTTTCTATCTTCTACCACATGGCTCGGGTTATGGAGAATGAGGGTTAAACCATTAATTTCTGACTTGTTAACGGTTAACCCCGACATTGACATAACACAAAAGACTACCAAATTATTTGAAATGGCCGTGTGCATCAGCTTGGATGAATCATGATAAGTCATTAAGTTGATAACACATTATCAGTCATTACTCATTACTGAAAATTACACGAAGCCATAATCCTTCCAAAAGGTAGAGGTGGCACTGTGGGTCGATTTAGATTGTAAAATGGCCTTTGTTATTTTCTTTTTATTAGCTTTGGTGGGCTGGAAAACCGAACTATTATTCAAACTGGTGTAGATATCTACAGCTTCTTTAGGCCCAAAATGATATCCCAAAAATTAGAACTTGGGCTCATCGTATGGATTAGGAGAAGAAATACAAAATATACACCGTACATCAAGGTATTGCTTTTTTTTTTATAATGTAAGGAAAAGAAGAGATTAGGAGCCTCTCCGCAGAACGGGGATACCTAATTGATCATTTACAATAATTTTTTGTAGTGCGGGTAATCAGTAGCGTCTAAGTACATAGTGGAAGTAATAAGGTGCCCCACAATTGCTATTGCTCATTTAGAGAGCCTAACTAAGTAACGGTTTTTCTAACCTATGCCATAAGGTATAGGTTAAGAATCTCAAGATTTCATTAAAAAACTTAATACCACAAGATTCTATTTGGGGATAAAAGAATGAGGATAGATACCTGATATAGAGATAATTAGAGGTGGGCATGAGCCGGGGAGGCACGCGGGCCAGTCCGGCCCGGCACGGTTTGGGCCCGACCGAGCCCGCTTGAGGCTCGGCCCGACTAGTTGTCTGCTACGTGGGCCTGCCACAATCAATAAATTTTATTTCAGGCCCGTCCCAACATGAGCCCTATATGGCCAGTGGGCCGAAAGCCCCTTCTTTTTAATTTTTTTGTCTAAAACTACTAAGAATCCAAAACATAAATAAATCACGGGCCGGACCTGCAGGAGGCACGACCCCGGCCCCCGGGCCGGGTCGTGGACAAAATCAGGAAATTCCAGACTCAGTATGGCCCGCCACTCAAGGGTTCGGGCCAGGCCCGACCCATGGCCAGCTCTAGAGATAATCATGTAAGATTTTTAAGTTTGGATGGTTTTTGAAATGGAAACATTTATAATGATATCTTATATAGGATTTCTGATGCTCTTAACCTATGCCACTCCAACAAGTAAATGAGCAATCAGGTAATATTTGGTCATTTGGTAAAAATCTTTTTTTTGCTAATTAAGTAAGTAGATTAATGAAACATCATGTTTACAACCTAAAACCAAACTAAAGAAAGGCGACCCAACTAGGTTGGACTCCCTTAACACCTTAGGAGGTTAAACAGACCAAGAGGTCACTAGTACACAATCATAAAACTAATTACAAACTCATAAACCAGTTGTAATCCTTCCTAGACACTTTTTGAGGTATCACAGCTAATATTCTGGCCCTAATAACATTCTTTAGTCTCTTAGCACTGATATCTATACTAGGAATACATTGATTCCAATATACTGAATTCCCAGCATGCCAAATAACATACACTAAAGCATTAATGCTAGCAAGTATGACATTCTTCTGGAATTTAGACTTCCTGCTCTGCTGTATTCTTCTAAGTAACAGCTGTAATTCTGTTGCAATGAAATGAACACCAAGCCACGCCTTGACTTGTCTTAAACAAATTGCACTATAAGTGCATTCAAAAAACAAATGTTGATGTGTCTCAACAGCATTAGAGCAGATCAAACATTGATCAGTTGCGTTGATCCCATAAGCTGCAAGTCTTGATGTTGTCTGTAATCTTTCCTGGACAGCTAACCAAATAATAAATATGTGTTTAGGTATACATATTCTGTTCCAAACCACAGAATCCCATGTAAGAGTAGTGAATTCACCACATAGCTTCTCATAAACTGTCGAAACAGAATATGTTTGTATTTGATTGAGTTCATCCTGTGACAGTATTGTCTTCAATTGTTCTTTGACTCTACATAACTTCTTCCAATACCAACTAGCACCAGCATTAGGCACATAGTTCCACCAATTGCCTTCCTGCAAATATACTAAACTTATCCATTTCAACCAAACACTGTCCTGCTTAGTTGAAACAGCCCATACATACTTGCCTAAAAATGCAATATTCCAAAGTTCAACATTTCTGAATCCCAATCCTCCTGCTGATTTGGGCCTGCATAATCTGTTCCATGCTATAGCACCAGGTTTTTGACTGAAATATTGTCCATTCCACAAAAATGCCCTACAAAATTTACAAATTTCTTGTAAAACTTGCTTAGGCAATATAAAGACTTGGGCCCAGTATATGTGCAGACTGAGTAGTACTGAGTTCACAAGTAATGCTCTTGCTGTGTATGAGAGATTCCTAGAACTCCATATTCTTATCCTGCTTGTCATTTTCTCTATGAGCACCTCACATTGAGCAGCAGATACCTTCTTGGAACAGATTGGAACACCCAGATACTTGAATGGTAACCTATGTTGAGCAAAACCTGATACTTCAACAATCCTTTGCTTAACAAGTGGATCCATCCCACATGTATACATGGCTGATTTACTAACATTTGCCTTTAAACCAAAAGTGTCTGAAAAGAGCATAAAATCCCTTAATAGCAAATAGGTAGAAACAAAATCACCATTACAGCAAAGTATCAAGTCATCTGCAAAGCTAAGATGTGTTAGCCTCATCTCTTTGCATCTAGGGTGGAACTTGAATTGTTGTAATTCACTCAGTTTTGTCAAAATTCGTGACAAATATTCCATACACAAGACAAATAGCAAAGGTGACATAGGGTCACCTTGCCTTAATCCTCTAGAGGATTTAAAAAAGCCTCTCATAGTTCCATTGAGCATGATTGAGAACATTGGAGTGGATACACATGTCATCACCAAATCCCTACATGACTCAAGGAACCCCAATGCTACTAACATTTCACTCAAAAATTCCCAACTTACTGTATCATATGCTTTCTGCATATCTATCTTCATCATACAGTTGGGTTTGACTTAATTCCTCCCATAATGTTTCACAAGATCCTGAAGCACCATAATATTATGAACTATATATCTGCCATGCCCAAAACCACTTTGATTCTCCATGATCAAATCTGGAAGCACTTGTCTTAATCTACCACATATTACTTTTGTAACACATTTGTACAGTGTGTTACAACAAGCTACGGGCCTAAATTCTGTGACATTGTGAGGGCATTTGATTTTAGGTACTAGAGTTAAAACAATGTGATTTAACTCCTTCAAAATGTTAACACTCTGAAGAGCACAAGGACAGCTATTGTGACCTCTTCACCCACAATAGACCAAGCTTCCATGTAGAAGTGACACCCAAACCCATCCACCTGGAGCCTTGCAACCAGGAATAGAGAAAAGTGCCTTTTTCACTTCTTCAACAGTATAAGGTGCATTAAGAATACTTCTATGCTAATCTGTAATTACAGGTGCCTCTTGTACAAGCTGAATGTTTACAGACTTCCTAGAATTATGATCTTTACTCAAAAGTTGTTCATAATACTCTAAGAAAGCCTTAGACACACACTCTGAAGTATCTTGCCACACACCAGCTGCATCATGTATGCTATACACCTGATTCTTCAGTTTTCTTTCTCTGTTACTCTGATGAAAGAGTGATGTATTCTAATCACCTTCTTTTATCCATGCACTCTTAGCCTTTTGTGCTAGAAATTCTATATGAGCTTTATGTTTCACATGATAATCTATAACTGCTTGGAGTTCAGCTTCTGCAAATTCTAAGTTTTCAGGATTATCATGCATTTTCTTTTGTGCTTCTATCATGATCTGGTGAGCTTGCAAATCTGCAGCTTGAATATCATTGAATCCTTCTCTCTTCAATTTTTTCAATGCAAACTTTACAGCCTTCAATTTCTTAACCACTTTAAACATCGGAGTCCCATGTATCTCTGTATTCCATGCTTCCCTGACTCTTGCTTCAAAATGTGGTGATAGTCTCCACATTGTAAAGTATTTAAATGGTTTATATCCATCTCTATGATCAGGATATACAGTCAACACAACTGGTGAATGATCAAAATCACCTTCACCATGAAATGAAGCTTCATCAGATGGAAATACCTCCTGCCATTCTTGATTAGCCAGCATTCTATCCAGTTTAGAGAAGACCCTATCCTCATTTGTTGCTTATTGTTCCATGTGAAAAAAATTGCTTGAGCTCTTTATGTCTTCTAAACCACATTGCATCATGCACTGCTTCATATCTCTCATTTCTGCTTCCCTCACTTGTGAACCCAATCGTTCATCTGTATTCATCACACAGTTAAAATCCCCACAGACCAGCCAAGGTGTATTTACAGCAAGTTTTTGCAAATCTTCCCATAAAATTTCTCTTCTTGCCCTTTCATTGAACCCATAGATAAAGGTACAATGAAAACCACTTCCACCATTAATTGCTTGTATATAGCAATGCAATAATTGACTTGTTCCCAATAGCACATTAACCTGAAAACTCCCAGGTTTTCATGCCAACACTAGCCTTCCTCCTGCATGATAACTTGAGTTGGTAGTGAAGCACCAACCATTAAAAACTCTCTGGTAAAGCCCCCCAAGATTGTGAGGTTTTACCTTTGTCTCTAAGAGGCAAACAACATCCACATAAATCTTGTGTATATAATGATACACCTTTTTCTGTTTATAGATGTTGTTAACACCTCTTACATTCCAACATAGGATCTTATTCATGTGGAATATGAGGATCTCCCCCTCCCGAATTTTCACCAGTCTTATTGCCATCATTGACTGTAATACCCCGAATTTTAATCTTATTTTATTATTTACTAATTATGTTTATTAGTATAATTACGTCGTAAAATTTTTCGAAAATATTCTGATGAAGATTATCTTCTAAAATAAGTATATTTACCTTAGTTATTACGAAAGTGATGTTTATTATGATAGATGATTTTATAATATGGTTTATGAAAAAAAAAGGAATGAACTGATGTTCAAACCCACGCTCAAGCGACCACCACCTCCCCCTACTCCTTTGTTCCCTACTCTAAGCTTCCCTATGGTGAACCACCAACCTCCATCTATCCACCTCCATTAATGTCTCCAAATTTCTTTCTATAAATGCTCAGTATTTGAGCTTTGAAATCACAAGTTCAACAACCCATTTCTCTCCCTCTCCTCTCTCCCCGTGAAACCTCAAAACCCCAGCCCAGTTTCTCTCTCGTCCCTCCTGTCTCGCCGGAAACCCGAAGCTCGCCGGAGCTCAGTTCTCTCCTCTGCTCGCGTCTCTTCTCCCCTCTAGTTCGTGATGGTGGTTGTCGGTGCCGCCGCGGAGTTGCTGTTGCTGCGTGCTGTGTTGCTGCTGCTTTTGAAGGATTTTGTCCTCGATCAAGTGTAACAAACTAAATGTATATGGACAAATTATAAAGATAATATATTCAATAATATTAGGTGACCGCAACGTTTTGCTAGAAGCTAATTGCGGTTGGTTGGGCTAGTATATTTAGGCCAACTACTAATATGTATTGGGTCCTATGAGGTCACACAATATGACAACCCTTGGATATTACCCAAATCCATTTGTGAAATGGGTTGGGCGGTTTTTATGATTGATGGAAGAGTTGTAACTCATGAGTTTATTAGGCTCATAATGTATGACATTATGAGGCAAAATAAAGCCTCATGAATCATCTCTTTGTAACCACCCTATATAATCATATGGGGGTTACAAAGGAGATGTAAGTACATCACTTTTGGCAAGAGAAAATCTGATTTTCTTTTGCTCTCCTCTCTCTCATTCATTTGGCCATCATACACCTCAAAAGCAAGAGGATTCTACACTCTTCCGTACTAGCATACGTGGTGATCTAAGGGTTGTTCGTGGACCAACACTAGAGGAACGGCGATTGACGTTCTAAGGATCTCTACTAGAAGGCTAGAGGTGAAAGTGGAATTCACGCATCAAGAGGTATATTCTACACTCTTTATAGATTCATGTTAGTTTATGCAAAGATCTTGGTGTTAGATGTTTGAGTATGTGATACTCGTTTTCCGCATTAAGCATCTAAATTCCTACAGTGGTATCAGTTAGCCTATTTGCATAGATTAATGTGATCATGTTGATGCATGTTTTCCTTTATTTTAATTCATTTAGGGGAGGGTATTAGCATGAGGATATTGTTTGCATGATTAAAATTGGATTTTAATCTAGTGGGAGTATAAAAGTTATTTATACATTTTTTTGATACATATATATATATACATATATAATTGTTATATTATTTCATGTTTTAGTTAAGTTGTTAATTAGAATATGATGTATATATATATATATATGTATGATTCATGATTTGCATGCTTTGAAGTTTTTATGCTTAATTTGATTATGTATAATTTCATGGCATGAATTCTTGAATATGAGGCCTAGTATGATTTAGTTATGCATAAAAGTGTTTTAGTGTATAAAGAAAATCATACGCATTTCGATTAAAATTGCCTGAATTGAAATCGGAAAAAACGGAAGAAGTAAGCTTCTCGCAAATCGCGACGAGCATCGCGGGTCGCGACGAGCGTCGCGGGTCGCGACCTAGATCGCGGGTCGCGAGCAGTGTTCTGCCTCGCTTGGCTCGTTTGCTTTTTCAACGGATAAAAACTTTAAAGATCCGTTTATCCCTTAATGCATATTAAGTAGTTATTATGCTTGGTATCCTATGCTAATGCTTAAATGAATTAAAATTATGATGGAAGTTTCATTTTATGACATTTAATTTTATGTTAGGATGTTAGTTTTAATAAGTTGATTAATTCTTACATGTTAGTGTTTGTGATTAAATGTCATGCAATGATTTTATGTTTTAATATGATTAAAATATATGTGGTACCTTAAAGTGCTTATATATTTTCCTTTAAATTTAATAGTTGATTAAATTTGTTAGATTAATACTATAATGCTCTTGAGAGATAAATTCTAATATGATTGAATTTGTCTAAAGGTACTAACCATTTAATTTAATATGAGATTAAATTTGGTTGATGTTATTATGTTTTAAAGTTGTTGAAGCATAATAATTTATTTTAATAGTTGATTAAAATGCATGTTTTATATATATGATATAATAATTGCATGCGGTGACTAGTATGGCCCAAACTTGGATAGAAAATACGATCTGCGTATCGTGAATGTATTTTTGTAATCTAAATACGATCTATGCATCTTTGGTTTTTTTGTAATATTAGTTTAAATTTTCAAAAAATTATTCAAGTTGAAGTGATTCAAAGATGGAGATCCGATGTTTTCATTTCCATGGAGCACAACGATGTAGATCCAAGGTGGTTCAAGGATGGATGCCTTAAAGAGTATTCTTTAGGGTTAGGGGCCATACTAGGATCACATTTTATTTTATGCATTTAAATATTGCTTTTGAATGCTTTCTAAGTTTTATTATGCATGTGATTTATTTTTGCAATGAGTTCACTAGTAATTAAATCACATAATAATTTACTTAGGTCCCTAAAGCTAATATTGGGTAATTGCTTTTCCAAATAAACATCTACTAAAATCTTGATCGTTAGTAATAGGTTCTGCCAAAGCAGAATGTTACTTCCAATCTTGGGCTAAGTAGAGTAAATTTCCGAAATTTGCATGTTTAGTTTGGTTTGGCCCAACAAAATCATCAAAACGGTTTTGGATTTTGAAGCAAAGGGTTGGGTTTTTGTGTTTGGGTGACAAGTTCTGTCTAGGATTAGGAAGGCTTTCCCCAACGCTGTGGGTAACTTCCTTACCTGGGAACTTTCATCACCTTAGCAATCACCCATCAACTAAGAATTACAATTGTTGTAATTAGTAAAAGAGTTTACTTACCTTTTAAATTTGGTTTTAAGTTGAGGCCAAAGTCCACTTATAAATCACGTTTGATAGGATCTTAGAATCACTTGATTCAAAAGGGACATATTTAAAATTGGTCAAGTGCATAGCTTTTATTTTAAAGTGTTTAAAATTTGTTAAAAGCTATTATGATAAACATACTCATTACTTTTGCATCTTCTATGTAGATATCATGTCTGGTAACAACAATAATTCACCTTTTAACTTACGTTCAATCCTTGAAAAGGATAAGTTGAACGGGAACAACTTCCTTGATTGGGAAAGGAATCCGAGAATTGTTCTTAGATCCGAAGGTCGAGAGGATGTTCTTGAAACCCCGATCCCGGTTTTAACGACCACCTCTACCGAAGCCGAGAAGGCGGCCCATAAGGCCATTGCGAAAGGTCGGTAATTGTTACTTGCCTTATGCTCGCGGCTATGGAACCAAGCCTGCAAAAGAGGTTTGCAAGCTTGGATGCCTGCATATTATCCGACAATGAAAACCATGTTTCAGCAGCAAGCTCGGATAGAGAGGTATGAAACTCACAAGGCTATTCTTGAGTGTGCGTTAGTCGAAGGCAAGCCAGTCGCCACTCATGTCTTTGAAATGATTGGTTATTTCGAGACAATGGAGAGGTTGGGTTTTCCTTATAGCCAAGAGTTGGCTACGACATCATACTACACTCACTTCATGAAGGCTTCAACCATTTTAGGTTGAACTTCAATATGAATGGGGTGTCGAAAACCCTTGCCGAGTTACATGGGATGCTCATAACTACCGAGCAAAACATCTCTCGTTGCACCTAAGAAGGAAGTTCTTATGGTTCAAAAGGGAAAGGGTTTTAAGAAAGAATGGGGTGGCAAGAAAAAAGCAAGACAAGGGCAAGCAAGTTGCCGCTAAGACCGCCGATAAGCCACGTGGCAAAGGCAAAGCCAAAGGTGGCCGCAAATGCCAAGTGCTTCCATTGTGGTCAAATTGGCCATTGGAGGCGTAACCGCCCGAAGTATCCGAATGATAAGAAGTCCGGGGCTTCTTCTTCAGTATCTATGTCATTGACATTAATTTAGCAACATCTACTTCTTGGGTATTTGATACCGGTTGTGTTTCTCACATTACTTCGAATGTGCGAGGGACTAAGAAGGAGTAGAACCTTGGCTAAAGGGGAGGTAGAAGCTGCGCGTTGGAAATGGTGCAAGGGTTGCGGCCGTTGCAGTTGGGACTTATTGTCTACCTTTGCCTTCCGGTTTAATATTAGAGCTTAATAAGCATTATTATGTTCCCGCTATTACCAAAAACATTATTTCTATTCCGTTTTGGATAATGAAGGGTTTTCATTTACAATTGAGAAAGGTTGTTTCTCTGTTTATTTGAATTCAATGTTTTATGCCATTGCTAAAAAGTCTAATGGTCTATATTTCCTAGAGTTAGACAAAGATGTCCTTAACATAGACAAAGAAAAAAACATAGATCAAGCGATACTAATCCTACTTACTTATGGCATTGTCGTTTAGGACATATAAACGCGAAACGCATTGAGAAGTTACATAAAGATGGACTTCTAACATCTTTTGACTTTGAGCCATTTGATGTATGTGAATCATGTTTAATGGGTAAAATGACAAAGTCACCTTTTACTTGGAAAGGGTGAAAGGGCCGATGATCTATTGGGTCTAATACATAGTGATGTGTGTGGACCAATGAGCACAAAAGCTAGGGGAGGGTTTGGATACTTCATTACTTTTACTGATGATTTAAGTAGATATGGATATGTCTATTTAATGAAGCATAAGTCGGAATCGTTTGAAAAATTCAAAGAATTCCGAATGAAGTCCAAAACCAGCTTGGCAAAACAATTAAAGCACTACGATCCGATCGTGGTGGTGAGTATTTGAGCCAAGAGTTTAGTGATCACTTGAAGAGTTGTGGAATTCTTTCCCAACTCACTCCACCTGGAACACCTCAGTTGAATGGTGTATCCGAAAGGAGGAATCGAACTCTACTTGTTATGGTTCGGTCTATGATGAGTTTTGCTGATCTTCCCATCTCTTTTTGGGGATATGCTCTCGAAACTGCTACTTTCACACTTAATAGAACTCCATCAAAGGCAGAGAAAAAACACCATATGAGATGTGGAGTGGAAAAACTCCAAGTTTGTCTTTTCTACGGATTTGGGGTTGTGAGGTTTATGTAAAACGTTTACTTTCAGATAAACTCGCCCCTAAATCAGATAAGTGTTTCTTTGTGGGTTATCCCAAAGAGACCAAGGGCTATTACTTCTACCATCGGACTGAGGGCAAAGTGTTTGTTGCTCGTCGTGGTGTCTTTTTGGAAAAGGATTTTATTTCCAAAAAGGCAAGTGGGAGTAATATATTTCTCGAAGAGGTTCGAGAAAAGCAACAAATGGACATAGTTCAACCTATGTTAGAGTCAGAAGCACAAGTGCCAGCTGTGGAGCTTGAAGTAATTCCTCCTTTAGAGGAATCTTCTCCCATAACTGACCAAGTGTTGGAGGATGTGCATTCTGTACACGAACCTCCTACTGTCCCACTCGAATCTAATTCGTGCGAAAATTCTCAAATTGTTGAGAAGAAAATTTCTCCTGTTGCAGCCCCTCGTAGGACCAGTAGATCAAGAATACCAAACAAGAAGTTTGTTGATTTCTTGTTAACCGAAAGTTCTGAGATAATGATCTTAGAATTTGAGGAACCTACTACCTACAAGCAAGCTTTGATGAGTGAAGACTCCGAAAAATGGCTTGAAGCCATGAGGTCCGAAATGGCATCTATGTCTGAAAATCAAGTATGGGACTTGATGGATTTGCCCGATGGGGTTACACCTATTGGTTGCAAATGGGTTTTCAAAGTGAAAACAGACAAGGATGGTAACGTTCAGGTTTACAAAGCAAGATTGGTTGCAAAAGGGTTCAAGCAAGTTCATGGTATAGACTATGACGAAACCTTTTCACCGAAGAGCAATGCTTAAATCCATTCGGATACTCCTAGCGATTGCTGCCTTCTATGATTATGAGATTTGGCAGATGGATGTCAAAACCGCTTTCTTGAATGGATTCTTGAAAGAGGATGTGTATATGACACAAATAGGAAGGTTTTATGGATCCAGAATATCCTAGGAGGGTATGTAAGCTTCAAAAGTCCATTTATGGATTGAAGCAAGCATCCCGAGTTGGAATCTTCGTTTTGATGAGGCAATCAAACCGTTTGGTTTTCTCAAAAACGGAGAAGAGTCTTGTGTTTACAAGAAGGAAAGTGGGAGTAACATAGTTTTCTTGGTCTTATATGTAGATGACATACTTCTCATAGGAAACGACATTCCCATGCTTGAGTCGATCAAGGAATGGTTGAAGAGTTGTTTTTCTATGAAAGACCTTGGAAACGCTGAGTACATTTTGGGGATCAAGATCTATAGGGATAGGTCTAAGAGGATGATTGGACTTAGCCAAAGAACTTATATAGATAAGATCGTTACTAAGTTCAATATGGAAAACTCTAAAAGAGGTTTTCTACCCATGCAACATGGTGTTTCGCTTAGCAAGACTCAGTGTCCTTCTGGACCTGATGAGATTAAGCGAATGAGTAATGTTCCTTATGCGTCAGCTATAGGGTCCATTATGTACTCCATGATTTGTACTCGCCCAGATGTTTCATATGCCTTGAGCATGTGTAGCAGATTCCAATCAAATCCAGGTGACGCACACTGGAGTGCAGCTAAGAATATCCTAAAGTACTTACGAAGGACTAGGGATAATTTCTTAGTGTATGGAGGTGAAAGTGAATTAATTGTTGAGGGTTACACAGATGCGAGCTTCCAAACTGACAAAGATGATTTCCGATCCCAATCTGGTTTCATCTTTTGTCTAAATGGAGGGGCAGTGAGCTGGAAAAGTTCAAAGCAAAGTACTGTCGCTGATTCTACAACAGAAGCTGAGTACATTGCTGCGGCAGATGCAGCAAAGGAAGCCGTTTGGATGAAGAAGTTCATTCTGGAGCTAGGAGTAGTGCCTAGTGTTGGAGATGGTATTGTTTTACATTGTGATAACAATGGTGCCATAGCTCAGTCTAAGGAACCAAGATCACATCAAAGGTGTAAACATGTACTTAGGAAGTTTCATCTCATTCGAGAAATCGTTGAGAGAAAAGATGTAATAGTTAGCAAAGTTCATACGGATAGCAATGTCGCTGATCCTTTGACTAAACCATTGCCTCAGCCTAAGCATGAGAGTCATACTAGGGCTATAGGACTTAAGCATGTAAGAGAGTGGCTTTGATTATGTACTATTTATTTTAATTAGTTCACAATTATAGTTACTCTTGTGATATGTTTGGTTATGTTTATCAATAAAAGGTTATGTTCTTATTTAATCTTGGTTTAGTATTAAATAAAACGTTCAAAGTATTTTATAACGTTTGATAGGATTGTCAAATATGTGATTTGACAAATGAAACCCTATCCAGTGAACAGGAGTTATAATTTACCTTTGTCCCTAGTTCGAATCATTGAAATTGAACGTAAATGATTCTGTTTGATGGACTAGATTGCAAGTTGATTGATAGCGCAGTTTCATGGGCTATGGGGACATCGAGATGTCTAGTCATTTGCATAGGCGTGTATAGTTGATACACGTTGGGCAGACCTAGTGGGAGTTCTCTAAAAGGTTTATGAGAATCTCATTAATATATTTAGTGGATTCCTTAGACATGAGTATGACACTATTCTTACTTAAGGATTAGTATGTTTTTGACACTGCAAAACGTCGTGCCGTAAAAGGAGGCTATAAAAGCAGTGATCGGAACTGCTACGAATTGAGTGGGAGTTTTGGTTATACAAGACTGGATAAAGTCCTCCTAAGAGTTAGGATTGGTGTCTTGGCCTCTTGAAGAGCGAGAACTGAAAATGGATGGCCGTGCTCAAATGGATTAAGGAGTTAATCATTTGTTTCTACAGTTCGAACTCGGATTTCAAGAAACAACTTGAATATTGGTATGGTTTACATACGATATTACCATGTCATCAAGTTAGACGTTAAGCGACTTAAGGAATTTGAAGGTTACACACTTGTTCTTAGACAAGTGGGAGATTGAAGGATTTTGTCCTCGATCAAGTGTAACAAACTAAATGTATATGGACAAATTATTAAGATAATATATTCAATAATATTAGGTGACCGCAACGTTTTGCTAGAAGCTAATTGCGGTTGGTTGGGCTAGTATATTTAGGCCAACTACTAATATGTATTGGGTCCTATGAGGTCACACAATATGACAACCCTTGGATATTACCCAAATCCATTTGTGAAATGGGTTGGGCGGTTTTTATGATTGATGGAAGAGTTGTAACTCATGAGTTTATTAGGCTCATAATGTATGACATTATGAAGCAAAATAAAGCCTCATGAATCATCTCTTTGTAACCACCCTATATAATCATATGGGGGTTACAAAGGAGATGTAAGTACATCACTTTTGGCAAGAGAAAATCTGATTTTCTTTTGCTCTCCTCTCTCTCATTCATTTGGCCATCATACACCTCAAAAGCAAGAGGATTCTACACTCTTCCGTACTAGCATACGTGGTGATCTAAGGGTTGTTCGTGGACCAACACTAGAGGAACGGCGATTGACGTTCTAAGGATCTCTACTAGAAGGCTAGAGGTGAAAGTGGAATTCACGCATCAAGAGGTATATTCTACACTCTTTATAGATTCATGTTAGTTTATGCAAAGATCTTGGTGTTAGATGTTTGAGTATGTGATACTCGTTTTCCGCATTAAGCATCTAAATTCCTACAGCTTTGAGGTGGCGCTGCCACCGCGTGTATGGTGCTGGTGCTGTTGGGGCACTGCTACTGCCCGTGCTTTTCGTTCCTTCTCCTTCCTCTTCATATTGATGCTGGTACTAACCCAAGTTTCCCTTGCTCTGTTCTATATTACTCAAGTTGATTACTCTTGAACTGAAAGTTCTGTTTATGAATTATGTTGTTGATTGAATTAATTGTGCATTATTTGCAAAGAATCAGTTTATGATCTAGTATCTAATTGGTATTGTAGTTGCTGCTGTTGAGACATTTTGAATGTCAATTGTTGAGTAAAGAATGATGTTGGTAGAGAAATCAAGTTAATTTAGTTTAACAAGTTTGATTATATGATTTGGTTGGATTAGTGAAAGAATTTTGATTAGGATAATGAATGGAATTAGGTTAGCTCCTTTTTTATGGAATTAGTGAGTACTATATATTTACACATAATTAGAATATAATACCACTCTTTTTAGCAGTATATAATAAATGAAACTAGTAGTTTAATGAACTACTTTCATGATAGTTACATGTTGGGAAGTAAAATGTAATTTACTTCTTTGTTTAAGTGATTAGACTGTATTGTGTAAATAACACTTGAGTTAATTAAAGCTAGCTTGTAAGATTCAAAATAAATAGTTTATAATGGAAAAAAAAATGTATTAGTATAATAGTTAGTACTAATCATGGTCATGTTTCTTGTTTCTAAGAGTAAATACTAATTGACGAGGTGGTAATGATTTAATTGCGTGAAGGTAGTGGTGCATAGTTCTGTAAGTGAAACTCTGAGTTGAAATGTTATTGATTTATGATTTAAGTACTTTGTGTTGGTGTTTGAAAGTGATCTAAATATCTGAATGGAGTAATTCTAACTATGAGTTGTTAGTCACTAAGGTTTTAAACCTGGTAATTTAATGTTAATGTTCTAATGTTTTTCTTGTTGGATATGACTCTAAGAAGATGATTAACTAAATGAAAGTCTATAATGAGGTGCATTCATGAATAATTAGTTTCATAAAGGAGTAGATGGTTCAACTAGAGTCCTTATATGATCCTATGTGGAAGAATAATTTGAGTAGACTGTTTAGTAATCTCACATGAAGTCGGAAAAAGGTTTAACTAAATTACTATTACTAATACGAAGACTATTGGAGTTATTTACCCAAGTATGAATGACTCTTAAATGATTTGAGATACGAAAATACTGCTATGTTTCTGTTGTTATACTTAAAAGTACTTTAAGTTATGAGACATGCTTATGATTACTTTCCATGGTTAATGTTATGTTTTATATATATGGATTGTGGGAAATGAAATGTTTTATGATGGTTATGATGATACGATGCTATGAAATAATTATGAATCTGCAGTGATAAATGAACTAAAGTGACGGTTGTGTTTATGAAATGGATTATTGAAACCACTATGAATGGATTGAGATTATGATAGATGAAATATGTTCACACTGGATTGAACAATGATGACGTAATTGTATACGTGATTTATGTGATGACGTGAATTAAAAGATGTTAATCACGTAAAGTGAAATATCGGAGGGAAATGATGAACGAGGTTGCCCAGTATGAGAGGTTCAAGACCCCTACGGGTTCTCTGGTTACTATGCTTGATTATTCATTCTTGTCTTCCTTCTATCTTGTTGTGATCCAAGTAGAAGGGGTGTGCACACTAGGGACTCTGTTATTATGGCCATTATGTTATCCGTAGGTGGTTACAGGGGATTGACCCCGGCCTACAATGTTGAAGTAAGTGGTTACAGGGGATTGACCCCGGCTTACTGGCGTTCTCTTTCCTCTCCTTAAATAATTGGATTAATTAAGATTAATTATGTAATTAATCATTGTATATATATCTACATGTGAACGTATGGATTATGTGAATATTGCTATGTTGTTGTGATATGGTTATGAATGATATGAACATGTATTGATTACGTGAAAGTCGTAGACACCAAAGCATGTTTTAAGAATGTTTTATGGGTTAGTACTCAGCGTTGTGCTGATGTGTATGTCAATGTTTTGTTTTGTCACTA
Organism: Beta lomatogona; assembly: GCA_947646795.1. NCBI lineage: Eukaryota > Viridiplantae > Streptophyta > Magnoliopsida > Caryophyllales > Amaranthaceae > Beta > Beta lomatogona. The sequence goes on along the minus strand of CANSNZ010000063.1, from coordinate 6,893,554 downwards.
CTGTGGCCTGTCAGTTGGTGGGTGGCAGTATTACAATAGTTTCAGGTTGAAGTTCTAGAGCATATGTTCCAAGATGAAGCAGTTACGTGCTAAGAGTACAGCTATGATTGTTTTATGTTTCCTTTGAGGCGAAGACGTTCCACTTTGTAACAGTTAAATAATTAATTGATTTAGTTTCATTTCTAGTTCTGGTTGGGCAATAGTGCTCCTGATTCTCTTTAGCTGGTACTCCGTGAAAGCGTTGAGTTTTGGGATTTGGTATATTTTATTTGTAACAGGTTTTTCAAACATTTTCCCATTTTGGGTTGTCCAATTTACAAAGGAGACTCTGCCGAAATTTTAAGAAAATATTAATCTATTATTAAATTGTTTCTTTCAAAAGTGACTAATCAAAGTAATATCCTTGTAAGTTAATGATTAATGTAGCCTTGTATTTTCCCTTAGTGGAAAGTACGGCGGTAACGCGCCGGCTAAGCTAAGGCCTTCCGCTGCGAAAGCCGGGGTGTTACATTGACAATCTCAACATTCTGCTGTACTTCTACTCCATTCAAAACATGGAATGTGTTCTGAACATTTGTATGTTTTACCTGAGATTGCCTAACCCTAATAGGTTTTAAGGCCTTTTGAAATCCTTCCTGGTCCACTTCAACTTCTTTTGCCCTGGGACTTGAGCTGGGACATGCTGTTGCTCATCTGTTACAACTTGCACTGGAATAAGAGCTTGTGTTGAAGCAGAAGCTTCAGATTGCTTTACCACTCCATTATTCTCATCTTGCACCATTCTTTTTGGTACCCAAACTTGCTTCATTTTCTTCACTCTGCATTGTTGAGTATTATGCCCTATAGCCTTACAATTTTGACATTGTACATGCTTCCATTCAAATTTAACAGGCACCTCTGTCAACTCACCAAGCTCATTCCAGAAGTGAATAGAATCTGGGAACTGTTGATCTATTTTGACCTCAACTAGGATCCTTGCATATTGTATTTTATCTTTGTTCCTAGTTGCATCATCTCTTTTAATTGGATCACCAATGTGATACAATTTTATGAAGAGACTTTTCCCCCCAATATTTAAGGTGTAATTTCAATTGCACCCATATTGGCAACGTTTTCAAGTCTTCCTTCTCTAGATCCATATCAACTGTCCATGGCTTCACAATGACAGGTTTTTTATCAAAGAAGAAATGTCCAGCAAGAACTTTGTCTCTGGAATCCATAGCTCTAAATCTTGCAAGAAACATCCCCTTCTTAACCAGCACAACCTTATCAATACCCTATTGTCTCCAAACTCTACGCAAATATCCCTCCATTACTTGAATTGGTGGATTAGCTCCCACAATATAGCATATAATAGATGAATTCCAGAAATTAATTTCATCTACTATATCCTCCAATTCAATATGTACAGCAGTAATTTTATTACCATCATCAGTTCTATCAACAGTTTTAAATCCATTCATATCAACAACTACATCATTCTCAATTCCAACCTCAGGATTTATAATGACGACATCATCTGCAACATTCAAATCAACATGATATTCTTACTGTAAAACTGGAATGTTACCTGAATGAGGATCAGAATATTCAGTTCGAGATGATTTTCCAGCACTATCATGGATTGATTGCAACCATTCATTGAATGTGTGTCTAATTTTCGATTGCTGCTGCAAATGCTGAATTGATGATTTTGGAGTGAGAATTTCACCTAAACCAAAATCCAATGCCTCAATCCCCATTATATCACCCATCTATCTTGTTCGTAGAGCTTGAGAATCCGAAGGTGGTCCTCTAGCTTTCTTCTTCCCTTTATCATGACTCGTACTCTGAGATTTCTCACTAGTTTTTCGTGCCATGTCAACGGCGCAAGCGTCAAAAGAATCCTAGTAAGCTTTATCATAGCAGCTTTGGAGTTATTGTTTCATTGGTATCCTCATTTGGTAAAAATCTTACCAAGTGTATACAATAGATTATACACAAATTGGACCTACAAGGCTGCAATTATGTTTTTTTTTTTTTTTTTTGCAATTTTGCTCCTTTTCAAACCATTTTCTGATTGTGCAAAGGGCATGAACATTATGTATAGTATAGTCATCTTGCATAAAATGGCATATATGTTTTATTACCATAATTTATATCAAGGAGATAATTTCATAGTACAATTAAATTTTTTTCCCCTCTATTTTAAGACAGTCACACCCTCGTAACTGATTTTTCTTTAGGGAAATTGAATACCCCGGCCCACAATTTAAATTTAAAAAGAAAAAAAAATCAAATGAGTACAAGAAAACTACGTCTATAATTTAGCAGCCTCTCCACACTTGAGAGCATTTGGAGGGATATCACTCTCTGTTCTAAGGCTTGGTTCATTGTTCCAGGCCCTTAGATAAACTTGTTGCCCCAAATATTGCCTATGCCAAATTGCTGACCTCAAATTCCACATTCCTTTGTTATCCAGAGAGACTAATACCGCTGTCCATGATTCTCGATACACCTGCAATTTTTTATTTTACAAAAAGAAATCTATGAGTCACTTGGAAGTTGAAAAACTCTGTTATCTAAAACACAAACATAAAATGTTAAAAGTAAAATGGTTAAACGTTAAACTTTCAAAATCTAGGTCGGGACTTCAAATCTTAGCCTCATAAGTTTTTTGGTCCAAGATCCGCCCACTTATCAAATGTAACTATATTGTCCATAACATATGCCAAATGGTAAGTATTTAGTCCGGACCAGAAGATCATCATTAGTACTACCAACAGCCAACTCAAGGTGAATAGTTTTAACGTGTGTTTGAGGTTACCTGGACAGTGCTCCTCCATACAGCATCCACCAAATTGTATTTTCTCCTCATTTCTGGACTCCATTCATTTGCACCAAATCTGAAATATTCACATTGTTTTAAGTGTTAGGAACAAGAATTTAAGCTAAACAAAAGTACAACTTAAGTGATAATAGAAAGACATATAATTAAACTTACGCGACTACAAAGAAGTTATGACCATCGAGATGCCAAGATTGGGTAGTGGCCTCGTTGTTTTGGAAGATGATTTCTATATAATCATGAAGATCCATGCCAAAAACTGTAGTTCCATACGACATTGGTCCTGCTGCTGGTTCTTTCCTACTTGTGTTAAGGTTGAAAACACCGGAAATGTTGTAATAATCAGCAAGTTTTAGTGGTGTTTCTGGGTTGACATACGAAACATTGTTTACTCCATAACGCATTTTGCCATCGATCTGATCTACTGAATTGCCCAAAATTAATGTCTTAGTGATCTCAATTCCCCCATATCGGTATGATCCTTGAGGGTTCGGCCTTGCTGCATTGGCTGTCAAATTCCATCTGTAATATTCAAAAAAATAGATTTATGATTAATTATCGCCCTTTTTGTTCCGTTTCTTATAAGTTAGCCACAAAGAATAGTGACGGAGAGATGGCATACCTTAAAGTTCTGGCTTGTTTCATGGACCAATGAACATGATAAGTTGGGCCGATTGGTAAAGGATGAGCAGCATCGGTGTTCGAACCGTTGTAACGAAGAATTGCAACGGCTTCTGTAGTTGTCTTTGCAAAACGAGTTGACGCGACAATGTAGTAGTCCTTTACTGAGCCATAGAGTGTCACCAAGAAAGCCAGAGATTGGCCCGGATGAATATCGAGTGATTCATAAATTTCTTGAAGGACATGAGAACCTTCCACCTCAACCAACTTCATTACATGGCCTTGAATCCTGATGTTGATGGATTCCATTATCCCAACGTTTGCAACTCGTATCAAGTAGGTTTTCCCTTCTTCACCGGTCAATACTGTGTCATTTGGATGACCATTGATAAGAAGACCATCAGGCATAGGCATATCAAATCCTTTGTCTAACCTTTCTTGGAGAACCTGCATACCAATGGCTAAAGTCAATTAAGTTACAAAAAAAATACTTGCTAGCTACATCTGTCTATTTGCAATATTTCGACTTTCATGTTTGTCAATATAATGTACAACTGTTGCATATTTATAGTTGTTAATAATGTACGTTTACGAACCTTGTGGTCTGTATTGTACCAATCTCCAACGAGGAGGTTGTATTCACCCGCTGGCTCGGGGTAAGGAAGGGGAATGACAGACCTTCGATGAATGTTGAACGCACCAAAACCTCCGGCAACTCGATGCATCGCTGTGGAAGGGAAGTACATATAGGTACCAATCTGATCCTTGCACTGCATCGTGTAGGTCCAGTTTGAGTTTGGAGTAATAGGACAATTGGTTCCAAGTACCCCATCTTGCCACGACATCTTTCTTTGCCAAACTCCATTCCTACATGGTAAGTACATTTACTAAAATTAGACCAAGATTGTAGATTAACAAGAGCTAGATGTTAGCCTATTAAGGTCATAATTACAATATGTATCTTTATTACTCAAATCCCAACACTAACCATGTCATGAGGAATGGCTCGTCCAATTTGTTATAGATTGAGATAATCAAATTATCATTAGTATCGCAGTTGATCGTTGGACCGGGGAATTGCCCATTTATAAGAATACCCTACAAGTGAATTCAGTTTGAGATCAACAAAAGTTCAATATGATTGTGCTTAAATCAGGCAGAATAATGACTAAGAAAAGAAATTCATGGCTTAACAAATTAACTAACCCTTTGAGGAACTCCAAGAGGAGATATTGTTCCATATGTTATTTCCCAATCATAATATCTGTACGGACTTTCAGCTTGAATTCCAAAAATACTTGAAAAGACTAGAACTCCGAGGAGAAAAAATACGATTGTTATATGTCTCATTTTATAAAGACAGATAATTCAATTCAATCTGCAAAATAAATATACCAAGAATTAGACTAAAATTGAGTTAAATAAATGTCCTACAAAATTCTCTACCAATTCGTTGGCAAGCCTAACATACAACGTCCTACAAGATATAATCTTCACCTCTTCTTATGACATCTTGACTAACATACTTAAGTGTGGATGATCATATATTCATACGTGCAACTTTCTAACAACTTCCAAGCCCACAGAGATCCTGTGTCGCCCATGTGCCCGGCCCGGCAGTCTACCGGTCTCAAAACAAGCATGTCAACTCATCATGCTCATGGGCTGGGGCTAAAATTTTGAAGATGGTGTCTATGAATAACCCCGGCCCGGCTACCGGCCCATTCTGTAACTCCCCCAGGATATTATACACGCCCAACTCAGACTTGAACTTGGAAATAGAAACTCGAAAACTCTACATACAAGCTAAAAATTATAAACATAACCATAGAAATTAAGAACACAAGAAACTAGTAAGATAATTCATTACCTAAAAATGTGTGAAGAATAGATCCCCTCTAAGTATAAAGAAAGACGAGATGCAAAAGAAGATTGCAAGGGTATTTCCCATCAATCCTATTTATAAATTCCATTGAAACTAAAATTAATGCCATGCTGGAGTCAACTGGGATATGTTGCGGCGCACTTCATGCTATGCTTAAAGTCGGCGACGCTACACTCGCCACTTTCTTGCTTGGAGTGTTTTTAACTCTCAATTCTATAATTCATATTTAAATATTATGTTAGTATAAGTTAGGCCCTGTTCTTTTGGACTTATTTTCAGTTCAGTTTAGTTTCAAACAGTCTTTCATGTTGAGCTTTCTCCAAATTCAATTCAGTTCAAATTCTCCCAGTTCAAAAGAACGGGGCCTAACTTATACTAACATAATAATTTTGATTATAAAACCAATTAAATTTGTCTTGCACCAAGTTTAATATGTTTGAATTCAACAAAAGTCGTAATCTTGAGTTTACTAAATGTGAAACAATTAATTTGTTATGTTAGGAATTAAATGAGACGCGTCGGTAATAGAAAGAAGAAGATGAGGAAAGCGAAAGCAGCGGAGCTGAGAACGGATCTTTGAAATAATACAGTATATTAGAAATTTCAATTTCATTAAAACTTCGCTTAATTTTTCCAATATTGATTTGTAGCATCATAAATGTGTCACATGGAAGTAACAGAGGGTAGAATAGAGAGAAAATGAGGGAAAGCTAAGAAAGTAAGAAGACAGTAGGAGTTTTTTGTGGATCCAGTCTACTGTAATTTTTTTAAAAAAAGGCTTTGAATTTTGCTCTTATTTTTTTTATTCTTGTTGAAATTTTGGGGTTTCGAGCATTTTTTCTCTTGTTGTTCACACTCTGGTATCAAAGTTTGAGAGCGGAGATTGAGATACGAAAGAGTGACCTTTCCCGCCATAGCTTTGTAAGAGTAGTCATTGGCTAGTCAACATAGGCAGGTGTTATTCATATACGCTAATGAACTCGATGAGAAAAGCAAACTAATACTAACTCCGTTTCTTTTTAATTGTAACACTTTGACATTTTACACTATTTACAAATTGTACTTTGACCCTCGTTTGTGATTTATACGTGAATAAAAATATAGTCATGTAGGATCTTGTTAGATTCGTCTTAGTATGTATTTTATTAATATGTACTTTTTATAATTTTTACAAATACAAAACTAGAGATATATATCATCAAAGTATTACATTGACATGCGTGAAAAGTGTAAGTGTAACCATTAAAAAGAAAAGGAGGGAGTAGTAATTGTACTATATGCTATGAATAACTAATACTTTCCCTATTTCTTTTTAATCGAAACAATTTGACTATTTTTTACTATTAACAGTTCACTCATTGACCTTGTGCAATGAATAATACGTATAGAAAAAACATAGTCATATGTGATTTTATTTGCTTCGTCTTAAATGTGTATTAAATAAATACTCCCTCTGTTTTTTATCTTTCTCACTTGGAATCTTGACACTATTCATACTTAGAGAGAATCTTCTCAATTTTTTTCAATTTATAAGATAAAATATAGTCATGTGGGGTCTTGTTTGATTCGTCTCAATTAGAACATTATTAATATTTAATCGTTATAATTTTTACTAATATATAATGAAAGATACTTAAGTTCAAAGAGGTGCATTGGGAGACGCACACAGGAAAGTGAGAATGATAAAAAAAACAGAGGGAGTATCTCATTTGAATAATTTTTACAAATATATATTAAGTCAAAATTATTTCTCGACAAGTGTGAAAAACTCAAATGTTGCAATAAAAAAAGAATGGAGGAATTATAATCTTACTTGTACCAATTTAAGTTTGGGCTACTGGAAAAGACTATACATTTTAATCTTGGAGATTGGTTTAATTTTCACTAGGGGCAGTTTGGGGGAGTGGATCCACTTATCCTTCCCCCAATCCCAAAATGTCTAGCGCACTTATCCGACTCTAGTTGACGTACGAGAGATATTCGACCACTAAGAGCTTTTAATACAAAATAGGCGAAATTAACCTCAACACCCTGAACTATAGCACATGTGCACCAAACACCCTCAACTAGGGCCCTGTTCTTTTGGACTTATTTTCAGTTCAGTTCAGTTAATTTCACTTCATTTCAATTCAGTTCAGTTAGTTTTCTCTCACAGTTTTCATTTAGTTCAGTTCAATTCGGTTCGATTCGATTCGGTCGATTCGCCCGTTCGTTTTAGTTCAGTTCAGTTCAGCCCAGTTCAGTCCAAAAGAATGGGGACTAAGACTTATCGCCAGAACACCCCAAAGTACGGACCTGGGTGCACTATATACCATAAATGAGGTAGGTGACCAAAATTCTCACCGGCGATGGGAGATTCTTAATTTATTATTATTATTTTCCATTTCGCACCTAATCTTATTTTCTTATTTTCTTCTTTTTTTACCCATTTTCATTTTCTCTTTCCTCTCCTCATGTCTGATTATAAGGAAGCCAAAGCTTCCTTTTCCATCTTTGTTCTCGTATCTTCTTCATCTTAAGCCAGAGTTGCTGTCTTCGTGTCTTCACCTCAAGTTCCCCTTCTTGACTCATCACCAAGCTATACCAATTGAGCTAAGAATTATGTATTTCCTTACTCACCAAATTGAATAGGAAACAAATTCCCAAAACCCCAAACCCTTCCCATTCTCTCTTGTGTGCGACTCTTTCTCTCTCTTCTGGGTTGTTTCATTCATCGGCGCTGTTGTCTTCGCCGGAAGTGTCTTGGCCGCGTGGGGTTGCTGTTGTGCTGCCAATGTTGCTGTCAGCGTTCAAGTGAGCCACCAACGTCGCTGCTCTCTCTCTCTCTCTCCTCTACGCGTGCTGCTGGTGTTGCCGCTGTTGTCTGTGTTTTGGTGGTGGTTGTTGGCGGTGCTGCTGTCCGTATCTTCTCCGTGCATTTTTCTTTGTTTAAATGAAATGAGAATGGGTAAAAAATAGAACAAAACACTAGGGGAAAAAACCTTAACTGTCACTTAGTAACAAATGCGGTTTTTACAAAACCGCATCAGAAAATCAATTAAAAAAATGGGAAGGAAAGTTGGGAGGAAAATCTGTTGCGGTCCTCTTGTGGACCGCATCAGATTAAAATTCTGATGCGGTTTTTAAAAATCTGATGCAGATTCTAGGACTGCATCAGATTTTTTTTTCCACTAGGATAATTTGGGCCTTAGAAACACTCGGCCTAGCTCATTCGTCCACATTCTTCTCTCGCGCAGCCCAGCGTCCCTCATCTCACCACTTAAATATTATTGGGCCGGACTCTCTCTCACCTCTCCACTTAAAACCTGCCCAGCTCCCTCATCCCATTTGACGCCTCTCTCTCTCATTATCGTAACACCCTCCATTTCACACCCCTCTCTCTCCCTCCATTTCACGCCTCTCTCTCTCAAGTCCCCATATCTCTCTCAATCGCCTATCTTTCTTCTCTCTCTTCCTCACCTAATCGGCGGACTACCACCATCGTTCTTCACCCCAAATTCTCTCCTCCCTCTCTCGTCGTCTGCCTAGCTGCTGCATCATTCATTTCAAGCGACGAAGACCTAGCTGCTGCATCGGCGATTGCACGGCTACGGTAATAGAGGCTATGATGAGAAGAAATCGTGTTCATGGTGCTGAGAGGACCAACACACAAGAAATCGTGTTCAGCCCAAAGTAATTTTTTCGTTTTCTGATTTTCCTTTTTTCATTATAAATTGTGTAATTGTTGTACAATTTCGTAAATATAAGTTGAGTTGTGTAATTATCGTTGTATAATTTTTCATACATATTATAATTTTCTATATTCATGTTATTCCTCTGTATTTTTTGTAATTATCGTACATATATTGTTGTAATTATCGTGGTATAAGTTGAGTTTTTTGTGTAATTATCGTACTATATTGTTGTAGATTGAATATAGTTGGATTGTTAAATTTGATTTTATTTTTTTCTTTTTTTTTGTTGGATTTTTAAATGTTCAATTTGGCTGGATTTGTGCCTTTGTGGATCTAATATAGCTGGATGGGAGGATATACTTGTAGCCTCTAGCCTCTACAGAGTACACAAAAAAGTACTTTATACAAAGCACAGTACTATGCTTTGTATAAAGTGCTTTTTTTTACCCTCACAATTACCTATCTGATGCGGTCATTGTGGAAAACCGCACCAGATAACATAAGTAATTGATGCGGTTTTTCTTAAGAACCGCATCAGTAAATGATTTACTGATCCGGTTTTGGACCGGATCAGTAAATAATTTGGATCTGCTGCGAGCCCATCTGATGCGGACCAAAACCGCATCAGTAAGCTCAATTTTGACCGCATCAGATGGGCTTTTTTCCACTAGTGAAATAAGAAAGGGGGATAATGGAAAATAATAATAGAAAAGTAAGAATCTTCGGTCGCCGTTGATAATTTCGGTCACCTACCTCATTTATGGTACGGAGTGCACCCAGATCCGTACTTTGGGGTGTTATGGCTATATGTCTAGTTAGGGGTGTTTGGTGCACCTAGGGATGGCAGTGGATCCTGGACCCGGATCCGGATCCGTTTTCCTGGACCGGGATCCTAAAATTCAGACCCGTTGGATCCAAGCCCTGCTGTCAGGTCGCAAATCTAGGTCCGGACCCGGATCCGTGATACGTTTTCTCCACTCCACCACCTACAGTACCTCAACAATCCTTCACTCGCTTGATCCCTTCTATCTCCTCTCCACCTACCATTACCAGCCAACCACCAGCGAAGCTAGTCCCCAGCGAAGCTCCCCCTTCTCCATCTCTCTATCCTTCTCGTTAGTGCCAGCTGCCGATCTCCCTTCTCTCTCCTTCTCTCCGCGTCGGAGATTCTAACGTCCTTTCCATCTTCTCGTTCGAGTTCGTAGCATCGACGCCATTAACCAACCTCCTCTTCTTCTTCATCGAACTCGAAGCTCAAGATCGCCATCGCAGGGCACGGAAAATCCAAAATCGCCCCGAATCTGGGAGAAAATTGGTGGGGGTGCTTTCCGATAGTCTGAAGTTCACAATCCGGCAGCCATCTCGCGATTGCGGCTCCACCAGCTTGTTTTTGTTCAATTTTTTTCGATTTTACTTCATTTTTAAAGTTTTGTTGTGATTTTATTGCTGATTTTGTTTAATTAAATTATGGTACTATTGTTGAATTTTTTTTATTTGAAGTTTGTGTAATGTTGCTGATTTTGTTTAGCCGGGAATTTGTGGTAAAATAGTTGAATACTAAGAATGGTGGATGTACCCGTTTAGGACCCGTATTGGACAAGGATCCGTAGGATCCGCAGTATCTGGATCTGGGTCCTACTTTTTGGGACCCGTCGGGTCCAGGTCGGATCTGGATCTAACATCTATAAACGGATATGGATCTGGGTCCTTCTGGACCCAGTCCAGATCTGACCCGTTGCCATCCCTAGGTGCACCCGCGCTATAGTTCAGGGTTTTGAGGCCAATTTTGCCTACAAAATAATATGAAGCTTATGGCAGGCGTCGATCAATTATAAATAAAAAAACTCATATTACCTTATAATTTATTTGCGCTCAAATTAACTTCTATGAACTTGTTACACCTGAATATAACTTATATTTCCTCCAAACTAAAAATAAATAAATAAATATATATATATATATATATATATATATATATATATATATATATATATATATATATATATATATATATATATATATATATATATATATATATATATATATATATATATATATATATATATAGAATTTAAAATATTCATGCATCATCTTGTTAGATTTATCTTAATGTGTAATATTAAATATCAATGCTTAACAAATAAGTATCGATATTTTATAACACTACACATTAATGAGATTTTCGACATCTATTTTACCTTTTTTAATGGTAAGGCGCTAAGAAGAACCCTATTCAATCTCAACTCTCACAGTCACAGTTTCTTATTAGTCTGGCATTTACGTGTTATATACATATATGCTTGAGAGTATAAGAAAGATAAAGGGATCCCTACTCCTAAACACCACAGTTGACAAGATTCGAACCTAAGACCTCTAGCATCAAATATAAGAGTCATGTCAAGTGTCAAGTGACTTACTATTACTTGGTTCGACATCTATAGTACATAAGAAAGTAAAAGTCACTAAAGAAGTTATCCCTCTTAAATTGAAGTCCCCTCCTAGACATATCATTACATATGCGTATAAGGTGTTAAATAAGAACAAAATATATATTAAGTTGGCCCTGTTATTACGTTAGGGAAAAAGATATATAATGCTCTTATATTATATAGTTCAAATATTACCTAGTATATAGATACAAGATCAACAATAAAAGAGGATCAATATTCAATAGGCCGGTAAAAGGAACTTTAATTTTTCCCTCAGAAGAAAAAAAGGCAAGGAATTCGAACTAAGGATTAAGCTCCTTTTTTGCAGTTAATTCGTTAGGAGTCTCCCTTAAGAAAATAATGTCCTAACTTTCCTCATGTACCCACACAAAAAAACTCCTTCTTTGCGGGAAGATTGACTAGTGTCATTTCTAGGCTCACAGCAACTCATCTACGGCACGTGATGACTAACAATATTGACATAACCGAATTTAATTTGGGCATTTGACCTTCGCAATTTCCATGTTAGGTTTCCTTAGTCAACACACGGTAGATCTAAATATGCCATTAGATTCGCCAATCTGGTACTAATAAGTGCAACTCCAATAGTTGTCCAAAAGGACTTACTACCAATTATCTAAATTTTTTAGCAATTAGCTAAATCTTTAAAGTGTTTATGTGAGTTTGTTTTGTCAAGCCAATTTGCTCTAATTTGCTAAGCAAAGAAGTGTGGGACCACATGAGGAGAAAGGAATTTGTAGAAACTTACCAAAGAGCATTCGAACACATCCATATTTTTCCTTTTTGAGAAAGAATATGTCTTTACATACGTTCGCGCACACACATATATACATATACATCTATGTATACATACAACATTTTTTTTTGCGCCTTTCGGAAGCCGGTAGATGAATTAATTTCCTCTGCCGCCCTCGCACGGACCACTCACCCAGAGGCCCAACAAGCCCCAAACACCCCTCCCCCCCAACAATATTAAAATTTTGCTTCCACCAAGATTTGAACCTTGGTCTCCCATGTGGGAGATAGGAAGCCATACCATTGGACCCAAGGGTCCTTGGTATGTATACATACAACACGTTACACGTGTGTGTGTGTGTGTGTGTGTAAGAGAGATAGAGTGTGTGTATTTGTGTAGAGTCAGACACGATACTCTCTTAAAGTCGATTTCAATTATATTCTTTATTTCTTTATTTAATTCAATTCATTCAAGAAATAACAAGAAGTAGCATTAGCTTACCAATGTGGGCTTAAATTACAACATATTAGAATTGAATTACAGTAGCATTTTGCATTCTCTTGATCTTATTAACCATGTGTTTTGGCAATTTATATTTGGTACAAAAAAATTTATTCTGTATTATTGTTTTTCTGTGATATGGCGTTAATTATTAAAATTGCTCAAATTTTTTAATTAGGCTTCATTCTCTTCAACTTATTTTAACTTATTTATGAAAAAATAAGCTAAAATAAGATAAGTTCATATAAGATAAAATAAGTTCATATCAGATAAGATAAAATAAGTTCAGATATAAAAAATAAGTCTAATAATACAAACATAATCAAGTATAATAAGTTTAGTTAAGATAAGATAAGTTCAGATAAGATAAAATAAGATAAGTTCAAATAAGATCAGTTTACATAATATATGATACGTTCAGATTAGATAAGATAAGTTCAGATAAAATAAGATAATTTGAACATAAGTTGAAACTTCTGTTGGTATGAATCGGAATCTGTTCTTGCTTCATCCGAAGATGTAAAATCGTGTCTTCTTGCCAACGATAGTAGAGATCAATGTCTACTTCTAGACATGTCCAGAATCATATCCGTTGTAAGTCCTGTCCCACTCCTGTTGATACAAAGAGCAAACTCAGTGCCACTACTGGGGATACTTATGATGATCTGACGCAGTATCGTCGCCTTGCTGGTGCATTACAGTATCTCACATTCACTAGACCTGATATCTCTTATGCTGTCCAGCAAGTTTGTTTACACATGCATGCTCCAAAGGTAGCTCACATGGATGCCTTAAAACGCATCCTACGTTATGTTCAAGGCACTCGTTCTTATGGATTGCATTTGTATAAATCCAAACCTGATTCTCTTATATCTTACACTGATGCTGATTGGGGTGGATGTCCTGATACTCGCCGCTCCACCTCTGGTTATTGTGTGTTTCTTGGTGATAACTTACTATCTTGGTCTTCTAAACGCCAACCCACTCTCTCCAAATCAAGTGCTGAAGCTGAATATTGAGGGGTTGCTAACGTTGTATCTGAATCTTGATGGTTGCGCAATCTACTCTTGGAACTTCAGTGCCCTATTCGTAAAGCCACCATGGTTTACTGTGACAATGTTAGTGCCATTTATCTCTCCAGTAATCCTGTCCAACATCAACGTACAAAACACATAGAGATGGACATTCATTTTGTACGTGAAAAAGTTCAACGAGGAGAGGTGCGTGTTCTTCATGTTCCATCTCGTTATCAAATTGCTGACATCTTTACAAAAGGACTTCCGCGCGTACTATTTGATGATTTTCGAGACAGTCTCAGCGTTCGCCAACCTCCCGCTTCGACTGCAGGGGTGTAATAGAATATGGTCAAATATTCCTTTGCATATTCCTTTGTCTATATTAGGCTACTGTATATCTTGTATAGCTAATTTAGGATTATTGTATATCTTCTAGTCAAAGTTTTCCTTAAATTGTAGCTTAGTCAATAACGTGTATTATGTTATATATATTGACAATGATCAATAGAAAAGGCAGGCAATTATCTTCTCTCATTTAAGCTTTCAAGAATAGCCCAGTTGAATCGTTCCGAATTCGAGATTATTGCAGTATTATCGGGATTCATGCTGGTGATCACAACGCCATTGCCAAGACCCAAGGTGCAAGTATAGTCAAAAGAAAGAGTAATATGAGTTTATTTCGAATTCAGGTTCACCAACATCATCTATTCTAATGTGTAATCTTCAAAAGTGGATGGAAGAAAATCTCACTCTCAATAAAGTCCGTCATGGAAAAATCCCTTGGAATGTCTTGTTTTCTTTTACTTTATGGGAAATTTGGAAAAGAAGAAACAATTGGATTTTTAAGAAAAAGAATGAAAATGAGGATGTTTTTATTAAAAATTTGACGTGGTTTGCTCAAGAATGGTACTTTGCACAACCCAACCCCATGAACCATAAAACCAAAACAACTTTTCCAACCACCCCAAGTTGGCAACCCCCTCCGCGTGACACTTTAAAAATCAATGTGGATGCTGCTTTTTTGCCCGCTAATCTTGAAACAGGTATCGGAGGTCTTTGTAGAGATCAAAATGGATGTTGGCTCAAAGGTTTTGTTGCAAAGAGTTTCTGCAGAAATAGTAAGGCAGCGGAGGTTCAAGCTATCCTTCTCGGCCTTCAATGTGCGCGAAAGGAAGCTTGGAGAAACTATACCATCGCCTCGGACTGCAGCCAGGCAGTGACCGAGATTAAGTCCAAAGAGGAAAGAAGAGATGAACTAACCAGACTAGTCAAAATGTGCAGGATGTTCCTAGAGCAGGATGGAGGTCAGCTCGAGCATGAAAAAAGAGAAGCTAACACCCCCGCTGATGAGATGGCAAAGCGTGCAAGAGAAGACCCACGTAGCTATTTTGGGATTGAATGTATTTTATCCCCTTCCCCGGCTTGTACTAAACTTATTATGCTAGATAGTTGTTTGGGCCAAAACTTTCCTAACTCAAATGGCACAAACAGTGAAGCTGTAATGCTTAACAGGGCTATGCCCATAAATTAATTTATCCATCGCCGTTTTAAGTCAAAAAAAAAAAAAAAAAAAAAGTTGTGACTAAAAATGTTAGCCATGGCCTCAAAGCTTGTTGATGAAAGAAAGTGTTTGAAAATTGCAGAAGTGTGTAGAGATTTCTAAGAACCCTCTCGTTAGATGGGTTTCATTTTTTTTAAGTACCCATCAATCGTCATTAATGTTAATCATTAATCAGTATATATATATATATATATATATATATATATATATATATATATATATATACACAAGTTTTCTTGGGAAACAAGCTCTAACTTATAATCCAAGAAAGAATATCCTGAAATATAATTAGACTTAACAAATATATCAACTAAATATCTTAACAAATATATCAACTAAATATCTTAACAAATGTCGTTAGATGTGACTAATATTGACAAATGACTTCTGAAATCGAATTGAACATAAAACATTACAACACGTAGTGTGAAGTAAGGTCCAATGCAACAAGTATATATTTTTTTATTTAGTGGAGTGGAGCAAATTAGGTGTTTGTTAGCTACATTATTTTCACCTTATTTTTAAAACTTATTACTCCCTCGTCCTAAACAATCAATCAATCAATATATATATATAAAGGAGGAACTTTTCGGGAGCATAGGGAGCTCCTCAAGATTTCGAGCTCATATAGCGCGCCACGTAGGATTGCCACGTCATCAATTTATATTTTTATTTTTTACAAAAATAGAGCTCTAGATGATTTAAATACATATAAGGAGATTTGGATAAGCAAAAATTAGAGTTTGAATTTGAATCAACAATCTAAATTATTATATCATGAAAATTGTGTATAACTTTTGCTACGTAATTCGGAATATTATAATTTTTGTACCATTGGAGAGTACTCGAAATATGCTTCGAAATAAGATCCATTTATAATATAGTTGTACAATTTATGAAATATAGAGCGCCATGTATGATTGTCATGTCATCAATTTTTATTTTTATATTTTTTCTAAAAATAGAGTTCTACATAGATTTAAATACATATAAGGAGTCTTGGATAAGCAGAAATTAGAGTTTCGTTTTGAATGAACAACCTAAATTATTGTATTATGTAAATTGTGTATAACTTTTGCTACCTAATTCAGAATATTATAATTTTTGTACCATTAGATAGTGCTCAGAATATGCTTTGAAATAAGATACATTATATATTTACAATATAGTTCTCCAATTTATGAAATAGAGAGCGCCAGTTAAGATTGTCATGTCATTATTTTTTATTTTAAATATTTGAAAAAAAATAGAATTCTACATATATTTAAATACATAAAAGAGTTTTGGATAGGGGAAAATTAGAGTTGCGTTTTGAATAAACAACCTAAATTATTATATTATGTCAATTGAATTTAACTTTTGCTACCTAATTCAAAACATTATAATTTTTTTACCATTGGAGAGTGCTTGAAATATGCTTCAAAATATGATCTATTTACAATATAGTGTTACAACTCATGAAAATATATTAAATTAGATGCATTTTAGGACATTATTTAGTCTTTTTTTTAGATAAATATAATAATGGCTATAAGTATTAAGTATAGTGTATTATATGTGATTATAACATTTGATTATAGGTCCAATTTACAGGATTAAACATATTATCTTTCAAAACCTCAACCTTACTCAACTAAACTAAAACAATATAGTATTGCAACAAAATTTATTAACTAAAATCTATAGCGATAAAGTTACATATTAGAGTTTTGGATTATGAATAAATTAGAGTTTGATTTAAATAAAACATCCTTAGAATATTATAAAGAGCTCCACCTAAACATGTCATGTCATTCTTATCAATTTTTAAGAAAGTATTCTTTATGTCCTGCACCAAATAAATTATTACCCTCTACTTTCTTAAAGTATCATTCGGGTATTATTCATGTTAAAATTGTATTAGCTATTGTTAGTCATACCTGTTATTGGGATACCATTTAATTGGTTTGGACATGGTTTTTAAGGAAATAAAAAATGGGTAGTCTAGCATAGAGGTACCTCTTTAGTTAACTAGAGTATGAGACAAATAAATCCTTATTAAAGTAAACACAACTTTATAAGGCAATTTGGGTAATTAATGATGGTTTTATTAACATAAAGTAAAGGTAATATTGTCAACTGTAGTTTCTTTTTTTTACCAAAAGTGGAATGGTTCCAAAAGATGAAACTACCTAAAGTGGTAATTGTTGTAATAGAAAAAGAACGGAGGAAGTATGTAAATACAATGATCTTGAAAAATCTCAGTTTACAACAACACAAAATCAACAATAATTTTAACAAAAAATTTACAATAAAATAAAATAAACAACCCGTGCAACGCACGGGCTTCAAACCTAGTAGGATCTATTTCTATTTACACGGTCTTTAAGATATGTCATTTTTCTGGTGTTATTTGCAAGATATATTTTTGAACATTAATAGATTTCAAACATCTGATAATTTGAACATAAATGATGACGCAATCTTAATTAAAAAGATATTATACTACATTATTAAATTTTATTGGACTTGAAAAGACCAACAATTTCAAAGACTAGTTCACAAACTTTTATATAAGGCTGGCCACAGCTTGAAAAAATGGTATGACCAGCTAATAAAAGGTCCAAGCGCTTGCCAGATAACGGAGCCCATACGCTATAACGAAGCCCAAGCGTTAATCTGTTTTCAACTAACAAAAAGGCCCATATGGGGTTACTTTTTGTAACAGGGGACTACTTTTACTGAATCTAGGGGTTTTTTTTTCTAATGCTAAGGTGTTAATTTTAGTGAAACTAGGAGTTACTTTTTCGAATGCTAAGGGATTACTTTTACTGAAACTAGGGATTACTTTTTGTAATGCTAAGGGGTTACTTTTACTGAAAGTAGGGGTTACTTTTTGTAATTATAAGGGGTACTTTTACTGAAATTATGGGTTCATTTTTTCTGAAACTAGGAGTTATCTTAGATTTATGCAAGGTTTTTATATGTTGCGCAAGGGGTTACTTTATATTTATGATGTGGTTACTTAATATTTATCCAGGGATTACTTTAGGTTTTGTACCATGGCCTACGGGTTACTTTACACTTATGGAGGGGTTACTGTTGTTATCAGTTGGGAGTTACTTCATATTTTGTGCAAGGGTTACTTTACATTTATTATAGGGTTACTTTATACTTATCCAGGACTTACTTTGTAGTTTATACAAGGCCTTAATTTACACTTATGCAGGGGTTAGTTTAGATTTATAATGGAGTTACTTTATACTTCAGTAGGAGTTACCTTAATTTATGCAAGGGTTACTTTTTTCTCTCTCTCCCTTTTTACTGTCACTATTTCAGTCTTCCATTTTCAACCATTTTCTCTCTCCTCTTTTCTCTTTCTATTTCACTTTATAAATAAATTCCAGCTGCCATTTTTTCATGTTTGAAACCTTGAATTCAGAGAAAAGCTTTAAAATCGAAGGATCATCATCATCAAAGGAAGACGACGACGAAGAAGACGAAGTTTCAAAAAAATATGATATATGTTTGAAAGAATTTGTTGATAATATCGTCTTCATATTGACATTCTTCGTGATTTTCCAGACCCAGAAGTTGCAACGAGTCTTCGGCTTGTTCGATTTCCATGGATTATATTGATTCTTGATATTCACGAAATTCGAAGAAATTTGTGAAAACAATAAGCAGCAAGGAGCGAGGAAAGAAGCGAATAGTGAGCATGGAGGAGCTACAGCTCCATTACTTTCTTAATGACGCGCGTGACTGCACGATTTAGTTTCCATATGTGGCGTGTTCCACAAAAAATGCGTTGATTATAGTTTATTTGTGCCATCAAGAAGAACAATAAGATTGGACAGATTTGGAAGGGTTAGCATGTATGACTGTACGAGCATACCTGGTTAAAGATTATTAAAAAACGGTAGAGTATATATTATTTTTGTAAAGGCTGTGTTAGTTAGCAAGATATTAATTACAAGTGGATGGAATCGATTTGATTAAAAATAATTGCAAAAAATTAAATTTAAAGTGACGGCACGGTAACATGCACTGTGTTTCAACTGAAATTGAGATTTCAACATTGAGTTGTACACACTGCATAAGCGGATAATAAATAGCAATAGAAACACAAAAGAGTTTTATGCTACGTTAGGTAAAGTGAATTTCATTTGAAATCCTGGAATTTGTCAAATTAGTTGTTTGGATAACCAAGAATTTTATACAAATTCTACGAATAAGCCTATGCAGGTCCAATTTTGAAGGATTTGAAATGTCAGGTTTTATGATGTCATTTGAATTTCCCAACAATACAGCCACTTCCTTTTTGTTCGACCGGGCCTAAGTCTAACAAGTTGCCTTGTGATCTTCGTCACCATCTCACCATCAATATTGGATGATCATCAAATCATTCATTTGCCTTTCTCACTCTTCTTCTTCTTCTTCTTCATAAAATCTGGGCTGCTTTGGTAAACTCCATCACATCATCATCTTCATCTTCTTAATTTGTTCATTTTTTACATCCTAGTATTTAGATTTTTTTTAGGAGAGAGAAAAAAGGTAGTATAGAAGTTTGGGATTTATCTTTGTTTTTCTTTTTTCTTTATTTGAATAAAGAGAAGATTGATATTTCATTTTTTTTGTTCAATTGCATTTCTCTGTGAAGATAGCAATTGAAAGTTTATATTTTACATCTAATATTCTACAGTAAAACTTTTCAATAAATAACAAGATGTGAAATTCCAGCATTAAAATTTTCATGATTTCCAAACATGGATTTTGGAATTGAAATCCAAGATTTCAAATGCTGAAATTCAATTGAAGAATTTGAAATGAATTGCAAGTTTCCAAACATAACCTTAATGTGGTTCAATATCTACTCCGAGATCCAAAGGCGGATCCAGCATTTTATGTTTGGGGGATCCTCACCAAACTATCTAAGAACATAATGAGTATGATCGATAATGAAATTGAACAATAATTTCATGATACATATAGACAATGAGAACCGAGTTGCAAATTTGACAATTTATATTGTTAATGTTAGGTATTAAAAAAATACTTTTATTATATTCTATTTTCATACTACATCAATCTTTTTGATATATGTTGCACTATAACTTTTTATATGGAAGAAATTAACTTTAAGATCCTAAACACACAAGTTTAACCATTACTCCCTCCGTTTCATTTTAATTTACTCACTTCACTTTGGGGGAGAACCAAGGAATAAGTACAAAAGTATGAGAGAGAAACTGAAAAGGTGGAGAGAGAAACTGAAAAGTGAGAGAGAGAAAGTAAAAAGTGGGTTAAACTATTAAAAAGAGTGGATGACATGGGTGGAAAAAGAGGAGAAAGTAGATGTGACATGTTACCTAAAATAAAAAACGCAACAGTGTGTAGATCAAAAAAGACCAAAAAGGAAAGTGTGTAGATTAAAATGAAACGGAGGGAGTATTTTTTACCATTATTTTTTTAATAACTTATCTATTACAAAAAAAAAGGGTTGATAATTAGATAGTGTACCTAGAGATTATAAAGTTTATAATGTGATCTTGCATAATGATATTTTTTACTTGGTTAAATTTAGTCTATATATGAAAATTCGCTTATTTGAATTGTCGCATTTATCTGAGCGAATAAAGCAATTGTTGGATTGAAAATCCGATTGTTAAAGACTTGGAGTTGGACATAAGAACAAATGAATTTTTAGTCCTTAAGTACATAAAAGAAATGGATAGAAAATACAAAGAAGAAAAAAAAGATATATTAGATGTTGTTGGTTCGTAAAGAAGGAAAAAAGGAGAAAAAAAAATATATTGGATGTCGTCGGTTCGTTGCACATAATGATGTAGTTAATTAATTTGTTTCATCTTCTAAATGTGACTTGAAGAAGTATGGAACCCGACTGGTAGTGTATGTAAGACAATGGTAGCCGCACGGCCGAACTAACCACTGGAGCAATTAGTCTTTGTTAGGAAATTTGCTTTTATTCTACTACTCTGGGTTTCACGCCAACAACAAAAAAAAATAGGAAAATTGGATTTTAATAATCCAACCTTTAAGGGGTCTTCTTAAAACAGTCCCACTTATGAGTTATTATTTACTAATCCAACCTTTTGGGGTTGTCTTCCCATAATGGCCCTAGGTGACTTGTGACCTGGACATCAGGTAATTTTTTTTCTTTTTTCCTCCTCTTACTCGCTTCTCTCTCCTCTTCCTTCTTCCACTGACCACCACCGGTCACGGGAACACCATCTCTCCACCCAAAACACCAGCCCACCACACTCCACCACCCGAAAAAACCTCACGCCACCCCAACAAAAACAACCCCACCTTACACGAAACCATCAATGCACCACCCGAAACCGCATATGCAACACCCAAAACAACCCCAACCCACTCAGAATAGCTCCAAATTCTTGCTTGAAACTTGCTAATTTCTCCATATCTGAGTGAGAGGAAGCTATGGTCTTACTTTCTTCGATTTTGTTGTGTTTTCTGGACAATTTCAGGTTCGAAATTCACGTGGTCTTAGGGAGAGTTTTCCCGGCCAGTTCGGGTTTTGAAGTTTTCGAACTTCTGGTGGTCTTGCGCACGATTTCCGGCGCGATTTGGCTCGGCGGTTGAAGTTCTTCTTTCTTTTTTTTCGTTCATTTTCCCCTACTTTTTTTTTATTTTTCGCGGCGACATGAGGTGGTCATCGTTATCGGTGGTGGTACTGGGGGGAGGCCTGCTCGGGGAAGCGCGGGGGAGGGGGGTTGTAGGGGTTGGGTGAAAGGTTAAAGGGAGATGCGAGGGGTAGAAAGAGACGAAAGGAGAGGAGATGGGGGGGAGGGCGACAGGGGCATGGGGCGAAGGAGAGAGGTTGAGGGGTGGCGGGGGGTGGGCGAGACACAAAGGTTGGGGTGGGGGGCTTGGCTACTGCGAGGGGTGGGGGGACCGTAGGGGGTTTGTTGTGGGGGGTGGAAACCGGGTGGGGCAAGGGGGGGTGGGGTGGGGCTGCGGGGGCTCGAGTGGGGTGGGGCTATAGGGGGCTAGGGTGGGGGCTAGCATGGGGTGGTGGTATTGGAGCTAGGTGGTGGTGGTTATGGAGGAAATGAGGTAGAGGAGGGAGGGAGAAAATGGTACGACCAATGAGAGTGTAACACGTGTCACACTTGACTGTTATGCCGTCCACTAGACACTGGCATGGGCGGGGCCGGCCTGTTCACGGGCTCGGTCCGCGCGGCTCGGGGAAATGGGTGGGTCGGGCCGGGCCCGAGCCCGTGAGTGGCGGGCCGTGCCGGGCCGGGCTTGAAATTTTCGAGGTTTTGTCCACGGCCCGGCCCCGGCCCACGGGCCCGCGGGCCGGGCTCGTGCCTCCTGCGGGCCTGGCCCGTGTTTTATGTTGTTTTTTTGTATTTTTGACGGTTTTAGGCTAAAAACACAAAAGAAAGTAGCGTTCGGCCCGCGGGCCGCCCACGCGGGCTCGTGCCGTGCGGGCCTCGAAATTAAATTTCTTGACCGTGGCCCGCCCACGGCCCACGGAGCGGACAACGGGCCGGGCCGGGCCTTGAACGGGCTCGTGCTGGGCCGGGCCCAAACCGGGCGGCCCGCGTGCTGGCCCGGCCCATGCCCAGGTCTACCGGTCACAATAGGTCAAGGAACATTATGAGAAGATACCACCAAAAGGTAGGATTATTCAAAAATAACCCATAAGTAGGACTGTTTTAAGAAGACCGCTTAAAGGTTGGATGATTGAAATCCAATTTTCCCAAAAAGTATATATTTTTTATTATTTGGGGGGTTGTGCCTCCCAGGACGCTTCATGCATGGGTCCGCCCCTACTGAGATCTACATCCACCAAATCCACTAATAACGAATTTCCTAATACCTCAATCAAGGTACAAGTCCTCATTACTAACTCTAGTAGTGCTCCCCAACACTTAACTGTAAGTGTTGCTGCTAAATTGAATGAAATAAAAACTCATGTACCCAACCCAACACTCTCGATAATTATGAAAAATTACAGAAATGATCTCCTCAAGAAACGCTTCTTAATCGGATACGATTTTTCCTAAGTAATTTACTTGGCAATGTCAGTAGTATTCTCCTATACTTTGTACCACTGATTTCGGTTTTGTCTTGTAAAGCCCGGTCAAAAATATGGAAACCGTGTTTCTAAAATACTAAAGAGATGGTAAATCTTCAAAAATATAGTCATAAATCTTCCTTGTTTAGAGATATGATAGAATCAATTAATATAATAGCATATCTCTTAATAATAGAAGTAATCTTTTTACTAAACAAGAAATTATCTTCCAAAATGTATCCTCTTTTATGAAATTAGATTTTTATAAAGATATTATCTTAATTAATTAAGAAATCAAAATTTAAAATGTTTTAGAAAATATTTTTATTTTATGTAAAATTCATTATTGTAAAATGTGTGTATTCTAATTATTTATACTACTAACTCTAGTAGTCATAAATAATTATAGTAATCATATTTTAAACAATATTTTACTCATAACAAGCTTACTAACAGTAGGCATGAAAATTTCATTAAATGTCACGTCATCATTTTTGACCTATCAAAGTCAATCATTGACTTCCATAAATATATGAATGATAAGTAAAATTGATTGATATGAGCTTATAATTATTTTGGTCTATTTTAATAAATTATCATTTAGTTGATGGGTTAAAGTTTAGTGATAAAACTGGACTATCTTAAAATAATGGCAATGAGGCCCATTAAAAGGATTTGCTACTAGCTAACCCTAACCCTAAAACCCTAAAGGGGGGAGAAAAACATAAAGCAAAACCTAAACCTCTTAAATACTCTATCTGCCAATGAAGTCACATCAAACTCTTTCCCCAGAAGAATGATAACAAGATCAACCTTGGACGAGATCATTCCCGAAGACCCTTATTCAAGAAGATCATATTTGTTCGTGAGCAACAACAAATCAACATCAAATCCTTCATGTAGAAGAAGAACAACAAGCATACAAAACTGAAATGTCGTTATTCTACATCAAGCATTCTTGAACAAGATCTAGCCCAAAGGCCCTTATTCAAGAAGACCAAAGGCGTTCGTGAATTGCAAGCTCAAGTACACGTGGAGATCGAATCAAAGGATCAAAATATTAGAGATTGTAGCCCAAATACAAAGATCGATAAAATATTATTTTGTTTCATAAAGTTTGACTCTCTATTTTGTATATTTAAAATTTGTGTTTACATTAACATTTAATTTACCAAGTAAATCAACTGTTATATAGTTTGCTATATTGAAAATTTTAGCTACTCTTGAATCTTCTTTCTTCAAACTTGAGCATCCGACTTTCCAAAATCAAACATTGCATCAAAAGAAAATACTTATACAACAATGCACGATGCAACATAGCTTATATTTGTCATCATCAAAACTACTTACGGCCCGTTTGGTTAGTGGTTATAAATAGTGGTAATGGTAATGAAATTTAGTGTAAATTTGTAAAGATTTTCACATGTCCATGACCATGGGAATGAAACTTTATCACAAAACATGGGTTTCCCTTTATAAATTTTCATTACCACCCAATACCACATTCCCAAGTGGTAATGGATGGTAATGAGATTTTAGGAAGAAAATGGATATTTTGTGATGAGCTAGCATTACCATTGGTAATGACATTGGATTTCTAGTACAAATTTACACTATAATGCATTACCATTCCCACCATTTATAACCTCTTACCAAACGGGCCGTTAAGGTCATTAACAATGTGTAAACCCATAAATCGGAACATATATATGTCAGTAAATTATGACGTTGTTGTGACTACGTTGAAATTGCTACATGGCAAAATCCTTGAAGGTTTAATACAAAAGTCTCAACTAAGTGTAAGAGTAATATAGAAACTAATACAGTGTATCAACTAATAATTAACAGCCTCCCCACATTTACGTACATTTGGAGGAATGTCATTTTCTGTGGTGAGGCTTGGTTCATCATTCCACACCCTGAGATACACTTGTTGTCCTAAATATTGTCTATGCCAGATTGCTGACCTCAAATTCCACATTCCCTTGTTATCCAGAGATACTAGAACTGCTGTCCATGAGTTTCGGTACACCTGCCAGTTAATCAAAAGAATTAAGATGAAATAGGACAAAGCATTCATTTAGTTGATTGAAATTTGTTCAGAGTATATATTAATCCAGCATCCAAAAGTAATTCTTTTAGAAATCATGGAGTATCTTTTAGATCGAGCTTATATTAAGTGATACGATAAACACGGACGCTATATGGTAAACATGGGTGATAATTACTTTTCATACATTAAATGATATAAGTTTGTGTTATACTTTTTCTGTTTCTTAATAGATGCATTATATCGATTCGACATGCAACTTACTAGTCAATACACAAATTTGATCATCAATATTTATAATTAAATATTATATAAAAATAATATTTTGAAAATATACAAGAGATTAACCCAATAGCTAGTAATATAATGATATTCATCTTTATATATTAGTACTTAAATATTGTCAGAATTATTTTTCAAATATTATTAAAAGTCAATATAATACATATATATAAAAAAAAAAAAAAAAGGGAGAAAGTATATGTCACCATAAAAGACAAAGTGGAAATTTATGTTATAGGACTTATTCGAGTTCAATAATTCAAGAGTGCTAAAAGAAAAGTTCAATTAAAAGAAAAAAGTTATAGCGAGTCTAGAGTTTTTTTTTTTTGACAAGTTTTATAAGTGAATTTTATATGAAATCTAATATGTTCTAAATCACATTGTTCAAAAAGGTGGCATAATAATAATCTAAATAAATATTAGTTTTGAAACTTATTGTGGTTTACCTGGACAGTACTTCTTGATACAGCATCCATCAAATTGTAGCTCTTCCTCATTTTTGGACTCCATTCACTTGTACCATATCTGAAATATTTACCTTCCATGTATCAGAATTGAGAATTCAAGATATCAAGATAACTTAACAAAGGTGACTTTTTTCCTGTCACATTCTAATCTATCCGGAATCAATTGTCACATTGTCTTAATCAACTTTTCATAAATTAGTATGTTCTCAATTAATATGCTCATTTGAATTTGTATTCGCTTACATCTAAATGAGCATCAAATGAATGCATTATTCCTATAAATACAGAGTGCCTCCTAAGTCCTCAGAACTTGTACCAATAAATAAACATTATTCACTTATTGATTGCATACTAAAAATAGACCTATAATTGTAGCTTCTTTTAACTCTTTCTCTACAATATACTCTGTCAAAGTACTATATGACATAAGCAAAATCTAATTCTATTTTTCAAACATCTAAAAATTGTAAGCTTACCCAACGACGAAGAAATTGTAGCCATCAAGATGCCAAGATTGAGTGGTTTTCTCATTGTTTTGGAAGATGATTTCTACAAAATCATGAAGAGCCAAGCCAAAAACCGGGGTGCCTTGGACCATAGGACCTGGTGTGGGTTTATCCCTACTGGTCTTAAGGTCGAAAGCACCAGGAATGTTGTAATAATCAGCAAGCTTTAATGGTGTCGTTGGATTTACATAGGAAATATTGTTAACTCCGTAATGCAACTTGCCATTAATCTTCTCAGCTGAATTGCCCAATATGATTGTTTTTGTGATGTTTATTTCCCCATAACGGAATGATCCTTGGGGGTTTGGCCTTGCAGCATTGGCGGTTAGATTCCTTCTACATAATTTTTGAATAAAGTAGCATATGGTTAGCTATGAAGCACATAAGGTTACATAATAGATAGGATAATATGACTATTAACTCGACTTGGAAAAGTTGATAAGTGAACAATTATTAGCTCACAATAATTTAATCCTAGACTCGAGCTATATTTGAAATTATTTTTACATAATTTAAATTTGTCTAGGAAAGATCTTAATCCAACCTGAACTAACCAACCTGAATATTTTTCATAAATTATGATTGATTTACCATACTAATTGGTAATAGACTTGTAATACCCCGATTTCAAACACAATAGTCATGATCCAAATTACTCATTTTCCACCTCCACATCCACAACAATGGCTATGAAACCAGGGGAGGATCTTAGTTGGAGCTGGTAAGGGGTCTACCCCCCTGATAATTTGTATTGTCATATTGGATATAATAAATATGTTGTATATAATATTAAACCAAACTTGTGGTGTAATGGTTAAAAGTTCAACTTGGCCCTCTTAAGTTTTTGGTCCAAGATCCGCCACTGTATGAAACGTTATAAAGTAGATAAAAGAGGATAATGTACCTGATAGTTCTAGCTTGCTTCATGGACCCGTGAAGCTCATAAGCAGGGGGATCAGGGACAGGACCAGAAGGCCTAACATTTGAACCATCATAATGTAGGATTGCAGTTGAAGTATGAGTTGGTCTCGTAAAACGAGTCGACGCAACAATGTAATAGTCCTTGACTTCACCGTTGAGAGTGACCAAGAAACTCAGGGATTGTCCTGGATGTATATCAAGTGAGTCATAAATTTCTTGGAGGACATGAGAACCTTCAACCTCGACCAACTTCATTGTATGGCTTTGAATCCTAATGTTGATCGAAGTCATGATCCCTCCATTTACCACTCGAAACAAGTAGGTTTTCCCGGCCTCACCAGTGTAAACCCTATCAGTACTATCAGTTTGAAGTCCATTAATGAGTAGGCCATCAGGCATTGGCATACCATATCCATAATCTAGCCTTTTTTGAAGTACCTACACAGAGTTATATACCGCCTCAACATTACTACTACCTCCGTTATGGAATATACCTGTTTCACTTTGATTTTTTGCGCTATTCACATACCTCATTTTGATAATTTTGTTTTTGGTATAATCTTCCTTAGGAGAAATAGACACATATAATTCAAAGTTTCACCATTTTTGTAATTAATCGCAAAATTCTACTTACTCAAGTATGATCCTACTTTTCCTAGATGACTTTCTCAAAATAATCTCAAGTGCTAATAGATTTAGTAAACTCACCTTGTGGTCAGTCTTGTACCAGTCTCCAATAAGGAAAGAAAATTCGCCTGCTGGCTCAGGGTAAGGAAGAGGAATGACCGATCTTCTACGAACGTTGATGATACCAAAACCACCAGAAGCTCGCTGCATCAACGTGGAAGGGAAGTACATGTAGGTACCAATTTGATCCTTGACTTGCATCTTGTAAGTATAGTTCCCCCTTGAAGGAATAGGACAGTTGGTTCCGAGTACCCCATCTTGCCAGGAATTCTTCCTCTGCCAAACACCATTCCTAAGAATAAAACACGACTTAAATGAGCGCGCTTTGATTAAGAGTGTGTTCTATTCAAATTAAAGGTTCATGCTAAGAAAAGCTAATGGGAACTAATTATATTGATAGATATCAGAAGGAATTACTGAATACTAACCAGGTCATGAGGAATGGCTCACCCAATAGATTGATAATAGTGACAATAATATTGTCATTGGTGTTGCAATCAATTGTTGGACCCGGAAATTGTCCATTTATAAGTATACCCTGCAAATGAAAGCAAAGATTTAGTAATTGCTAAAATCAATGATAAACAACAAATGACTAGTGTAGATTCTGATATAAATCAAAATATGCCTAGAATTATATAAAAGCTCTAATAAATCTTGTTTCAAGGTGTGATTTATGTAACCAACCCGTTGAGGGCCGAAATTCCCTGGATATATCCATGCATATGATAGTCTCCAAGTATAGTATCTGTACGGACTTTCTGCTTGAATCCCGGATATACTTGAAAAAACTAAAAATCCGAGGAGGAAAGACAGGAATAAACTCTGTCCCATTGTATGAGAATTTGATGATGGTAATGAATCTGCTAAGGAAACATGAAGTACGAATAATCAATAATAATTAGACTGAATTGCGGTAACAAAACATAATGCATTGTACGAATTCATTAGCTAACTAGTCAATTTGCGAAGTTTTAATTGTGTGGCATAAAGGCCCTTCTACAAGAAACACTTCTAGCTCTTAACATGATACGTGCAACTGCACACACTAGTACAAATCAAATATATTGCCTAAATGCAATATAGTTTTAGAATATATAGAAAGTGTATAGTATCTACAAAATATTTGTTAGTAAGCACCTAATTACATCCAGTGTGCAAGAGCGGATCAAAAGTGACTGACACTGTTTTGGGTTAAAAATTTCAAACTCAAAGTGAATAAGTGGATTTGAAACTTATATTAGAGACAAGAAAAAACATAACTTTACCAATAATATTATATCGTGACTAAATCAAGACATTCCGAATGACATTTGTGAAAACTAAATTGGAACGAGAGGAGTAACAAAATACATTACCTAACAATATGAGCACAAATCGAACCTCCCCCTCCTTGGAAGATGCAAAAGACGATTATATAAGGATTGCAAGGGTGAATTTCCTAGAATCAACTCTTATAAAAAATTTCAATTATAATACTTCATTATATTATTACTAAAATGGATTACAGGTGTCAGATTGCAGCTTGGATCCACTTTCTTGCATGGAGTATTCTTTACTTTCTCTATCTACATAAAATCCGCCTTAATATTTTTATAGAAGCATTTGCTAAATTATTTATTATGATTATAGCAAGTAGTATATTAGAAATTGGTTTGGAATTTTGTAGTTTGAAGTTTCCCAAAATTGCAATTATTTATTAATATATATGCGTCGGTGGTAAGAAGAAGTAGACGAAAAAACCATGAGCCACGGAGCTGAGAACGGATCTTTGAATTTTTTTGTTTTTTTGACAATATTGCTTATTTATTAAACATTTTTTAATTCTCAATAACAGCAACATAAATGTTTCACATGGAAGTAGAGGAAATAAATGAGAAAACGCGGGAAAATTATCAACACTAGGAGGTATTGGTGGATCGAGCTTGTTTGTTGTTAAAAAGAATACACTCTTTAAATTTGTTTTTCTCTCTTAAATCTTAATGCCATATCTTACAACCCACGGTTTTTTTTAATGGCCCAACCTTTTTTTTTGCAAAGCGTTTACTTTCTAGTTCCTACTCACAACTTTTCCGTTTCTAAATAAGTGTAACAGTTTGACTTTTACGCTTTTCAATATACAACTTTGAACATTTATATATCTAATTATGTATTTGTAAAAATTATATCATGTCAAAAAAAAAGTTATAAAAAGTTGATATTATGAAAATATTAATTGAAACAAATCCAATAAAATTTTATATGATCATTTTTGTTTTGATATATTAGTAAATAAATATGGTCAAAGTGAGGTGTGAATAATGCAAAAGTCAAAGTGTTGCACTCGAAAAGAAACAAAAGAAGTATTGAGATTGGATACAATCCAAAAATTTAATCGAAATATGTCCTGAAAATTGTAGGATATTATAATGCATTCCCCGATTTATATTACACTATTTACTTATTATTACATTAGTATTTAAAATTGTCAAATATTATTGATCTCTAAATTTGTTTTTAAAAAAACACCATCTATCCAGTGTAAGGACTTAATCGACTTATATAAGTCATAATTTAGTTTTTTCTTTCCATATATTTCTAGATATATGAATTGAAAAATATTCATAACAATATGTTGTAAATGAAGCAATTAGTGAGTGCATGTGTCTTGGCAATATTTGACTTTTTATGCATGATGAAAGTCAAAGTGAGAGAGGAAAGAAAACCTAGTATTCTAAATCTTATGTTTGAAATATTAAACAAGTGTATCTGCGAGCTCTATAAGGATCTAGAAACATTGGATCTTCTCTCAAATCTGATACACTGACCAAAAATCCCAACTTTACCTCAAATTTATTAGTTTCTAAAAATTATATTCAAACTTCAGAAAGAGGAGTGAGTCTAATCAAGGGTACGTTCTTTTCACCTTAAAAATATAAGTTGTAGGTTTAATAACTCCAAATAGATTAAGATCAAGTCCCATAAGTTTTAAGTCCTTACAAAAATAAACTTCAATAAGTTCCAATAAGTTTAGTTTTAATAAATTCAGGAGAATTCAGGTGAAGAAAATGCGCCCCAAATATGGGTGAAGTCCAATGAAAGGCTAAACCCATGACTATCCTTAAGGTTGGAAAACATAAAAAGGCTCTCCAGGCCCCTTGAAAAGTCATTTATATATAAGTAATCAAGACGTTTTCTCCCCCTTTATCTGTATACTGATTTTGTTACCATGGTCTACGACTTCTTTGTTTAAATGTTCGAAATTACAAACGTAGAATCCATTAATAGAAAAAAGTAGCACAAAAGGGTTAGTACACCATACACATTATGAGAATAATATTTGAGTTTCTATACACTAACTTTTGTTTATAAAGAACTTGATACTTTTTTTTTTGTTAAGCATAATACGTTACCTTAACTTAATTAGCCTAAAATTGGACAGAATGTAACATCTTCAATTCATCTATATTGGTAAGTGGTAACTGGTAAGCATTGGAACAAGAGGAGCGAGAGTGGATGGAGTTTGGACCCCTCTATTGTAAATTTTACGGTTTTTTCACCTGATACCCCCGAATTTTCAAAAAATTCACGTGGTACCCTCCATGTTTTCAAAATTCACTAGGTACCCCTAAGTTTAAAACTAATTCACGTGGTACCCTCAAATACCCTTAATGACTAACGGCGTTAACCATCGTTAGTCATTAACCCTAATTTCTGTTTTAAACCCTAATTAACCCCCTAATGCTAACCCTAATCCTAATCCTAATCCTAATCCTAACCCTAACCCCAACCCTAACCCTAACCTTAACCCTAACCCACCACCCCACCACCCCACCACCCACTCCCCCACCCTCCCACCACCCCCGCCCACTCCCCCCCCCCCCGCCCCCCCCCACCCCCAGCCCCCCTCCCCCCACCCCCCGCGCCCCTCCCTCACCCACCCGGTTACGTTCGCCGGTCCCCCCTCACGTGCCGCCCTCTCCCCCCACCCAGCTTCGATTCGGTAGTCCCCCCCCCTCCCTCACCATCGCGCCCCACCCCCCCGAGCCCCCACACAGCACCACCCTCTTCCATTTTCGCACCCCACCCCCACCCGCCGCCCGCGTCACCCGCAACCCCCGTATTTTCTTCTTCCCTCTGTTTTTTTCGCAATCTCGGCACTTTGTGTTTCACGCAATTTGGAGGAGGGTGGTGCTACGGGGGTGGGGGGAGGGGTGCGAAAATGGAAGTGGGGTGGTGCCGTGGGGTGCACGCCTGGGGTGGGGGGTGCCTTGGGGCGCGGGGTTACGGGAGAAGGGTTAGGGGGGTTGTTTTGAAATTGAGGGGGGGGCGATGGTGGGGAGGGGGTGGGGGACTGGGTTTGGGCTGCAGCGGCAGGGGGGGTGGGGCTAGGGTGGAGGAGGTTGCGGGGGTGGTGGGAGGGTGGGGGAGGGGTGATTAGGGTTAGGTTTAGGGTTTAGGGTTAGGATTAGGGTAGTGGTTAGGATTAGGGTTAGAATTATAGGTTAATTAGGGTTCAAAGCAGAAAATTAGGGTTAATGACTAACGGCGGTTAACGTCGTTAGTCATTAAGGGTACCACGCGAATTAGTTTTAAACTTAGGGGTACCTGGTGAATTTTGAAAACATGGAGGGTACCACGTGAAGTTTTTGAAAACTCAGGGGTATCAGGTGAAAAAACCGTAAATTTTACGTGGTATAATTGTATACACCCAGTAACTCTGTTTACACTCATGTTTCAGACTAGGGGTGTAAATGAGACGAGACAACCAGTGGCGGATCTAGAAATTATATGCAACGGGGTCACTCATCCTAAGTATCTGAACGGGGTCCTCTTTTTTAAGTGTTGAGTGGGGTCCCTTTTACTACTAGTTAACCTTTTTATCTACATTTATACAATAAAAATTAGATTTTTCTCATATTATTTTTCCCCAAGTGGGGTTACTTGACCCCACTTCCATGTACATACATCCGCCACTAGAGACAACTCGCGAGCTACTCGAGATCGACTCGATCAAAACTCGGCTCGAGATGTTCGCGAGTCGAGTTGAGCAACTCGCTACTCGACTCGAAAACTCGTGAGAAGCTCGAAAACCCAGTTATCAATAGCAAAATACCTAAATTCAACATTTTTCCACCTTAGATTTGCTTTTAACATGAGACACTTGCAAGCTACTCGAAATCTACTTGGTCAAAACTCGACTCGGTCAAAGCTCGACTCGATCAAAACTCGGTCCAACTCGACTCGAGTGAGCTCGACTCGAAATGCTAACGAGTCGAGTCGAGCTAGCTCAAACACAAACTCGACTCGCATCATTTACACCCCTATTTATGACTTTTGTATAAGGAGTGTTTTATTTGCTTGTTCGGGGTTAGTTTTTCACTCCTATGAACAATAATCCTGACCAAATCTCTAAGGGCTTGTTCTTCCCAGCTTATTTTCAGTTCAGTTCCTAAATTATTATCATTATAGGTCTGTTCTCTTCGGCATAAAACAACTAAACTGAACTGAATTCAACTGAACTGAACTAAAATGAATTAAATTATAACTAATTAATATTAATGATTATCATTTAGGAACTGAACTGAACTGAATTGAACTGTTAATTCAATTCAGTTCAGTTCAATTCATTTGTTTTATGACGAAGAGAGCAGGCCCTAAGGAGAGGAACAACCATTCTTTCTTGGAGTTTATTTACTTCAAAACACCAACAATTGAGCAACAAATTAAAAAGCTAACATGAGTTAGACTTACTCCCAGACAGCTTATGAAATGCAATTGTAAGATAGAAGTGATTAGAGGAATAAATCAGATTGATGCTAATTACTCCTGACAAAATTAAGTCCGAAAATACATCAACCACCATAAAATATATATTTTTCATTCTAATTAAATAAATAAAATAGTTATGCAGGAAATTTCCATGCAAATCAATATACAAGATAACAAGAGGGGTAAAAAGGATGGAAAATATCAGAGAATTTCCCACTACAAGTTTCTAATTAACTCACAGTCAAACTCTGATGACTGATAAAATCTAATAGTAGTAGTATGAAGATTAACTAGGGTGAGATCCATATAAATGTAGGAGTGTTTTTTTTAAGGGTGTCGTCCAACTGCTTTACCACAGAGAAGCAAGTTAGAAGGAGGGTTGTACTCATTAGCAAGGCTCTGGGCCGTGTTCCAGACCCTAAGATAGAGTTGCTGTCCCAGATATTGTCGCGGCCACATTGCAGACCTCACGTTCCACATACCTTGGTTGTCTAACGACACCAATACCGCTGTCCAAGAGTTGGGATATACCTGCACTCACCAAAACATACAGGAAAAGTTTCCGAAGTTTCAGTACAATTTCATTGGCTAGAGCAGATTACCTACAAATGAACTCTGTTACACATTTCCTTAAAAGAGTCTACGAGTGATCATGGGTCAGGCTCTGCCAAACTTTTGTCCAGCAAAGTGGTTCGATTCAGGCCAAATTTTATGGTTGGTTCAGGCTTTTCGATATTAGGTGCTAATTTTAAAATAAACTAAAGGCCCCATCTGGGGCCTATGAATCATACTTGAAGCCCAGAGAAATCGCCAAAACATTTTTGGAGCCAAAACATAGTGCGAAAAGTCCAAAACCAGGACTTTGGCAGACCAAGACGGTCATGCCAGTGCATTGTTTAATTTGCGATACAAGAATTGGTATGAGTAGTCAATTCGCTACCTAGTTTCAATGTTTTAGTCCAAATATCCCACTTGCATGTACAAGTTTGCAATTTTTGCATCAGAATTTGCAGGGGTTTGACGAAAAAGCTTACATTGGGTCAGTGGGTCAGGATCATGTTAACCAGCTCTACAAATTTTAAGTATGATGATATATTTCTTAGGTTATCAAATATTAAAGTAAGAGCATGTAACATGTAAGCAGTAAAGTACCTGAGTGGTATGTCTGGTGAGAGCATCTTTTAGATTGTAACCCTTCCGACTGGCTTGGGTCCATCTACCAGCACCAAAACTGTGACAATTCCGACAAAAAGTGAGATCAGAAGGCATGCTCGAAGTCATGGAAATAGCATATAGAACAAATTAGTTAGATAAACTTACCCAACAACCCAGAAATCATAGCCATCAAGATGCCAAGACTGCATAGCATTTTCATCATTCTGGAAGACAACCTCAATGAAATCATGGTGAGAAGCAGCCAAAACAGAAGTGCCAAGCGTAGCAGCACCACCAGATGGGGAGCTTTGGATGGAATTCAAGCTGAACACTCCAGGAATGTTGAAGTAATCCGCGAGCTTCAGAGGGGTATCCGGATTAATAAATGACACCTGGTTAACAGCAAAACGTTGCTTTCCGTTGATAAGAGGTGCTGAATTGGCTAACACAAAGGTCTTTGAAATTGGGATTGTTCCATAATGGAAAGATCCTTGAGGGTTTGGCCTCGCTGCATTTGCTGTCAGGTTCCACCTACAATATAGAACACAATGTCAGGGTGGAAAAGCACACTACCACATAAAACTGTAAAAGAAACAGGGTTCAGAAAAGCAAGGGCTTGGTTTTATAATGAAGGCGTTCAACAAAAGATGAAAGACCTTAATCAAATTTCCGTTATATCAACAGTACTTTTAAGGTGACTAAGAGTGTGTTTTCTTCCACTGAATTTTGCTGAGCTGAACTTAACTCATTTGAGCTTATTGAAACTTATTTGGACTTATTAAAACTTAAAACTGTAGCTAATCTCAACTTACTTTTCCTCAAACTTAATTTCCTAAGGTGCAGAGAACACGCCATAAGATGACAACAACAAGAAAACCCAAGTTAGCTACAAAACAGTGAGTCAGTGACCTAAGTGTAAAGTTTCAAAACTTATAGTCGAGGACATCAGATTGGACATTAGTTATAAAACTGCAAAAATAAGTAACTTCAGGTCTCTAATGACAAACGAAATCAAACAGGCCCTTGACTGTAATAAAACACAAATCACCGATTTGGGTCCAACATAGAGATTCAATTTCCTACCTAAAGGTTCTGGCTTGCTCCATGGACCAATGTAGTTCACCAGCAGGGGCAGGAGGCAAAGGTCCAGAGACCTGAGCACGGGAGTTTGAGTAGTGGAGAACTCCAGTGGCACTAAGAACTATCTTTGTGAAACGTGTAGATGCAACTATATAGTAATCCTTGGGAGCTTGATCTAAGGTCACAAGGATCGAGAGCGATTGACCCACATGCACATCTATTGAGTCGTATAGATTCTGAAGAACGTGAGATCCTTCAACTTCAACCACCTTCAATTTGTGACCTTGAATTCTGAAGTTGAAAGAAGTTGACAATCCTACATTTGAGACTCTGAACTTGTATGTTTTTCCTGAAAATACAAGACATTAATAAGTATGTCTAAACTAAAGGAGCGGAGTATTTTTTTTAGTGATGAAGGTAACTAACCTTGATCTCCAGTGAAAGAGCTCCGAGTCTGGCCATTAATAAGCAAGCCATCAGGGAATGGTAGAGCTTTTCCTGCATCCAGAATTCGCTCTAGGGTCTGCAGAAACCAAATATTTAACACAAGGATTATGTTAATCTCGGGAAGACATGAAATATATCCATTAGATCATAACTACGGTCATGATCACTTCAAATAATTTTACCTGGACTGAAATTATAGAACTGAAATAAGATTTGAAAGATATTGTAAATTTTCAGGGGGTAAAACAACAGTTAGGTAGGTTTTTAGTGATAATAAGCAATATTTGTTATAAGCATTGAAAATCAGAAACATAAGAAATCTTGAGTACGTTGTAGCCATGAGGCCCATGACGCTGCCTCATGCATTGAATTTGAGATAATATACACTCAAAAAAGGGTGAAAACTTTAGAATGGCAATGAAAAACTAACCTTGAAGTTGGGTTTGTGCCAATCACCAATAAGCAAAGTGAAGTCACCGTCAGGGTTGGGGTAAGGAATGGGAATCCGAGGCCTAGAGTAGACATTGAGAGCTCCAAACCCACCAGCAGCACGGTGCAACCCAATCGTCGGGAAGTAAGTATAAGAACCAATTTGATCTTTAGGCTGAAAAATGTATGTGAAGTTTTTGTTTGGAGGGATTGGACAGTTAGTACCCAGTACTCCGTCTTGCCATGAGTTCTTCCTTTGCTTAATTCCATTCCTATAGTTCATAAGAAATTCATATTAGGCTAGTCTTTCAGCCATATATTCTGTAAGGCCAATCTAGATGAAATTGTAATATCTGTAGATAGTAAAAGCCTACACTAAAGTGGTCCTGTACTTTGTAGTCCAATTAACAGAATTCAACTGTTCAAGTAATAGTATTGGCACTTGGTATGCGCATTAGCAAATGTAATTATCAAATAGTATTAGTAAATTTAATGAAACTATGAGAGATATTCAGAACATCTTAGAGCTGGCAATTTATGGTCTAACACAACCTAAACATGAGTGCTTACAAGAGAGAATTGGTCTTTAAAATCTGTTTTGTGCAAATACAAGCCGTTTTAGACCCTTTTTGGTCGTTTTCGGGTCAAATTGATGTTACTAAGAGGAATATGAAGCCAACACGATATGAACATGAATCAACCCAACCCGGCCTAATTTGGTCAATTTGTTTTATTAATACAGCTCACAAATTCTATATTTAACTGACTAAAAAAAAATGACAACAATTCATGCCCCCTCTCGGTAATATCACGTACACTCTTTTAAAATGGTCATTTCATGTACATATGAGAAAATGGGTGCCCTTTTTCTACCACAGATAGATACAATACGGAAAAATTCTCTCTTCATTTTCCTAGCCATATTACCCATATACTTCTATACTTCTAAAAATGCTAATAGGACTTGGATGTAACGGTTTGGAAATTCGAATATTCAGTACAATCTAAGTACAGATTCTATTTTGTTTTACTTCTTAAGTGTTGATACTGAGCTGTCAGATCTAATAAAGTGCAACAATTTACCAAAACTGGCGGACTCAAAGAAAAAATACCCTTGTTTTCAGGGTTGAGATAAAAACCAATGTAACATACTTTTTTTTTTTAAATTAAAATTAATTAATTGATTCAAGTCATACGACATCTACAAGACTACAACAATAGAATTCAAAACTAACAAATACATATCAAAATAAAATAGACGAGATTTAACACTTCTGAAAACCCTCGTCAGTAACAACTACTCCAGAATAACTCAAGAAACTGCCAAATTA
Source organism: Beta lomatogona (assembly GCA_947646795.1). Lineage (NCBI taxonomy): Eukaryota > Viridiplantae > Streptophyta > Magnoliopsida > Caryophyllales > Amaranthaceae > Beta > Beta lomatogona. The sequence continues at coordinate 6,855,130 of CANSNZ010000063.1, read as the reverse complement.
AAATCAAATTATACACTCTATATATATATATATAGATAATGGAGATAGGAAAAATCTAAGAAAAAAAAGAAGGAAACATACCAAGTAAGAAGGAAAGGTTCATTCAATTTATTAATGACATTGAGGACAATGTTGTCATTGGTTACACAGTCAAGTTTTGGTCCAGGAAATTGACCGTTGATGAGAATGACCTTACCAAAAAAAAAAACACATGAATCAGATTCAGAGATCTAACTAAAAACAATAACAAAGTACAATAAAAAAAACACAAAATAAAATAAAAACCAACCTGTTGAGAAACACCCAAAGGAGCAATATTTCCATAAGTCACTGTCCAGGTGAAAAATCTATATGGGTCATCTGCTTTAACAATGGTTATACTCAACAATGCCACTATTCCAAAGATCAAGTTTTTTAAACTTCTTATCTCCATTATATTCTATCAATTTTTTTAACCTCCTGTAAATGGAAAAGGAAACAATAAGATTGACATGTATTAAAATGTACCCAACATAAGATAATAACAACTACTCCATCTAATATAAACCCGTCATTGTTCAGATGTACGCAGTCTTACCCTTAACGAGTAATAAAAAGAACAGCATTGACAAATATAAGTCCGTCATTGTTCAGATGTACGCAGTCTTACCTTTAACGAGTAATAAAAAGAATAGCATTGGCAAAAAAAAAGGCTAAGAGAGATAGAGAGAGTGAGAGAGGAGCATACCTATAGATTGAGTGGAGGCAAATATTTGTTGGAGATCTTGCAGGAGAGAGAATGTTGGATGAGTGAGTGATGAAGTAGGGGGATATAAAGAAATAAAAAGCAAGGGATGGGCAAATATATTTATTAATTTCAAGAAAAGAAAAGCAGTTTCCTTGCTCATATAATTTTCAAATTTTTGGTTTTTTCGTGTTTTGTGTCTACTGAAAGAGCTGGCATTCGGTGGAACTTTAACGCGGTTTCACTTTTGCGTGATGTTCATAAAACCTTTATCCATATTCTGAAGACCCAAAAACACTTTGATTTTGATAATTTAGTGATACTTTGATTAAATGTGGAATTTTTTTTATGGTCAATGTGGAGTTTTACTTGTTGGGTAATGCCAAACTTCCTTCACCGTGTAGGGATTACAATTTTAAGTACAATAATTTCCAGCTAAATACTCGGAGTAGGTTTTTTTTTCCCTCTTTCAGAGAAAATAAGATTTTTATCTTTGTTTTTTTAAAAGAGAAATTTCATTAATTGAAGGCCAAACGGTATCTACGATAGGTATTAAAGAAAAACAACATACAAACAAACAAGATTAAATCAAATTCGTCTTCGAATAAACTACAATGAACCAAATCGAGCTAGGGATAGGGTTGGACCCGGCCCATTTTTAAGGGTCTGGGTCTAAAATTTTGAGACCCATTGGGTCCGGGTCGGATCTGGGTCTAAATGTTTAAAAAAACGGGTTTGTGTCGGGGTCTGATAATTTTAGACCCAGATCCGACCCACAGACCCAATGCATTTTTTTCCATATAAAATATATATAAAATAATGTAAAATATATAAACTAAATTTTACCCTAAATCCTGTAAAATATATAAACTAAATTTTACCCTAACGGCCCGTTTGGTTAGTGGTTATAAATAGTGGTAATGGTAATGAAATTTAGTGTAAATTTGTAAAGGATTTTCACATGTCCATGACCATGGGAATGAAACTTTATCACAAAACATGGGTTTCCCTATATAAATTTTCATTACCACCCAATACCACCTTCCCAAGTGGTAATGGATGGTAATGAGATTTTAGGAAGAAAATGGATATCTTGTGATGAGGTAGCATTACCATTGGTAATGACATTGGATTTCTAGTACAAATTTACACTATAATGCATTACCATTACCATCATTTATAACCTCTTACCAAACGGGCCGTAAATCCTACTCATTGTCAATTTGTCATTGCTACCTGCTTCAGTCCGCAGATCCTAAGTTTTCAATTTTTTGTATTTGATTTATGTATGACTGTATCTAAAGTTCAAATATATTTCTTTCTTGATTTACTTAATTATGCATATTTCTTTCTTGTTTAATGAAGTATCAATGTTAATACATAGAATATGTGCGCTTGTGTAGTAGCGTTTGTCTATGGCTCTATGCGTTTGTATATATTAAACAATTAATGTTTGAGATTTGAGAATATGTGTGCTTCACTGTTATCTTTGATTTCTATCTGGTTTTTTTTGTCAGTAAGTTTAATTATGCGTAGTTGAATAGTTGTATGCTTGTGTAAGTTGCGTCGTTGACTAGTTTAATCATTTTAATTACTAAGGAAAATGTGCGTGAAAAATCGCAAGGTAAAAAAATAAATAGAAAGTCAAAATATGCTTGAGACCCATTTTGGACCCAAGACCCGCTAGACCCATTGGGTGCGGGTAAGGTGTTCGAAATTTTCGACCCGTGGGTGCGGGGCGATCTGGGTCCAAATAAAAATTACGGTGCCGGTCCGGGTTGGACCCGCCCCAGATCCGGCCCATGCACATCCCTAAATCGAGCAATACAGCGCAGCCCCCTTGTATTTGTTGAATCAAGCAGCTATTGATGAGGAAGTCTATCATTCTGACATAGTTTGGGAATTGATTTTTATCTATCTAAACTTAATTTTGTATGTAGATCTATTATTGCTAAGCAACTACTTCCTGTCTCCCTCTATCCTATAATGTTGTCCCATTTGCATTCTTGGCACTTGTTTGAGCCCAGTAAGTCGTTGGACCCCCGAATAGGATGAAATTACTATGTTGCCCTTGTACAACACATGGCCTAAATATCGTGGTATGTCAGCCCATCTACTTAAGACTCTGTGCGTCGTTTTGTGACACCAAAATGACTTCACTCTCTCCAATCTCTATAAATAAGGACCAAATCCCCTTTTATGAAAGTAATGAATAGTTCACCTACTAACTTTTTATTTATAGCTTCTCTTACTAGACTATACCTGTTGGACAAATACTGAATTGAGCGTCAGAGGGGAGATCCAAGATCTATCCCCGGACCAGTCTAACATCTGCTTTGCAACATTCCTACTCTACACAAATATTTGACCCATACTCAGCTTTCACCTTCACGAAATTCCCAAAAGATCCCTACTAAGTAAGTTTCACCCAAAACAACTCTATTCATAAGTAAAGAGAATTTTCTAATTAATTTCCAATATATAAGAAAGAAAACATTATCATGTAGTGTCATGTTTGATTTGCCTCAACGAATACATTACGAATATCATACTTTTAATTTTTTTACTAATACTTAACTAAAGATAGAATTTAATGATGTAAAACATGCATTGGTAAATGTGGAAATGAGAATAGCATTATGGGACGGAGAAAGTAGTAATGAAAATTTCAATTCTCTTTATTATTTATAATCAGTGAGAATATTGCAACTGGTTTTCAAACTTTATGCAAGTCTTATATGGTATATCCATCAACATGATGCGAGTCCGGGTTAGTTCAAGGTTCAAAACATTTAGATAACAGCAAGAAGATCGACACAGAGGGGTCTCAGACACATGAGCAAAGTAAGCGATCGTTCAGGGCCTCCATTTTTAAGGGCCCCACCTATATATTTTTATTTCTATGAGTTTATTAGATGGAAAAAAGTTTCTACATATGTTATTCCAAAATTAAACCCTATTCTATGTACTTTTTGTTTTCATATATGATAGCTTATTTTAGTTTTATGTTTGGTATATCTTACTATTTTGTAAAATATAAGGTGTCTCCTTCTTAAAGATAAGTTAATAATTTTTTCAACTTTTTAAAAAACAAATTAATTTAGTTATTAAAAATAGGATTTTTTTAACTACAATAATACAAATTTTGGCCGATTCTCCAACAATAATACAAACTTTCGATTATTATTTAATAATACAAACTTTGTAACAAAATTCCTGGAGTAGGGCAAGATGACTTGCAACTTGAATAACAGGTAAAAAAAATCAAATTTGTTCTTTCAAATCAGCCAATCAAATAAAGACACGTGTCCTAGTGGGTGTCACATCAGCTTATTTACCTCCTACAACAGGTTAATAACCTGTATTGCCCTACTGGAGGAATTTTGGGTAAAAGTTTGTATTATTTTAAAATAATCAAAAGTTTGTATTATTGCGAGAGAACGGGCAAAAGTTTATATTATTCTAGTTAAAAAATCCATACGATTGTGGATCCTTTTTATATATCCCATAGGGCCCAAGTTCAATGCCTGGCACAGGGCCCCAAATTTGTCTGAGACGGCTCTGGATCGACAAATATGATAAATAGTTTGAATTATAATAACAATAATGCTTTAATGAAACTGTAAATTAAACTGTAAATTAGGCATTTTTCTATTTTACTTTTATAATTTAGTTGATCTTTACTGAAGAGACTTTAAAATCCAAGTTTTACAAAAGTCCTACTTACAAATCACAGGGGAAAGAGCAAAAAATAAAACAAGGCCCATATAAATGCATGCTTACAGACAATAAAATTGCGTCAATATAAATTAATTTTTCCCATCCTCCCTCGGAAATTAATTTCGCCGAGATCCTTGCTATTCACAGGGCAATTAAAATTACCATGAACAAGGATCGCATCAAGCCCACCCAATTAATTATGAAATCGAACTCGGTAAACGCAGTAAAATGGTATAATGATGATGTTGGAGGGACTTGGAAGATCAACTTCATCCGAAATGCTTCTAATTCCGACACTAGCATCAACATTATTCATAAAAGAGGGAGTCTAATGTTGTGATCGACTCTCTTGCAAAACGAGTCAATGAATTCCTTGCTTGGATATGATCGGCTCTTAGTTTTTGAGGTCTCTAAGCATGCGTTTTATATGGGTCTTTTTATATATTTTTTTTATCAGTTTTTTCACCAGGTACCCTTAAGGTTTCATGAAATGCACCAAGTACCCTCGTTGTTTCATGCACCATATGCCCTTGGCATTTGCATAAAATGCACCAAATACCCTTAATAACTAACGGTGTTAAGTTTTTGTTAGCTTTTAGGATTAATTAACCCTTTGATAGGCCGTCGTCGAGCCTAACAAAGATAAACCTAACTCTGTCTCTCTAACTAAATAGAAAGGGCAAGCAAGGGTCGAATCCACAGAGAGACAGGATTAAACACCAATAAGCTAATGTATAATAAGCTAGGCTCAGACAATGGTGATTGAAATTTGGGTTTTTTATACTATGTAGGAACTAACTAAAGAGAACTAAATCAAGCAAAGAACAAAGGTTTACGATGAAATTAGAGGGACTAGGATATGGGAAATTAGAGCAAAAAATAAAACAAGGCCCATATAAATGCATGCTTACAGACAATAAAATTGCGTCAATATAAATTAATTTTTCCCATCCTCCCTCGGAAATTAATTTCGCCGAGATCCTTGCTATTCACAGGGCAATTAAAAATTACCATGAACAAGGATCGCATCAAGCCCACCCAATTAATTATGAAATCGAACTCGATAAACGCAGTAAAATGGTATAATGATGATGTTGGAGGGACTTGGAAGATCAACTTCATTCGAAATGCTTCTAATTCCGACACTAGCATCAACATTATTCATAAAAGAGGGAGTCTAATGTTGTGATCGACTCTCTTGCAAAACGAGTCAATGAATTCCTTGCTTGGATATGATCGGCTCTTAGTTTTTGAGGTCTTTAAGCATGCGTTTTATATGGGTCTTTTTATATATTTTTTTTATCAGTTTTTTCACCAGGTACCCCTAAGGTTTCATGAAATGCACCAAGTACCCTCGTTGTTTTCATGCACCATATGCCCTTGGCATTTGCATAAAATGCACCAAATACCCTTAATGACTAACGGTGTTAAGTTTTCGTTAGCTTTTAGGATTAATTAACCCTTTGATAGGCCGTCGTCGAGCCTAACAAAGATAAACCTAACTCGGTCTCTCTAACTAAATAGAAAGGGCAAGCAAGGGTCGAATCCACAAAGAGACAAGATTAAACACCAATAAGCTAATGTATAATAAGCTAGGCTAAGACAATGGTGATTGAAATTTGGGTTTTTTATACTATGTAGGAACTAACTAAAGAGAACTAAATCAAGCAAAGAACAAAGGTTTACGATGAAATTAGAGGGACTAGGATATGGGAAATTAGAGCAAAAAATAAAACAAGGCCCATATAAATGCATGCTTACAGACAATAAAATTGCGTCAATATAAATTAATTTTTCCCATCCTCCCTCGGAAATTAATTTCGCCGAGATCCTTGCTATTCACAGGGCAATTAAAATTACCATGAACAAGGATCGCATCAAGCCCACCCAATTAATTATGAAACCGAACTCGATAAACGCCGTAAAATGGTATAATGATGATGTTGGAGGGACTTGGAAGATCAACTTCATTCGAAATGCTTCTAATTCCGACACTAGCATCAACATTATTCATAAAAGAGGGAGTCTAATGTTGTGATCGACTCTCTTGCAAAACGAGTCAATGAATTCCTTGCTTGGATATGATCGGCTCTTAGTTTTTGAGGTCTTTAAGCATGCGTTTTATATGGGTCTTTTTATATATTTTTTTTATCAGTTTTTTCACCAGGTACCCCTAAGGTTTCATGAAATGCACCAAGTACCCTCGTTGTTTTCATGCACCATATGCCCTTGGCATTTGCATAAAATGCACCAAATACCCTTAATGACTAACGGTGTTAAGTTTTCGTTAGCTTTTAGGATTAATTAACCCTTTGATAGGCCGTCGTCGAGCCTAACAAAGATAAACCTAACTCGGTCTCTCTAACTAAATAGAAAGGGCAAGCAAGAGTCGAATCCACATAGAGACAAGATTAAACACCAATAAGCTAATGTATAATAAGCTAGGCTAAGACAATGGTGATTGAAATTTGGGTTTTTTATACTATGTAGGAACTAACTAAAGAGAACTAAATCAAGCAAAGAACAAAGGTTTACGATGAAATTAGAGGGACTAGGATATGGGATTCACCACTCAAATCAATCATGAACTTCAACAAACAAGAAAGGGGATAACAATAGCAATGGATAAAAAGGGGTCATCTCTTAAATCCCTAATTACTCTTTCAAGCTAAAAAGGGCTACTTAAGTTGAGAATTAAGGTCTATTTTCATGCAACAAAACTCCAACACTCAAAAACATGAATGACAAGATGACAAATTAAACCCCTTAGTTAAAAACCCCTATTTTCATACAAGTCTAGCTAAGTGAACATATGGGGAGTCAACTCTTCAATTTCATCTTTCAATCCTTCATTGAAGTGACTAACATTTAAGTTTCAAAGGAGGCCAACCACAAAAACTACCAATAGGAACCCCAATAGTTCATTTAAATCCAACAACCAAGTTAGACCCCCAAAAAGAATGCAAAGTTCATAACTTTAATGAGGGTTTCACCTCATACCCTAGAAAAGGGACTACTCACTATTCATGGGATCCACAACACAAAATAAATGATTCAATGTCATAAATGAGAGGTAAATACTAGAGATTTCAAGTCAAAACTAATATCAAAGCATAAACAACAAGTATTGAAAACTAGTGGCAAAGTAAGAGAGAGAAGAGATAAAAGTGAGATAAAAGAATTATACTAGAATTTCAAATCTTCATGAGAATCCAAATATTCAAACTTCAAATTCCAAAATATTCCTTGCAAAAGCTTCAATCTTTCCTAGATTAGAGAGTAAAATAATATTAAGGCCCAAATAAAGTGGCTAGGTTTTTCGTCCCCCTTCAAAACGGCAACAAATAGGGTATTTATACCCCTTACATTTCCGCAAGAAAAGCTGGAAATCACGAGAAAATTAGAACAGCGCCCCCGCGCTGTCCGCGCTGTTCAAATTGGAGAGCCCGCGCAGTGTAAATTCCAGCCAGCGCTGGGTGCAGGGGAAATGCACGGCGCGCCCGCGCCATATTGTCTGGAGCGCCCACGCTGTGCAATTTTTGCAGCTTCTAAACTTTCTGCCTCGGTGAGAGAATGAGCGGAGAGCCCGCGCTAGAAACAATGGAGCGCCCGCTCCATACAACAATAAGCGTGCTCTCCTCTTGGGCACCCAAATGAGTCCTCCCAATGGGCTAGGGGTGTAGGCTCTTCCTTAAATTCTGCTTTCCACGATCTTTTCTCTTGAGTTGAAACACTAAGAATACCTGCAAGAAAGAGGAAGCCAAAACAAAGAGCAAAATAGAGTCCTAATGGAGGGAAAAATGCCTAAAACCCGAAACTCGTCATTAGAAAAGGTACTAATTAAGTGAGATTGTTAGCAAAATGGCAGTTTAGTTAATGAAGATAAGGAAATATGTACAAGAAATGATGGGAAATAGGAGGCTAAAGTGAGTTAAAAACTCACTTATCACCCTTCTAACCCTAATTAAACCCTAATTAGCCCTAATTAACTAACTAAACCCTAACTTCTAACCATAACCTAACCTTAACCCCCCTAACTTCAAACCTTAACCCCACCATCACCACCCAACCACCACCATCTCCCCACCCCCACCCTCCGCAACCCCCTCCCCCGTCGATTTCCCCCACCTCAAGCAACCCCTCCCCCAACCCCTCCCGCAGCCTCTCTCCCCCCCTCTCGAATCCCCCTCCCTCCCCCCCCCCTCTCGAATCCCCCTCCCCCATCCCCCGTCGAATTCCCGCCCCCAGTTCCTCTCTTTCTCTCCACTCCCATGGTATTTTCCTCTGTAAACGTTCAATTCTTTTTCTCTCTCCTCCCCAAACCCCTAATCTTGAATTACGCAACAATCTTAAATCATGGGTCATCAAAATCGAAGAAAAAATCCCCCAAAATTTCTGTTTTTTCTTCCCATTTTCATGGACCCGGATTACACCTCTACCCACCCATTTTCCAAGATTTATGGATATCTTTAATATCTGAATTCGTGAACTGGGTTGTGAGTATTTCCTTCGTTACGCTGATAATGCTTGTTTTAGGAGTGATTTTCTTAAGTTGCTAATGGAAACAGTTGCTAATGGAAACAACTACTTGTAATATCCCGAGCCTTAATTACGTTTTATTAATTTCTAATTATGTTTATTAGCTTAACTGCGTCCTAAAATTTTTCTGAAATGATCATAGTTAAATTATTTTTTTAAAATAAATACATTTTGGGTTTTATGGGAAATTAATTGGGTGGTATTTGGTCTTAATAGGAAACCAAAGTCGGTTTTCCTTCCTTCCACTTATGGATGTCGGTTTAAGTAGGAAAACCAAAACCCCATTCTCTCCCTCCTTTTTCGTGAGCACCCAAATCCCCAACTCCCTTATATTTTTCTTTCTCTTCCCGGTGGAAAAACCCCAAAGACCCAAACCCCCAAATTTTCTCTCTCCTCTTTCCCGATCTCCCTCCTTCCTCTCTCGTCCTTCCTTCCCGGCGTTCCTGAAGCTCGCCGGATTCCCAGCCACCGGAGTTCGACGAACACCGACCCAGCTCTCCTCCTTCCTCCCTTTTCTCTCTGTTCGTTCTCCTCCTCTTGCGCTGCTGCGCTGCTGTGCTGCTGTTCGAGCTTCCCTGCTCGTGTGTCCCTCTCCTTCGTTCGCTGTTGTGCCCTGCCGCCACCTCCCCGCGTTGTTGCGTAGCCTCGCCGGCGTACCCGTGCTCGCCGGAGCACAGCCCCCTTTTCCCTGCCTCCTTTGTTTCGTCCCTGCTCCAAGTGAGCAGAGGTACTAACCTCTTACTCCTTCCTTTGCTCTTATTTTTATGGTTCAAATTCTTGGATGTAAATTTAATTGTGGATGGTGAATTTATGTGATGTTGTTGAGGATGATGAATTTATGGTTTGTTGGTGTACTGAAATTCTAAATTGATGTTGAGTGTGTTGAATGATTATATGAAGGTGTTAATTGGTTGATTCCATTTAAGAAATATACAGGATGCATTGAGACTAAGTATTTACTAAAAGTTTTAAAACAGATCTATTATTAACAGAGCCAACTGACGAGATTCGAATGAAACTAGAGGTTACTAATGCTATAGAATGGTCGTAAATTAATGAACAAGGTTGAGTAAATTTATGGGTAATGGTCACTAAAGTATATTAGACCCCGAATTAATAAAGTGAGTTATGATCCACTGAAATGATCGCGATATTTACGGATACTCCAATGATATACATATGTACCATATGTCAATTCAGAGTATAACTAAGCCTAAGTCGATTAAGTATCCTTAATTAATTTCTAACACCAGACTTCTGATCGTCATGGATGTTACACCAAATATAGGATGGCTTTCCGGGTTTGTCTTTGTTAATTGGGATTTGGTAGGGATAACTTATATTTTGAGATAAGATGATGACTATAAGATAAGGAAAGTTAATAGTCGACGTTATCGATGTCCCTACATACATGTGGCTTACATGTATTATGAATGGCGAGATGTAAACTATATACAAGGAAATGACATGTATGAAATTATGATGTTATAAGCAGGGGTCTTATGCTATGTCCCCGTAAGTTATCTGAAAGTATGAAAGGATTACCATGATGTTTATGTTATGACTTGTCATGTATTTCTGATATACTTAAGGTGATGAGTTATGTTTATAAATTTCCGATTTCGCAAAATTATACGTTATGATTATTCGGAAATGAGTTGAAAGTATAGGAGGTATGACTCTGATATGAAATAGTTGCTATGTAAATGATTATCAAATGATTTGAGGCTATGTGATATGATGATCATGATGTTATGAAAATACGATTGTGATTACTTTTCCTGACTATGATTAGTTTCCATGATTATGATTATGATGATGTAATTATGGTGTTTCACACTATGTTGATGTGTGGATTGTGGGATATGAGAGGTTTATGAATATGATGATTCTCGATGAAATGAAATGTTTTATGATGGTTATGATGAAACGATGCTATGAAATGACGATGATGTAATGTAATTATGGTTACGTTATGATGATGATTACGTATCATGATTACGATTACCATTAGGTAATGTGATTGTGATTCGTAAAGGAACGAAACATGATAAAGCTAAGTGAAAGAACGGTTCTAGGCAGTATTACGATGTTATGTTGGTCGTGCACGTACCATTACGTTCTATGGCGGAAACGCCACCTTCGGTTAGGGGGCAATTGTCCCTGGTGGCACCCGCACTATGCATGGCTTTATGCCACCTTACAGTTAGGGACACTGTCCCTGGTGGCTATTGCCCTATGATTATGATGATGATGCTTTTGGGAGACGTCCCTTATGTTATACTTGCCAAGTTACCAAAATGATTAAGTAAATGAAAAGATAATGATGAATCATATGATATGATATGATATTATGAACCGATATGATATGTTATGAAATGATTTATGTTGTTCTTCCCTCTATTAAATGCATGCTCTTTCAAGTTACCAAAATGATTAAGTAAATGAAAAGATAATGATGAATCATATGATATGATATGATATTATGAACCGATATGATATGTTATGAAATGATTTATGTTGTTCTTCCCTCTATTAAATGCATGCTCTTTCAAGTTACCAATATGATTAAGTAAAATGAAAAGATAATGATGAGGCTTATGATATGAAACGAAATATACATTATGTAGATGATTTTATAATTTAATGCTATGAAGTATGGTGAATTTGATGTTACGTAAGTATGATTATGATTGCGGTTATGTTTTATGATTTCACACATTATGTTATTGATGCTTGGGTTAGGAATGTTTTACGAATATGATGATTAGTGATGTTTATGAACGAATGTATGGCATAACTATGTTATTAAGAAAGTACGATTATTGGTAGTTAAGAAAATGAATGATGATGATGATTTATGATATCCTGCATGACTTAAAGTATATGTTTATGAATGTTTATTGTCTAATGATATGAAAGTATGTTTTCCGCTTTGATATGAGAGAACTATGATGATGTTACGACTGCTGCTATGATATCCGTGAGAACATATAAGTCATGAAAGATTATGAATAAAGTGAATGTTGTTATGTTATGGTAATGTTGTGATGAACGATGTGAACATGTTGATTTCGTGAGAGTCGTAGACACCAAAACATGTTTTAAGAATGTTTTATGGGTTAGTACTCGGCGTTGTCGATGTGTCTGTCAATGTTTTGTTTTGTCACTACCGTGGCCCGTCACTTGGTGGGTGGCGGTGTTACAATAGTTTCGGGTTGGAGTTACGGAGCATCTTTTCCAAGATGGAAGCGATTATGTACTAAGAGCTCGGCTATGATTGTTTTATGTTTCTTTTCGAGGCGAGGACGTTCCACTTTGTAATAGATAATAAGTAATGATTTAGTTTTATTTCGAGTGTTTGGATGAGCAATAGTGCTCCCGATTCTCGTTAGCCGCTACTCCGCGAAAGCGTTGAGTTATGGATTTGGAAATATTTGATTGTGACAGGTTTTTCAAACATTTTTCCACTTTGGGTTGTCCAATTTACGAAGGAAACTCTGCGAAATTTCTAGAAAATATTAATATATTATTAAAGTGTTTTTTTTTTAAAGAGTGACAAATCTAAGTAATGTCCATGTAAGTTAATGTTTAATGTCGCCTTGTATTTTCCCCTAGTGGAAAGTACGGCGGTAGCGCGCCGACTAAGCTAAGTCTTCCGTTGCTAATCTTTATTAATTAACTTAATAAGGATGTATGAAAGTCGGGCGTTACACTACTAATGGAGGAGAGGGGATTCGACGGGGTGGGGGGGGGGGGGATTCGACGAGGGTAGGGAGCTATGGGAGGGTCGACGGGGGTGGGGGAAGGGGAGACTACGAGGAGGGGGTTGGGCGGCGGGGGTGGGGGATGAGGGGTTGTTGGGGTGGTGGGGGAGGGGGGCTACGGGGGTGGTGGAGGAGGGTTAGGGGGTTAGGATTAGGGTTTAGGTTTTAGGGTTTGGGTTAGGGTTTAGGTTTAGGGTTTAAGGGTATAGGGGTTAGGGTTAGGGTTAATAATGGCAAAATGGTTAATAAAGCTAACGGAAACTTAACACCGTTAGTCATTAAGGGTATTTGGTGCATTTTATGCAAATGCCAAGGGCAGTTGGTGCATTTTCGAAACAACGAGGGTATCTGATGTATTTCGTGAAACCTTAGGGGTACCTAGTGAAAAAACCGTTTTTTTATTCTTTTCCTGTGAGTAGAACTTTAAAACTTGGACTTTAAAGTTTAAAGTCTCTTCAATAACGATCAACTAAATTATAAAAAGAAAAAGTTAATGCTTTAACCTATGCTACTTAAAAGTTACAAATTTTCATAATATCTATACTAATATATTAAAATTTTCATAATATCTATTCTAATATATTAAAAAGGCTTGTCTCACAACGTATACACGCCACATGACACCTCTCTTACTCCACTAGAATTGTCCAATGTGTACACATGTCATGTCAACTAACAAGAGTAAATTGACTTGCAACAAGATTTGAACCCGTGACATCTTGTTATTATACATAGCACAATTACCAGCTCAACCAACTTTTAATCATGTTTTAAATGTCCACATAATTAATTATATTTGTACCTTTTAAATATTGAATTTTTTTATTATATTTTAATGCGAATGGGAAAAAAATGCACATCTTGGAAAAAATACCATCCGGGGCAAAGCCCGGGACTAAATAGTAGTGATTATGAAACAGTCGGTGCATGCAATATTTTGTGATTAAAGAATGCCCTACGGCCCCTACCCACCAACCAATTACCCTTCAAACAAACATAAATGCAAACAAATCAAGTAGTAGGAGTACAGGATTTCCTTCAATTTCGGCTGGACTAGTAAAAAATGCCAGTCTCCCACGCGCAGTCGTCTGTTTGACATGCAACACTCTCTCTTTCCGGTATTACTTTGAATGAAGAAATTTATTTAATACTGCACTTTGCTTTACATATATGATACCAGATTACGAGTACCACTGCCTACTAGGGAGGTATTTTTTATAAATATTTATTAAATTAAATACAAGCAGCAGGTAGGTGGATTGGCAGGACAGGAGTATGAAGTGTTACAGTAGTGCTGATTTTTGTAAGACAAATTGACAATGTAAGTATAATTAGTATCTCCTGAGCCTGTGAGCCATATATATGACAACATTATATAAATAAAAATTATAAAAATGTTGGCATTAATTTGAATTTGGAGTAATATCTAGTGCTCTTCTTAATTAGAGATCTGACTATATTCGATAAAATAATTCCAAATAAAAACCCTAACCGTCTCTCTCTTTCTTTCCCTTTTTCTTTATAGAAACCCTAGTCTTTCTTCAACCAGTTCAGTGCTGTCACCATATTCAATGATGATAAGCCTCATATTTCGATCTTATAAATGATCTTTTTGGCTTATTATATACTAGCTTTTTATGCACGCGATGCGTGCGACGACATTTTTGGGCATAACTGTTACTCAATAGTAAAACCAACCAAAAATGAAAAGTATACATCTAAGTTCACCTCCATTTTGTGAATAAAATTATTTGAAATCTAGCTCGCCTTCTTGCATTTCCAGAATCTCTTTGTTCAGGGGTCATTGAATTTCTTTGTTGCCTTTTATTTTCCATCCATCTAGCCCTACGTTCTTGAGTAATTTGCACTTCGAAGTCGTCCATTATAAACCGATATCGTATTAGATGTAATATTCTTAGTGTAGTCTTTAAGTCAATAAGCGTGCATGCGATGCGTGTGTAAACTTTATAACTCGTTAGTTCATAATCAATGTCATAGAATCATGATCTCAAATTCCAAATAGAGTAACTTGTAAGTGAAATTTTTAGTTTTTGTAAAGTTTCCTCATTTGAGTGATCTCTATTACGTAAATTATGCAATTCTATGATTTTAGTGGACTTGTGAGTGATTGTATAATTTTATTTCCGGTATTTTTGTTTGAAGCCCTACTTTGGTTTTGAAATTAGTTTTGTAATTTAGAAAGGGAAAAGGGGGTAAAATAGTCTCTTCATCTGGGGACACGATAGCTCCCCCCTTCCCTTATATAATAGAGATAAATGGATACTTTTTTTTTTTCCTTTAATTACTGTTTTCTATTTAAAGTTTGTTTTCTCTCATTATCCTAAATTTAGTGATGTTCACTCCTAAAACATGAGAGCAAGAATAACGCGGGTCTGGAAGTTGGAGTCTGAAGTCAGACTTTGCTAAGTCTGCTTCCAGACCAGCACTATTTGTTCCAAATTGTTGAGGGAGTCTGGGAATGAGTGTTGGTTTCCCAAACTCATTCTCAGACTCACAAGCATTAAATGCAACAAATATGTGCGGGCCCCACAAGCCATTGAACTACTCTTTTTGCTTTCCTTCCCCACAGCCAACGATCATATTATTTGTTTTGCCCAATTAACATGTGTCAAGTGTTTTTTTTTTAAAAAAAATTCCCAATGGTAATATTATGTGAAACTGCTATAAATAGCCATTTGTGTGTATAATTTTTTTTCATTTTTCCAAATTTTCCTATATCAATTTTCTTTTTCTCTCCAAATTGTAATTTTAATGATATAATAGTCGATTAATATTCGAACTATATATTATCGTCATATTAAGTAATTAACATTATAGAAAAAAAACATAAAATAGATTAAATATAAAATAATATGTTAAACATTTGGCAGAGAGTCTGGAGAGAGTCTGAGGGATAAAGTGTAAAACTGGAATGAATCTTGAGTGAGTCTGAAAAATAAAAAGTAGGTAAAAATTAGTGTAAAGCTGATGTGGCACAGTCTAAGGTTGGGTTTGAGTCTGAGGGGATAAACTCACCCTAACGATAGCTAGAATTGTAGCATTATCCAATAAATGTGATTCTCCTTTTCCCAATGTAATGTATGGCTGATGAGTGATGAGTGATGAGTGATGAGTGATGACTGATGTATTACACCAAACCAAGTTGCCTTCGGAATTTTCAAATTATCACCCGTTCATCGCTCAATTAGTTTCGGTTGAGATCACCAACTACTCACTAATCAGCTACAGCTGTAGGAGCCGAGATAAGAGGTTTGTTAAACGTCGCCCCAAAATTACTTATAAATGGCCCCAAATTTAATTTTATAGACTATTTAACCCTTCCTCTTTTTCCACACCACCCACCAGTACCACCTGCCACCCCCTGCAACCACCCGCCATCACCTACCTCCCCACTGCCACCCACCACCTCCTCCACCACCCACCTGAAGAGCGGCGATTTTTTTTAGGCCGATGGGCGAACGTCCGGCTCGGACGTTCGCCCATCGGCCTAAAAAAATTTCGCCTGCTTCCAGGTGGCTTTTAGCTTGCTTTCTGGTTGCTTTCGTTCTGCCCCCCCGCCCCATTCTTGTACTCCAAAAAGGGAGAGAATGGGGCAAGGGGAGGCAGTCAGAAGTTTGCTTCTGTCCGATGCAATCTTATAATATGAACCACTTAAAACCTCATGGATTAAGTTATCAATAACCCACATCTTAACCATATAATTCCCCCATCATATATGTTATAGTCGCATGATTTGAGGCCATTGTCCAAGACAATTATTTTTTTAAATAATGCCCTATGGCTGTGGCGATGGGGTGGTGGTGGCAGGAGGTGGATGGTGGTGGAGTGAGGTGGGTGGTGGTGGTGGTTTAGGGAAAAAGAAGGAAAAGGTTAGAGATGTAATTTCAACTTTTTTTGGGGCGATTTTAAGTACTTTTAGGGCGATGAATAGAAGTTCAGCTGAGATAATGGAGGCAATAGTCAAAATTTATTATCTCCAAACACAGCGCAACTTTTACAAATTTATATTATTTTTCTTTTCAATATGCTACTATCCTTGTTTTTATAGTAATAAGAAGCAAATGTTGCAACTATGGTAAATAATAATACTACTAGTACTTCTTCCATTTCTTTTTAGTAAACTTACTTCACTTTTGGGGGAAAACCAAGGAGAAAGTACAAAAATATGAGAGAGAAACTGAAAAGGTGGGTTAAAATATTAAAAAGTGGATGACATGAGTGGAAAAAATAAGAGAAAGTAGATAAGATATGTTACCAAGAATAGAAAAAACAACAGTATGTTGATTAAAAAGAAACAGATCAAAAAGAAAAGTGTGTAAATTAAAAAGAAACGAAGGGAGTATAATCAATATATATATATATAAAGGAGGAACTTTTCGGGAGCATAGGGAGCTCCTCAAGATTTCGAGGCCATAGAGTGCGCCACGTAGGATTGCCATGTCATTAATTATTATTTTTATTTTTTACAAAAATAGAGTTCTACAAAAATTTAAATACGTATAAGGAGTTTTGGATAAGCGAAAATTAGAGTTTGATTTTGAATTAACAACCCAAATAATTATATTATGTAAATTGCGTATAACTTTTGCTACGTAATTCGGAATATTATAAATTTTGTACCATTGGATAGTGCTCGAAATATACTTCGAAATAAGATCCATTTACAATATAGTTCGACAACTTATGAAATAGAGAGCGCCACGTAGGATTACCATGTCATTAGTTTTAAATTTAAATATTATAAAAAATAGAGTTCTACATATATTTAAATACCTAAAAGGAGTTTTGGATAGGGAAAATTATAGTTTCATTTTGAATTAACAACCTAAATTATTATATTATGTAAATTGTGTATAACTTTTGCTACCTAATTCAGAACATTATAATTCGTCTACCATTTGAGAGTGCTTGAAATATGCTTCAAAGTAAGATCCATTTACAATATAGGGTCACAAATCATGAAAATATTTAAAGAATCGAGTTTTACATAGATTTAAAGGCATATAAGGAGCTTTTGATAAGCGAAAATTAGAGTTTGGTTTTGAATTAACAACCTAAATTATTATATTATCTAAATTGTGTATAATAATTTTTGTACCATTGGATAGTGCTCTAAATATGCTTTGAAATAAGATCAATTTACAATATAGATCTACAACTTATGAAATATAATAAAATAAACAACAATGTAAAATTGATAGTCTGATTTTAAATAAAAAATCTAAATTATTATACAATGTAAATTGATTATAACTTTTGCTACATAATTCGCAATATTATAGTTTTTATACCGTTGGAGAGTGCTCGATATATGCTTTGAAATGAGATCTATATACAATATTGTTTTACAACTTATGAAAATGTATTTATTTAGATGAACAATAACATATTATTTATTCTTTATTTTAAATATATAAAAATGGCATATTATACCTGACAATACTAATTATGTCTTTAAGAATCATGCTTTTAAAAATTGAGTTATATAAAGATAAAAAATTCATATCCATAGTTTTGAACCTATAGCATTCCATGATGGCATTACATGAAGAATCAAATGAAAGTTTGTCATCGAGATTGCAGAGGTATTATGCAATTAACTAATTATTTTATTCCTAGAATATTTATTGCATACATAATTATTTATGTTTTTTTTTCCATATATCTATACGTAAGATCTTATTCTTTTCTCCATGAACTTAATTCTACTAAAACTATTTGGAAATCAAGATTCGCGTTTCTAGACTATTTAAGGTCACGGATCATAAAAAAGGGGAAAGTTTGATAAGTCTTGATATGGTCATGATTGATGAAGAGGTCTTTTTTTCTCTCTTAAATAGTATTTTCAATTATTAATAGAGGTTAGTCTTACATTTAATTAATTTTATTCATGAAACTATCATTATGATCTTCTTTTCTGCTTTTTCATCTTCCATTCTGTATGAGTTAGTGTTTATGTACATGTGGTATATTCAAAGTTGAAGTTGTGGCTGACACTCATGTTTTTCTCTATTCTTTCTGTTCTGCATTTTAAATTATTACCCTCGCTCTACTTTCTTAAATTATCATTCGGGTATTATTCATGTTAAAACTGTGTTAATTATTGTTAGTCATACCTATTATTAGGATACCATTTAATAATAGAGTTAGTTACAATATTTAATTTGGATATTAAAAATTATAAAATTTATATATCGTTATAACAAATCTAGAAATTATAGTATAATGACAAATACTTTCCTTGTTCTTTTTCTACTACAACAATTGGTGTGGGCATGGTTTTTAAGGAAATAAAAAATGGGTGATTTAGCATAGAGGTACCCCTTTAGTTAACTAGAGTAGGGGATAAATAATTCTTAATAAAGTAAACGCAACTTTATGAGGCAATTTAGATAATTAATGAGGGTTTTATTAACATAAAATAAAGGCAATATTGGCAACAATAGTTGCTTTTGTTTTACGAAAAGTGAAATGGTTCCAAAAGATGAAACTACCCAAAGCGGAAATTGTTGTAATAGAAAAGGAATGGAGAAAGTTATAAATACAATAGTGTTGAAAAATCTCATTTCACAGCAACACAAAATTGACAATAATATTAACAAAAAAATTTACAAAAAAATAAAATAAGCAACAACCCGTGCAACGCACGGGCTTCAAAACTAGTAATATAATAAGCTTTGAGTACTACAATTAAATGCAGTCACTTTTCTTATTCTACGAGTATATTTTTGTTTTTTGTTACTTACCATAATTGCAAGTTTGCAACATTATTTGCTTCTTATTATCTTTAATGCACAAGTGTAAACTTCAATAATTCTAGTTACATATTTGCAAAACTTATTTACATCCCATAATAGTTTATATATTTTAACGGTTTATACGTTTATAAATGTATAACTTTGACCAATAATATTATTAACTATCATCAGTGAAATTACAAAATATTGTGTGAATATACTTAGAAACTATTCCAAAAACATTTTCATAATCAAATTTGTTATTTATATGCTTCATGTGTCGAATATATGCTCTATTCTGTTTTATAATCTTTAAGGTAGATATTTGACCATCAATATCTCTAAGTATATATTAGTAAAAAAAAAATATAAAAGTCGACGAATCACAAACTTTTCATGGTCTTCAATGTATACAATCTAAAAAGATCCAACATGGTAATATTTTCTTCTATATATTAATGAGATTATTCAGTCAAAATTGATAAACTTTGACTTCAAAAAAGCAAATAGAGTATATAATTAGGGACGGACGCATGGTGTATTAGCTAATAAGGTGGCTAAAGTAAGTACTCAAGTAGTGTAAAAGTCAAATCATGTTAGCTATAATGAGAAGGGATGACTATTACTTTAGTCTTTACCTATATTGTAAACGAATATGGTCTAAATTTGTAAAAAAAATCAACTTTTAAAAGATAACTATTGTTGCAAATAATAAAATTAGGGGGAAAATATTAAACTAAAGAATTACAAATTATGACTTTTAAGAAATCCCCTAATAATGCATGGGATTGAGGAGGCCTTTTCACAGTAAGTTATCTGTGCATTAGCACCAAATGTGGGATCAATTGCTCCACAATTAGTGGCCAGAACTTACTAGAAAAGTAGAAGTATACTACTCCAGAAAAGTCTAAGGTGGGACGTGGGGACGGGAAACTTTGCATGCAGTGCAAGCAATGTAATGCCGTGGAGAAAATCTACGTTCAAATCGTTGTTACTTATATTTAAGATTATGACAAATCATTAAGCAATGCCATGTTTAGAATTTTAAGATGTTAGTTTTACTAATGATTGAAGCTCACATGAGCTGTCTGCTGGATTACCGGAAGGTGTTTAGATTTTGGTGGGATCCACACGTTTTTCAAGCAACTACCAATTGACCGGCGTTCATACAAAGGTGCCCGTAGGTATAAGCGAGCTAGTGACTCTCCGGCTATACGAACGACACATGTATAAATATAAGGATGTATTCTCTTCACGTCAAAAAAAAGCTTACAATACAGAGTAATTTTAATAAGGTTGAGAAAATTTTTAAATTTAAACAATTTATAATATAAAGTAATTTCCAATAAGTTTAAATAAGCTCTAATAAGTGTTGACAAATTACAATAAGTTTAAGTAAGTTTCATTAAAATATAATAAATTCTAATAAGTTTTGAAGTGTTCAGTTGAGGAAGAATAAGGTGAAGAGAACGCTTCGTAAAAAATAGTCCTTTGAATTTTTTAACTTCTTTCACTTTGTTATTTTGCATTATTCACATAGTAATTTACTTGACCATATTTTCTTACAAATCTATAATGATGAATGTTAAAATGTATTGTTATATGACTTTGTCTCAATTTATATCTTTATAATATTTGATTTTTCATAGAGATCTAAAGGTAAAGGGTCACATTGGCAAACTTGAAAAATTTTTAGAGGCCCTGTGCAGTCGTCTATATGTCGTACATTCTCAGCGCTACCCCCAAACCTACAAGTCCTTGTTTTGCACGAGCATTTGCAATGCATTAAATCCATCAATTATCAATGTACTTAAACTTAGAATACATAAGGAACGTAGAAGTAAAGATATTTATATGAACCAAGTGTCCAAGTGAGAGAACAAGGCAGAAGAGTGGATCCAGTTAGACCTTTGTCCTATTTTTGTGTCTCATCTTTTATCTCATTGTTCATTATTCTGCAACATAATGTCATAATCCACATTCATTGTTAAAATTAAGTAATCAACATTGAGTTGGTGATCATGTATCAAGACAAAAGAAGATGAAAACATAAGATAAAACATAAGAAAAATTTCATAAAACTATCTTTTATAATAAACTTTTTTCAAAAAAACTACCTTTTAAATTTTTTTTTTTCAAAAAGCTACCGTATATAACAATTTTTTTCAATATACTACCATTTTACCATTAATGGAGTTTAATCACTAATAATTGAGTCACAATAAATTGTTTTTCTTTCTTCCTCTCTCGTTTCTTTCCTCTTTTCTCGCTACCCCACCGGCAGCAATACCTACTACGATTGTCATTTATCGATTAGTATAAAATATATACGTAAAATGGTAGTGTATTGAAAGAAATTTGTTATATAAAGTAGTTTTTTGAAAGAAAAAATTTAAAAAGTAGTTTTTTTGAAAAAAGTTGGTTATAAAAGCTAGTTTTTTCAAATTTTGCGTAAAACACATGATCCCATCCATGAGTGTATATATGACATGTTTGGTGACATGGCACTCTCAAAATTGCATTTTTCAGAAAAACAAAAAAGACAGGAAAAGGAATAAGGGTGAGTAGTAGTATCGGATTTACAGGTTGGTTGCTCAACTTGGATAAAAGTTTCTTTGTGTATTAAAAAAAGTCGCTGTTGTTTGTTAATTATATGTAAATAATTCACGACTAATCCTCAACTGCGAGGATCCGTGGCGCAATGGTAGCGCGTCTGACTCCAGATCAGAAGGTTGCGTGTTCGATTCACGTCGGGTTCAATACCCCGAACTTAGAAATCCTCTTTTTCCCATAAGTGCTCAGCTGGATTCTATCAATTGTTATTTCTTTTTGTTCTTTTCAAAGTTTCTTCTTCTGGCTTCCTGCTTCAAGTGTTTTGTTCTGTTTAATACGTGGAATTTGTGGTCATTGGAAGTTATAATTTGCATCTATGCTTCATATGGATTACGGCAAGCGAACCCCTTGACTTCTTTTACTCCTTTAGCTAGTGCTAAACCGTGCACTGCTGCCTGACTGCACGATGTTTTAACATTTTCGTAATCGTTTGGGGAGAGATCATTAGTGATTGTTATCTTCTCAAAAAGGGTCATTAGTGACTTAGTGTCAATATATACTTCTATAGGTTAAAGATCAACTCGACAATATGAGTTATCGTGAACGACCGTTGCATGTTGAGCCTAATGGAGCAACCTATGATGGCTACAAGTCGACAACCACTATGGCTATGGTGGTGGTTGGTCACAAAAAGTTATGGTTGATCGACAAAGACTGCGGTGATGATTGTATTCTATTATTAATAGTATTGTGTTCAAATAATGTTTTGCCCATGTTAAATTAAATGAAAGTTATGGTCTTTTCATATGTACTTCTATAGGTTAAAGGACAGCTCGACAATATGAGTTATCGTGAGCGACCGTTGCATGTTGAGCCAAATGGAGCAACCTATGATGGCTACAAGTCGACAACCACTATGGCTATGGTGGCATGATGCTTAGAGCATGAGATAAGAATTAAAAGGTCATGGTTCAAAACTTATTCTCCCATGACGTGGGCTTCGTGCTATCCTTGAGGAAGGACAACACATGGCAACGACTTGTGTGAAACTACGACTTTAACTTGACAAATACTGTGATAAAGCTCGATCACCTGAATTCAACCTACACTCATGATATGTAATTACAAAAAGAATCTCTCCTATAGTAGCAAAGAAGTATAAGAAAAGATCAAATACAAGAAGCAACATTGTAGTTTTGCAACAGAATGAAACGAAATCCTGAAAATATTCACCTATAATTTTACCACAACCAAAAGATGCTTCATATATGCACTGAAAACAAGAGTAGGGAACCAGTAAATTCCAGTGCTCGGTAACAGCTGAGCTAACAACCCGAACATATACAAAATTGTGAGAGACTGGAAATGAAGGCCAAAAACCATATATTGAAAAATAAAGTTCCAGAACTCAATCGATTTGAAATACATTCTCTACAAAGAGTAACATTTAATTCAAAAAAAATTCTCTAAACCAGACCTAACTCTTAATGCTCTAAAATTCATAAATGTTAAGATTCATAAGCTGTTCTGAAATACCACTCACACAAAAACTTACACGTCGCCTGGTTAGAGTACAGGGTTATGGGATAATATGTATAAAGGTAACAGCAATGAGATTGTGAGTAAATTCACAAGGAAAATCCCATGCCAATATATAGTTTCATTTGTTTCACCTTTGGGAAGTTTCCATAATCAGTTAATCACTCGTTACCACATCTAGTTACTCGTGACAAGTGCTAATCAGCAGTAATAGAAATGGGCGAAGCAACAAGTAAAATTATCTAAAGATGGTGATGCACTGCCGTAAAAGTTGGATGGGACTTCCTTGTGAAATACTCAGAGCCTCATTATCGTTACCCGCATTTATTAAATCTTACCAAACGAGCTTCTAGAGTAACAAAACAGTGTGTTCCTCTATTGATACAATCTCTAAAAGAGAAATTGAGCCACAAAGCAAGATTGGCGAATGGGGCAATAAATCATAAACGATGGTGAGGGTGGAGGAGAATGATTGCGAGCATGGCAAATACTACCATTGATAATGTTTTCCAAAGCCAACTCCCCATTCTTCACGCCAGCTCTCTCAATCAGCTGCATTGCAAGTAAAATTTGACTTGCAAACTCTCATCTGGCTGGCACTCCTACTGCAGCCTGTTTCGACCATTATCTCTATTAAGTTGTTATATTTATAAATTATAATGAAAGACTAAAACAAAGAGAAAGACTAGCTATGAACTAGAATTGCGCACCTTGATCGTTGCCATATGCTCAATGCTATCCACGACTGACTGGTAACAATGGGCTGTAAATGTCCCCTGTAACTAGGATCCTTACAATAGCAGAAAGCTCAATCAATTTATCTTTTATCCTTCTATGCAGCCATTCCTGCAGGATCATAGTCAGAATGCTTTCATCCACCTATCCTAATCTTCCCCTGCCTGTTAAATGGAATTAAATTAATTTTTTTCAATTTTGTGTCCCTTTATGCACAACAAAAATCCAATAAAGCACATACATTGTTCATATTTTATATGTATCTCCTGCTTTTCTTACCATACAATAGAGACCTACAGTCTCCCCTGACCCCCTTTCATGGTCACGAAGATGCTCGCAGTTCCTTGTTTCACTAAAAGTTTATAGCTTCAGGTGTTATTCGCAAAGCAGCCACCATTACATAACCTTTAGTTTCTCTTTGTTCATTATCTAAATTGACTACCATATGCAAGAACATAATGACGGTCTAGGTTGCTCTTTTTAATTCGCCTATAAAAAAGAACTTTAATGGCCTGTTAAATTTCACTCCCATGTCTAGAATACTACCCAGTAGATAGAATTTCCAGTCAAATTTACAGGTTTATTACCAATTGTATTGTTTTACCATATTTATCCTCACCAATACATACTCTGCAGAGCCATCAAAAAGTAAGAAATAATCTGATACTATTACTAGGTGACTTCAAAAATCAGAAGCATGGCATAAGCACACTTGAAAATAATTTGAAAGAGACAGTTGAGCAAGACAATAAGTGAAATTACTATGGTGAATTGCAGTCAATCCTGCCACCTCTGAAACCCCAAAAAAGAATCAGAAAAGAAGTAGAGAGAGAGAGAGAGAGATACAAGAAAAACAAAGAAACAACCTTCCGCTGCTAGATAGCATCATCAATGGCACCCAGGAGGCCAGGGTAGAAGCAAAACCTTCCATGCAACGGCTCACAGCACATTACTCCCACAAAAAGCTGCAGTCCTTAGATTCATATTCATAGCATTACTGATACAACAGTAATCGGCACCTTCAGGAACAGTTGAGGCAAGTTCTTTTACCAGTGCTAACTAGATCTGATCCTTCCATGGGGCAGTAACAAGTTAATCTTCTGAAAACACAGTAGCTGATACTCGCTCTGCATAAGAATGAGGAGAGATTGTGAGAGGTCAAAACTGTAGGCAATCTGAAGAATAGGGACCAGCATTAAAAAAATTGTGCCACACACAAAAGTGAGGGAAACAATTAGCAAACATAGATGTTCGATCCAATTTCTAAGTGGACAACATAATTTCCGAAACAGCAAATCTTTAGAACTGCTTTCACCAAACTTTAGAAGACCAGATGAGTAACATTTTATAAAAAAAAAAAAAAGAAAAATAAAAGAGTAAGCTCAAAATATTTTAGGGTGGAGAGAATAGAAGAATACATCCTGGATGTGAACTGAGCCAGGCAGGCTTCAAAGACAGTAGTTAATTAGCACCTCTGTGCAATAACACACAAGAAAATCTACAAGTGTATAACCTTATGACTAACATGACACTTTTGAAAGCATAATGTAATAAAGTAGCAATATATATTAAGATTGCATATAAGCTTGAAAGAGAATGAATTGAATTCTGAACCAGCTTATGGAATTTAGGAAGCAACCAACCAAATTATACAACTTGAACGCAACTGAAAATCAGGTAGGAAATTGATTCTGACATGGCTGAAAAAGGCATATGGTGGTCCAAGTGAAGAGAAAGAGTCATGTATATAGACGTATACACCGGTAAAGTTGACAACGTATAAGAACACTAGTAATGGGCAGCCTCAAAGCTCAACGGAATAAGGCGCCAACATACAAAATAAGAAGGAATATTAAACATCTAAGATATCCTTACACTTACCTAACATAAAGAATCCATTCTCTCATGCACTCAACAGGTGCAAAAGGAAAATTGAACAATGATGTATAAAATTAGTTACGTAGTTAAAAAATAAAATCTTCCCTCAGTATATTCCAAGACCTATTTAATCAAGTATCAAAGGGTACAATTCATAAACGTGTCACATGAAATATTATGGCTCAATGGAGATGCACAAATGTGGATTGAACTGTACCTACCCCCTCTCCCTGCCCCCAAACAAAAGTACAAAACAAAACTAACAAAAAGAGGAACAAGGAAAGGTCGTACAGTAATACCACACTAGTGTAAATATAGACCTAATTTGGTGCAAAAGGCATCAACTTCCTTCATGCGAGCAAAAGAATCACATCAAAAGACAAAAACTCATTTACAACCTCACTATTTTATACTTTTCCCATCAGAAGAAAAAGGAAAATGGCTTCTTACATACAACAAAACAAGCAAACATTACCCAAGCTAACTAGAGCTTCACTTTGAAGGAAAGCACACAAGCCTAAGAAAAAGTTCCAAAAAATAGGAGCCTAATAACAAAACGCGACTCAGAAACCTCAAGAATATTTGCTAGTTCAACACAATTAAAGCAAAGCAAAGGTGTTTAGAGAAAAATTATACTTCATCCGTTCCTAAATAAGTGTACATTCACTTTTTCACATAACCCAATGCGCTTCTTTGATGATTAATATCTATAATTGTGCACAAGTAAAAATTATAAAAAGTTGATATTTTGAAAGTGTGCATTGAGACGAATCTAACAAGATTCTAGTTGACCATGTTTTTTCTTTGATAGTAGCGAGAAAATAGAGCCAAAGTTAGTTGATGAATAGTGTCAATTTACTCAACGTAACACTTATTTAGGAACGGAGGAAGTACATTATCAGAATATCCAATCATATAAAATAAGTTGAAAGAAAACTTGGGGAGGCCAATACAGAAAAAAGGGTCCCATGAAGTGATCATCGATAACCATTGACCAGCAAATAATATTTCATCAGCCAGCAAGTTCAACATTCAGTTTGTACACCTCCATAAACAACTACCCATTCAAAATTTAAACTTCAGTTCAGATTTAGCTCGCCTTCCAACAGCAGATATATAAATAGGCGGTAGTTATAGTCAGATTTAGCTCGCCTTCCAACAGCAGATATTTGAGCTTCTGACATTTGCTGAATTGGGGGAACATTG
The DNA here is from genome assembly GCA_947646795.1 of Beta lomatogona. NCBI lineage: Eukaryota > Viridiplantae > Streptophyta > Magnoliopsida > Caryophyllales > Amaranthaceae > Beta > Beta lomatogona. The sequence goes on along the minus strand of CANSNZ010000063.1, from coordinate 6,827,711 downwards.
ATAGAATCAGCTCTGATTAAGTCTTGATATGTTCATTTATTCCATAAAATCATGTACTGGACTTCAACTTCTTTGTGATGTGAATAGAAAAGCTTGAAAATTAACTTTTCAAATGCTTTTTGCTGAGACTTTACGGAGTAGACTAAAACAATATGATCCAAATAACTGCTCGTCTGCTCTGTTTAAGAAAATTTCTTTCGGCCACAAGAAAGACAATACAAAGAGCGACAAATGATCAGAGATATCATGCTTCTATTACTGCATGAAACAACATCTCATAACAAATCAGGATTTGCTGAATTTTAATCGACTACAATAATTTGGATTAAAAATCCAGATTTTAAGGCCATAAACAGCTAACCACTGGAATTTATTTAAGAAAATCATACGTGAATGAACATTATTGAGAGTTCTCATCATGTAACTCAATTAGCAAAATGTACTGCATATTTTAAAGTATAAACATTGTTCATCAAATCCTGACATTAATTACAGTTCACATGTCGATGCAATCAACTCATCATGCAGAAATGCAACAATTTTTTAATAAATATGTACCTGAAAATAACATCTCTGAAGACCAGAGATTTCCAGAATGCAACAGCTCTACAATGGTATGCCGATCCAACTGAAAGACCTATGCAAGGAATATTTGCCAGAAACAGAGACAATGAACAAAGCCATATCTTATATCATAAGATTTCCAGAACACCAGATGATAGTTCTCTCTTGTGCTTGTCTATAAATGGTCCTTGGTAAAATATACCATAGGTACGTATCAATCTCTCAATGTCTATGTCGTGTATTGCAGGAGGAATTAGTAGTTGACCATTCTTCATAACCCCCAACTGAAGCATACAACACCCACATTAATGAATCATATGACTTGTGGTCTAGTCTAGAGATCCAGAAATTTGCTTAACAAAACTTCACCAGTAGTCATTACAAGAGCACTTTCCATCCTCAAAAAAGTGGAACCTGTTTGAATCCCTCACAATGATTTTTCTTTTGGTAATGCTGGAGATAAATTTTATTGCAGTATGACAGTCTACACAGGTTCGTAAATTCTTATAAACCTTCACCGATGTCCCAGGTGGAGTGGAAACTATTCCAAAAGCAACTGCAAGCTTCTCACTGTGGTAGGATAAATTCTGCTCTTTCTGCTCTTCTTCCACATCATGCAGAACAAAGTTAGTGTCTGGTACATAGCCTTCTTGCCTCATCTTTTTTGAGATCTCTTGCAAGAATGTATGAATTTCATCGTAACTGGGATGAGATGTATCACCCACAAGAAACCTGTGCACCTGTCTCTTGACCTCAATCCAACTCAGACCTGGTTTCTTGACCACTCCTCTATTATCCATCATCTTTCTGACTTTTGCCACTTCCTCCCACCTACCTGCAGTAGCATATATGTTGCCCAAAGTCGCATATGTAGCAGCATTCTCAGGCTCTATCTCAAATAAGGCTTTCGCTGCTTGCTCTGCTAGTTCGACATTTTTATGAATTCGACAGCCACCAAGGAGAGACGCCCACAAGAATCTGTCTGGCTTCATAGGCATCTTGCTGATATATTCTTCAGCTTCCTTGAAACGGCCAGCTCGGCTCAGTAGATCAATCAGGCAAGAATAATGTTCTGCAATTGGTGTCAGTCCATGGCGATCCTTTATTGAATTGAAATATTCAATTCCCTTTTCAACTAATCCTGCATGAGTACAGGCAGAAAGAACTCCAACAAAAGTAACATGATCAGGCTGAGTATCTGATCTGAGCATCAACTCAAAGAGCTCCAAAGATTTCTCAGCCTGACCATTCTGCGCAAATCCAACGATAAGTGAAGTCCACGATACTAAATCAGGTATAGACAGCCCTTCAAAAGCCTTTCTCGCACTCGTGACATTGCCACACTTTGAATACATATGAACAAGTGCACTTGCAGCAAATGAATCCGGATCAACCCCAATCCTGATCATATGCCCATGGACCTGCTTCCCTACATTCTCCAAAGCTCGATCTGCACATGCGTTTAAAACCCCCTGAAAATGTATATTCATTTGGTTTAATTTGAGCCTTTAACATATTCGACAATAACAAAAACCCATCTTCCCACCTCCCATCCGCAAAATATCCATCAATCATTGATGTCCAAGAAACAACATCTCGATCTACAGCTTCATCGAATATACTCCTAGCTCCTTCAATGCTGCCACATTTAGCATACATATCAGACAGCGCACTCCAAACTGCAGAATCAGATTCCAAACCCATCCTCACTATACGCCCATGAATTTCCTTCCCAGAAAGCAAACTCGGTATTGCAGCAGAAGCAGCTATTGCAGTCGAAAGCGTAAACTTGTTAGTATCCAAACTCCCACAACTCTGCATTTCCCTATACAACTCCAATGCCTCCTTCGGCTTATGATGTTGGACATAACACGATATCATTGCAGTCCAAGAAAACCCATCTCTGTGCGGCATTCCATCAAACAACTTACGAGCAAGTTCTACTTTCCCTAATTTCGCATACCCTCTAATCATAGTATTCCAAGAACACAAATCCCTCTCAAGCATTTCATCAAACACTTTCTGGGCATCCCTCAAACTCCCACATTTTACATACATATCAATAAGACGATTAGAAATAAAAATCCCAGGCACAAAATTGAAAGCTTTCATATGATCATGAACTCTTTTTCCCTCATAAAGAGCTTTTTGTCGAAGACATGATAATATAAGAGGAGAGTATGTAGATACAGATGGACGATGAATTTGATCGAGTAATTGAACAGCTTGTTTAAGAAGCTTTTGTTCGCATAAAATAACAATGGCTTCATTGAATCTCCTATCTCTGCACAATTGATTTATGAGTTCTTCACTGTAAGTTGAGTTTTTGAAGGAAGGATTATTCTGCTGTAAAAATGGCTTCTGAAAATGTTGATTACTTTCGAAAGAAGAAGATATAGAATAAGATAGCAACCTCTTTTGAGTGTTGATGACGAAGAGAGAGAAACCAAGAGACAGGGAATTTCTGTAATGGACAAGGTAAGTTCGTCGTGCTGCCATTAATCCTTCCTGTTCCTGTAATACTCTCTTCGTCGTTCACGACAGAATTGCATATAAACTACTTACGGCCCGTTTGGTTAGATGTCATAAATGGTGGTAATGGTAATGCATTATAGTGTAAATTTTAGAGGTGATCATGGGCCGGGCCGCGCCAAAAAAATTTTGCCCATTGTGCGGGCCGGGCCCAAATCCGGGCCAAAAATTTGTGCCCAAAGCCCGGTATTTCGGGCCGGGCCGAGCGGGCTTTTGCGGGCCAAAACGGGCCGAGACCAGAATTTAGACTAAAAAGTGTTTTTTGGCTTGTCCAAAGCCCGCCCAAAAAAAAAAATTTGGCGGGCCCAAAAAACTGCCCAAGCCCGCCCAAAAACCGGGCCGGGCTGGACTTGATCAGCCTTAGTAAATTTGTAAAGGAAATCCCACATCATTATCCATGGTAATGCTACTTGATCCCAAAACATCCATTTTCTTCCTAAAATCTCATAAACTATAAAGTGAGCGTTTTTTTACTAGGTACAAAATAAGTATCTCTATAAGTGTCTGTTGAACCCCTTATTTTTCCGGGATTATGAGATGATTGTATTAGCTGATAGTTTTAGCAGCTAACTCGCTGATGCAGCGTAAATTTGATCTTCATAACTGGACCATGTCATCAATCAACAAATATTGACCCAATCCATGAAAGCTTAAGGCTAGTTTGTTATCGTTTTTTATTTTCACTTTTCAGTTTTTCTGAAAACTTAAAGAAAAAACAAGATACCGGAAAAAGTAGTTTTCATTTTTTAGTTGACAGTTTTCAAAATCATCATGTTTCTAATAAGTTTCACTAATCTTTTATCCATTATAGGACATCTATCATATAACTTTTAAATAAAAACTGAAAATCACAGTGATACCGAACAAACCCTTAGATTGTGAAGTAAATTCGGAGCACAGTTTGCAATATGTTCTCGAGTAATTGTTTTCATTTTATATTTATACTTTTTGTCTTCCATGCTTATCAACTCACAACTTTGACCATTAATATATATAATTATTTATTATGTAAAATCAAAGTTAGTTAGGCGTTATATCTTGTAAAGTTGTAACCCTCAAAATCAAGATTAAACAAAGTAATAATTTGCAAATATACAGTGAGATTTATCGATCAACATTTACATTACATACTAAAATTTGTTCATACGTCGGACAATCTCCCGGTCAAAGTTAATATATGAATAGTGTAAAAATCGAGATATTAAACTAAATGGAGGTCTAACCTAGACTGTACTTACGCCAGGATCCATTGTTATAAGCACAACAAACAACAACAATCTTTGAAAAATTCAACAGAGTACATGAATAATATGAGATACATATATTACAAACCTAAAACACAAAAGAGGAAACACATAACACTGACTGTAGTTGGGTCTCATAATCACCCAGCACTACCTCACCCTCCCTCCATTTCTTTTTCTTTTTCTTTTACCCATTTCTTTTTCTTTTTCTTTTTCTTTTCTTTTCCCTATGACTACATGTATCAACTACAACAAGGAGAGAGAGAGAGATGAAACATATCAATTATAATTGACTCAGAAACAACTATAATTGCCTAGAATGGCAAAGGGTTGACGCTAGAACCCCATCAAACAGGACGCAAGCGCTTAGATGATCACATTGCATAAACTATCTCTCCACTACTATCAATATCAATCTCAGAATCTGACAGGTCATCAATATCTTCATCCATGTCAAGCGTGTCCGAGAGAAAATGTAGTGTCGTTGCCCCAACAGCAGGGATTGTGGCCTCCGAGATGATTTGCATGATAGTATCAAGACTTTGCATGGGTTGCTCCGGTTCTTGAAATTGACTGCTCATTGTATTCTCATCCGTTAGATCAGTAGGAAAGTTTCTGACAAACCAATCATGCCTCTTGATCTCAGGTATCGTGATCCTCTGGCATGCACATTTACAAGTATAAGCTAACTCTAGCTAAGGTTGATTGGAGTCAAACTAGCTAAAGAGAAGTTATCTCACCTCCCAACATACAAAACAAAGAAAACATGCCATTCCTCACAATTGCAATCATCATTCTCATCTTCACCCAGTGAAAAGGAAAGACAAAAAAGATGATCCATGTTAAAAGAAGAAAAAAAAGCAACACTTACTGATTCAGGGTCTGGAACAAAGATCCTGGAGATAAGGTGGCGACACTCTGGTGATATATTTATATTTTCAGGAATTGTGTACTGAACACTCAATATCCTCTGAAGGAAGAAAACACAAAATCAAAAACTTAATATATCAGTCAAAAATTTGTCAAGCAAATGTCACCATGGACAAAATTGTAAGTACATACTTGTATCATTTTCCTGAAGTCCTTTGGTTCCTGAGGGTCCTCGAAAGGATATCCACCCACCAACATCACATACAAAGTCACTCCACATGACCACACATCTGCTATCTGCGATACTCAACAGACTTCTATGTTAGTAACAATAGCATACCACTTGGAATAAAAACAAAAGGTGGTATAGGTCTAAGACCTGCACAACCAGAAGATATCATAGCAATTAAAAATATACACAACACATGATAATTGTGAAATTTATACTATTGTTTCCCAATATTCAAGCTCAGAAATTTTAGAATGCTTTATGGTACATATCAGGAAGTTGTTTCTGCAAATTGCCTCAACAAAACATGTAAGAAACGACTGTCCTTTACTTTTCCTGTTCTCTAATTGGTCGTGTACAGGTATCTTCACCTTACTGATAGCTACCAGAACACTTCAATATTTCATAAGCATACTCTGACGCACAGAAATTTGAAATTGGTTGGAATATGGATACTGAATTTCGAGACACCCAGAAACATCTTTGAAACTGGGCATAACATCTAAATCCTGCAGGACATCAGCATTTTGTTCGTTCCTCTCCAGCATGTATCCAGAGCAGAATTCACTTAATTGTCAAGCATAGCCTAAGACTCAAGGAAATAACAAAGGGATTCACTTGAAGTCTTGAAATTTGAGATGGCCCCATAGCATGTGAGCTGAGGCCAAACTAACTAGATGAAAGGCATCTGATTCCCGGTTTAATAGAACTTCTTGATTTCTCTTTCCTGTTATGACTTGGCAAATTATATGAAGAAGCTTCCAATGTAGAGGACAATCGTGAGTCCTTAAAGGATTATCCAATGTCCTTTGCTGGGAACAATTAGAGAGGTGATACTATCAAAAATTACTTCGTAGGCAATAATTCATTAAGTTGCAGGATGTGATATAGCAGTCAATAATTCCTTGATAGCATTAGTATCACCAGTTGGTAAAAGCTGTCACCAGTTGGCAGCAGCTGTCATGCCAGCAATTGATTCAAGAAATCTTCCATCAAGTTGATTCAGTTACAACTTACAAGGTCACCAAGTAAACCAAATGTACGCAATACAATGCAAAAGCAATTGGTTTTCATAAGAATGTTTTATGAGCTGTCAAGAGGACAAACTAAACACCAATACCAAATTTTTTTATGAAAATGTCATCAAGCAAACAAACAGGAAAGAGAAAGTAGTTACCTTTCCATCATATTCTTTCCTCAGCAAGACTTCTGGAGCAATGTAAGCAGGGGTCCCCACTGTAGATTTAGGCTGTGAGTGATACACCGAAGACTGGTAGAAAAAATGGCATAAGGTAGATCATTATTAACTATAACAGATACCTCAAACAAAGTCATGAAAACAATGTGCTCTAAATCTTCCATAACATAAGTGAAGCTTTTAGATAAATCATAAGAAGCAGAACATGAATACAATTGTGTCAATACAAATCTCTACAAACCCATATGCGAGAATATAAAGAAAGCCAGTGTTGTAGAATATGTGGTACCTTTGAGTAGCCAAAGTCGCATATCTTCAATCGTGGAGCTGGACTTCCATCCAGTAAAGTGTTCTCCAACTTTAGGTCTCGATGACACACTTGCTTCATCATGAAATAAGATTTATAAGGGGAGAGCCATCAAATCATCTTGATAGTTAAAAGACAAAGAGATTGCATCACATACCATTGCGTGACAATAGCTAACTCCTGAAATAAGTTGTTGAAAAAAGAAGCGAGCCTGCAAACAAGCGTCAGTAGAGATAATATACAACAGTATTACTAACAAGAAGGAAAGAGTGGCTTCAGAACAAGAACCTCATCCTCATTGAACCGGCCTGCATTACATATTCGCTCAAAGAGCTCTCCCCCAGATGCATACTCCATTACAATTGCCAGATGGGTAGGTGTTAATATGACCTGCTCAAATTTCAGATAGATGGAAAGCGCACTAAGCACCTCTAAATGCAAAGGTTATAAGAAAATGGTTCTGAACAAACCTCTTTAAACCTAACAATATTTGGGTGCCTCAAAGACCTATGATTAATGATCTCTCGTTGAACATTCTCATCTATCTGCAATAAGACATAAACCAAAGAAAGAGACATCAAGAATTTTGGCAAGAACTACCTATAAATAAAATATACTTTTGTGTCCATAATAACTTGTTAATTGTCATAGGAATAGGATCCAAGTAATGCTTAAATGAGTCCATAAGACCAACACTGGAACCTAATTTGCATTTGTGCCATAATTCTCTTAAAATTCTTATCCTCGTACCAATTCACAATTTCCTAGTGTCCGACAATTCAGTGAACCCCTCAGTCCTCACCATAGGCCAAGACGCCAAGTCATTGGGAAATCTATGTACAAGTTAGAGTTTGGATAAAAAAACTTAAATATAGCATTTGAAAGATCAAAGGAAACAGGAAATAACAAATTATAAAAGGTTTTCCCCATCCCTCATATACACATTGCCTACAGGCAACAATAATGCGTATTTTGACTAACCTTACCTCCTAGTTAAGTATATAGAAGTAACCTTTATGCTAAAGAGAGCATATCAGTAATGTGTAAAACCCCATTGGACCTAAAACCCCCCATGAGCTACACATCGACCATCATGAACATAACTACGCAGTACGCTACCTAAATGTACTACGAATACGGTACCAATCCAAACACATCAAACACACGGTACAAATAGTACTCCATACGAGCTACCGCTACTCCTCTAACCTTGAACAAATTTTCCTACTTCCTTTCAATCCACACTACTAAGAAATTTAGTCAAAAGAAGGAAGAATAATCTTCATTCCTAACAACGCCATCCTCATCACTCCAACTCATCTCCTTACTCAACCCATCTTTATGTCTTATTCAATCACAATTCACAAACCAAACAGATCACTACCATTTCACAAAAAGTAGTTCACATAAACTTCATGTACGATACTACACGCATCTGTTATAAAAAAGAGCAGTCAAAATTATCACAAAAGAAGAATATTTGCGTGAAGGAATCAAAATCTCCTCGAAAAAGCATAAACATCACGGGAAATAAATCAAATAATAATAATATCAACTCTTAAAACCCTCAAAAAAAAACCATTCACGTGAAAAGTCCCCTAATTTAATAGCTTTACCTAATCAGCTCCAACAAAGCTATCAAACTCTCCGCCATTTCTCCCCGATTTAGAAACCCCCAAATTTACCATATATAGAAATCAACCCAAAATCCAAAAAAACCAAAAAATAAAAGTTGACAGTAAAAAAAAAAAAAATTAAAAAAATTATGATTAAACCTTATCTCCTCGTTCGATATACTTGACAGCAACAAGTTCTTTAGTAAGTTTATCTCTCATCAAACGAGCAACGCCGAAGTTTCCAGAACCAATATCTCGAACAAAATCATAACGGTCACTATCGTGCATGATCGGCATATCCATGGCCGGATTTACCGACGCCGCAGCTCGACCACCGCCGTCCATTTTTTCCGGAAACAACTCGTCAATTCAACCTATTCCACCACCAGATCTTCCGATGACATTTACAGATGAAACGACGTCGTTTGATCAATTGAGATTTTGAGCTGAATTGAAAACCCTAGATCGTCGATTAATTTTAATTAGTTTTCCGATTAATCGGTCAAAGTTGAGGATGAGTGAGAAAGAGGTAGAGAGGATGTAGATGAGGAAGAGAGTGATGTATGAGCAGAGAAAGAAGAGGGAGGAATTTTTTTGCTGAAGTTGAAAGAAAAAGATAAATATAAATAAATAATAAAAGGATAAAGAGAAAAAGGACAAAGGAGTGAAGTGATCAGTGAAACGGCGTCGTTTTTATTGCGGTTGCGTTACTGGAGACAATTTATTTTGGGTTTGGGTTTTTTTTTATATTTACGGGGAAAAAAGGGTTAACGTTAACTTTTTAGTTTTTTGGGGGGTTTTTTAATTAACCGCGTAAAATTGGTTGGTTAAGTGATTTAAAAAATGGGAAGAAAAGACGGGTGTTGAAAGATGTTTGGATAAAAAAGTGGGTAACCCACGTGAAACTGTGGAGAATCTGCAGAGTGCAGAGGGGGCGGTAAAGTCGGTTACTCCAAAATGTCTGTTCAATGCCCAATAATCACCTTTTTGGGATGCATGTTACCATTATGGGTCTGTTTGGCAATACTACCTGAAATGTAGCTGAAACTGATAAGGTGAATAAACCGATAAGGTATAGATGAAACCGATAAGGCTTTGAACCGATAAGGTAGCTAATTAGTTTACCTGTTTGGCAGAACTAGTTTCATAAGTTGATTAATTATTTAGATTTTGTAATTTTTTTATTATATATATTTCAACACTAATTTATTTCAATATATTTAAATAATAATAAAACAATATAAATATTTGAAATCATAACTCACCTGAACACAAATATTTCGCTACTTCTCCATAAGCAATTATGAAACGAATTTCTCTAAATTTATACTATCATATTATGCGTAGAAACCGTCATAATACTAAAAAAATACGATAATTGTAAAATATAATAATAAATTATTTTCTACTCCATATTTGACTAGCAATACCGTCACGAGCCCAATCTTACCATCATTGTGCTTAATTTAATTATAACATAATGATTTTTTAATTAATGGAATGAAGGATTCCTTCAAATAAAATGACCAAAAGCAGATAAACCAAGCATTGATCCAATTCGTATGCCTAGAGCAGAGAGCTACTTACTCTAAAGGAAGTAACTATTTCAAAGCCTGCTCGATATATGGAGACTTGCGCCGCACTAACTTTCTCTCGTACATTCAATTGAATGTTTTCTCCTCTCTCGCATCGATACATGAAATACAAAGGGAAAATAAACCAAAATCATTCAAAAAAAAAAAAAGAGAAATAAAGAATGAAATTTGCATAATATCGCAAGAAAAATCATATGGCGTATTGAAGGAGATGAAGAATGAAATTGGATGATACCTGATGCAGAGATTTGAGAAGAGATGCAGTAGAAGGATCAAAGCCAACAACGCAGTAGAGAAGAGAAGAGAGAATGAGAGATAATTTTGGTTGTGAGCAGTAATATTTTCTCCAATTAACGTTCTTTTCCAATATTTCGGGACTCGATTTTAGGTACCTCATTTTCAAACGTTATATTTTTTACCTTGTCAATATCGGTCATTTTAGGAACTGAAATTTTATTTTAGTTATTTCCCAAACACACCTAATTCATTTTAGCACCTAAAAGTTTTAGCAACTTATCATTTTAGGCACCTAAAATGCCTCCCCAAACAGAGTCTTATATGTCCGCAATGTGCGAAAGTTTAAAATTAAATTAATTGTGTGAAAGAACTGTCTTTATATTTTGTTTTTTAAAAAAAACTACTGTATGCAGTATATTTTCCTTTTCCCCCTTTTTTCGTTTAAAGAAAGTGTTAGTTAACCCTTATTTTTTTCTTTTTCTATTTTTTTTGTTTCCACCATGTATTGCCTTATCTAATAGAGATATTATATTCATACAGATCCAAACCATTCATTTGGTTAAGGACTTTGTTTCTTAGAAGCCAATATATGGGATTCTTGCCAAGAAACAGAACATGGCCCATTAGATTTTTTTTTTTTTTTTTTTTTTTTGAGGGAAGGCTCATATTAGATTTATAATAATCTTTAACAACTTCTACATCTGTGTACCTCCCTCAAAATCAATGCATGCTCTTTTTAGGGATAATAATTAGTATTTTTTTGGCTCGGGCGATACTGCGGGTTAGTTACAATTATCAAATATATTATCATTCATAAATCTTATACTTGATTTTATTAGCTTTTCTAAATATTCTATCTAGTGCAAATTCGAAAAATGGACGTTATGGCATGATAAATTGTTTTCAAAAAAACTTCTAAGGAATTGGGATAAAAGTAACAAATTTCAATGGAATTAAGGTAAGAGAATGTTATTACTCAATAAAGTGTTAGAGATCAAAAAACTTGTCTATATCTTTATGATTACATATAATTATAAGACTTTATTATGTTTTACTTTGAAACATTAAGTATTGAAATTGTAGTGGATTACTGGTTAAACACTCACATTTTATTTCAAAGATCATGTGTTCGAATCTTATTAACTACATATTGTTAATATTTTTAAATGAGATTATAAACACATGTATTAAAACCTTGAGCAGAGTGCCACGTGGCACCGTTCTTTTGATAGGAACGCTTTTGAGATGATAACACTAAATATTACTTGGACTAGTGGTTAAGACTTTAGTATATGAACTTGAGATCAAACCCTATACTATGCAATTTCTAATTTTTTATATTGTATGTGGATTACATGGAGTAAAACGTCTTTAGGAAGAGCGCTACGTGGCAACGTTCCTTATTTAGGAACGCCTTTTAATAGATTTGTATAGATATCCCACAATGAGAAGTTTATCCCTTTATAGAGAGAGAGATAAGGCTTTAAGGTTGGTTGTCCACCATTGTCAATGCTTAGGGATGTATGGGTGAACGGTTCCAGCCGGACCTGTAAATTTTGATTGAGACTCAAACCTACTCCTGACCCATAAGGTCTAAAAAATATGGACCTTTACCCATACACAATAGGTCTGGCGGCTTCTGGTTCTAAACGGATGCAAAATGGGTCTCAAGCTTATTAAGAGGTTCCATTCTTTTTTTTTTAACTCCTAGTCTATTTTTATGCTCGTTTTTTCAGTTATTAAAATGATAAAATACCAAAATAATAATCTATTTCTTCTACAAAACATTACAAATTAAAACATCCACAAAAAGTTGGTTTTCTTCAGTTTCCTACCCATATACTTATTGATAATTGGCATTAGGAGATTTTTTTGGTCAAATCAGCTACATAGCTAGCTAATGATAAAAATGTATCTTTCACTCATAAATGACCATAACATTGAACGTACAAATACCCCCTGGCCCCCTCCCCCCATCCACGCCCAATCTTCTTTGCAATTTAAATTCAAAATTAATTAACCATCTTTGTTCCATTTCCCTACTGATACTATCACCTTTTAGCAATCACCTCTTGTTGTACTTTTTTGCAAGTTAGCTTTACACCCCAACTCCCCTAGACTTTTTGCACCACCACGACAAACAATGTACATATAGACATGGATTTTCAGTCCTCCTTTAAAGCTTCTAAAATCAGGATAACCTTGTAAACAAGACGACTGTTTTTCATTAACCAAGGCTTACATTGTGCTTTACAGCTTGAACCACGATTGATTGTATGAAACTTCTACTAATACTACTGCCTTAGTTTTCTTACGTTTGTTGAATTCCAATTCCTCCCGTTGCCATTAAGGTTCCGTTTGGTAGGGCGTAAAAACATTTTCTTGGAAAACTATTTTCCTCTATTTTCAATTTTACATTGTTTGGTTTGCACATGAGTGTAAAACTATTTTCCCTTGGAGTAAAAATTGCTCTCCCAATGATGGAAAACCATTTTCCCTTTAAAATGAAAGGAAAACTATTTTCCTTCCTTTTCCTTATCTCTCTTGTACACTCCTCTATCTACCTCCTTACTTTCACTTTCAGCTCATCATTTTTCATACATGGAACCAAACAACGGAAAACTAATTTTAAAATTGTATTTTCTATTGTAAATTGTTTTAAATGAAAATCATTTTACATTGAAAATGTTTTACGCCAAACAAACGGAGCCTAAGTAAAACTTCGATGCCTTAGCTATTGCTTCTACAAACAATATTGTGCTATATTATCAACTTCATTCTATTATCGATGCTCGTGCCTTGTAAATGGGTTGTTCTTGTTCCTCCTCATTATTTGCCAAAGTCACAACTATTTGTAATGGTATGCTATGGGCAAAAAGAAGTTGACATTTCACGCCTTGTTAAATTAAGGTGACAATGTGGTAGCCATGATTATCTTTGTGAGTATTTTCAAACCCAAACCGTCCAAGTTATCATCGATGGATTGTTTTCATTGTGTACCAAAGTTTTTTTTTTCGAATATATGCTTTCCAAAACTAGTCATGACAATCAAGATTTTGATACGTTTTGGATGTAAATAATGTTGTCAAATTCTATCTTGTTTAAAAGGATATAGCTTGATCTCCTTCGAAAGAAATAATGCATAATCCTTATCTTGTTCATTTGAACAAAAATTAAAATACATTGTCTTGTTAGGAGTGCACTAGTAATTGGCTAGAGTGATATCTCAAGTTATCTAATGAACAAATGTTAGCAATTAGTTTATATGTTATGTCCATTTGGTATAGAAAAGTGAGTAAAAAGAAAGGGATACAATTATCTTTTACTCATATCATGCATTTTTATCATTGTAGCTTAAATATTTGGTTGTCATGAAAGACCAGTAATATCACCTTAATTCTTGAGAAAAAAGAAGAGTGTAGTCTGTAGTGGATAAGTTTATTTCATTCATATTTGAAGTCACTTATTTGAGTTATTATATGAACAATATTTATTTATTTTAGATAATTGTATAAGCTTGACTTAGAGTGAGGATCATGGAATAAGGGTGAATGCCACGTGATAGATGCACTTTATTACCAGACTTCTTGATAATTATATCCATAGTTCATAAAAAAACTAAATATTCCATCCGCCCTACTCCCTCCATCCCAAAATATAGTTCCCATTTTCATTTTGGTGTCCCAATATATAGTTCCTATTTTCATATTTAGTTCTACATTTTTCCGTGATTTGTCTAGAAAAACCGTGTCCCATCATTTATTTGCTTCTTGAAATTTTATTTTTTGCTTTGTTTATTCAACCCAAGTGTTACAGTTAATGCTCTTTCACCAATTATTCTCCATTCTCTCTCCTAAAATCATCTTTTCCCATACAACATTTACTTAAATAAACAAAAAATCTTTAATATCCCTCTTATATTCTACTTGCATAAATTACCGTGAAATAAGGGAAATGGGAACTATATTTTGGGACAGAGGGAGTAGTTTATAGTGCTTGTTTTTCATTTTGCACTGGAATTGAGGAACTTATTTGATTTAATATTCATATTATTTGCATTAGAAAGATATATATTTGGATTGGGAAGTAGAAATATCAAATGTGGTTACAACTTTTCATGTAAAATGATGACAAATATTAAATGTGGGCCATGTAGGCTGTAGCTACAATTTCCCATGTAAAAATGAGCATAAACAAGAATAAAGTACCACTTTAACTTAGAAATACGAGATCCAGGAATAAGATTTTAAGACATCCAAAATGGTATACAAGCACACTATAAAATTGAGACTGAGATTGTAGTTTGTAGACCACTAAACAATCTCATTTCGAAGAGATTTTTAATGCTCAACTTACCAAACTTTAAACCAGTTTGCTTATACAAGATTACAAGCTAATAGACAATTGTAATATGCATATTATCTATACAACTATACTAATATATTAAAGATGTTCCTATAGGGTTTGATCCCGTGATTTCAAGTTTATATATTAAAGTCTTAACTAATTGACCAAGTGAGCTATGTTCTTTTGGACTGAATTAATAAAAATTCAATTCAGTTAGTTTCCTCTCACGATTTTCATTCATTTCAATTCCGTTCGGTTCGTAAAAAATTCGCTCGATTCAATTCATTCCAAAAGAACAGAGCCTTAGTATTATCATCTTAAAATATACTACCTCCGTTTCTTTTTAATAGTTACACTTTCACTTTTGACACTATTCACAAATTTCCCTTTGACTATCATTTGTGATTTATGGTTAAGAGAAAATATAGTCATGTGGGGGTCTTGTTTGATTCGTCTCGACATGTACTTTTAGGATATCATCTTTTTATATTTTTTACAAATACAAAATTAGAGATATGAAGGCTCAAAGTAGTGCATCGGCATGTGTGAAAAGTGTAAGTGTAACTATTAAAAAGAAACGGAGGTAGTACAATAAATGAAAGTTTTCCTTATTAGGGACATAACCCGACCTAATAACTAGTTGTAGGCTTGTAGCCTTATAGATGGTCATATTAATTATGACGAGGATTAATCTAAAAGATGGATGGTTTTCAACTAATCAACAATTCCCTCTCTAACTCTTCTGTAGTGAACCTCCCTTGAAAAATTCCCAGCAAAGCCAACAAAACCCTGTAATTACATGTTCAAAATACAAATAAAAAGCGTGAAATGCCATGGTTTCAGATGCAGAACTAGCAGAAAAGGTGCATGAGTTTTTGCGTGGGTCTGATTTAAAGAAGACAACTAATAACATCGTAATTAGAAAATTAGAGTCCGACTTTGGCGTTGATTTGTCTGATAGAAAACCCTTCCTTAGAAACCAGGTTGACCGCTTTCTTCAAAGTCAATACAATTTCTCTGAAGAACAAGATGCTGCACTTTCTAGGGATGATGATGGAAACGACGACGTTTCTGACTCTGAAGATGAGTATTACCAAGATGAGGCTGATTTTGCTATAGGAGTTCACCAAGTTAATGGGAGTCACAGTTTCAAGGGTATCACTAAATTACAGCGGTACTTTTTATTTTTTATTTTTTATGTAAATTAAAAATTGGGTTTGATTATTTGTTGCTTTCTTTCAAGTGGGTGTTCAATGTTTCTTTGATTTACTAAGTGAATTTGTGTAGTTCATGCATGTATTGTTTGCTTCCTTGTTCTATAATCTTAATTTTTATTCACTTTGATAATAGTGTTTTATGGGTAGTATAATGGGGAAATATATGCTTTCTTTAGAATACTTCCTACATAAATGTTTTTCATTA
Organism: Beta lomatogona; assembly: GCA_947646795.1. Taxonomy (NCBI): domain Eukaryota; kingdom Viridiplantae; phylum Streptophyta; class Magnoliopsida; order Caryophyllales; family Amaranthaceae; genus Beta; species Beta lomatogona. Next base: position 6,811,550 of record CANSNZ010000063.1, on the reverse strand, counting down.
GATTTCTGCAAGTTGTAGAGATCAGTTTTATGGCCAATTTAACAAATGGAATCCTACATTGCAATGTATGTAAGGATAAAGTTTGCATTTCAAGCTTTTTATTTGTTTAATTACCACTTTAATCTGTGAAGTACTTCTCTCTGTTGTGCTTAGTGCTAACTGCTACCGGCTACGTTTTGCATAAATTGTTAGATGACATCTGGTTTTCCTCAAATAAATGGCTTTTGGTTTTTTAAGTGATTTCGTCATAGACTTATAAGCTTATAGCATTTGAAGGCTCTGGACTCATCACTTTCCCTGTCAATGCATACGAAATTGTTCTCAACTTCTCGTTACAGTGCTCTAACACCTTGCAGAGCCAGGCTGTTAGTATTGGCGGCGACTACTTAGATATTTCATGGAGCTCACAGATAGGATTATTTGTATAGTATTGGTCCAATTGTCCAAATTCTCGTTCCTCCCCCCACTCAATTATAAACATATAGTGGGTTAATTGAATGTATTTATCTAGGGAGCCAAAACCAGCCTGCATTTTACGAAAGAAGTAGGACGAACACAAAACAATTACTCTTAATCATTAATAAGCAACAGCTACAACTTTGCGTGCCCTCAAGGTCAGTTTGCATGTTTATTTTATAGGTGTGTTAAGGCAACCATAGATTGATCACATAGGCTTATTAATATACAGGGCACTTTGCAACCTTTCATTATCGTATGGTTTCGCATAACCTCTTGTCACCGCTTACTAAGAGTACTAACTGGTGTCTAGCATGTCATCATCTCTCTTTACGGACCGGGTCCGCATTTGGGTTCATCTCAAGTGTTACCAATGGTCTGATTTGTTATGAACCTACCAAAGTTCATGCCCTTGGACGTGCCCTTATAAGTTATACCTGCTCATAGTGGTGTCTGCAGAGGTACCCCGTGCATGGCATAGTTGTTCTATCAAGAGGCTTATCTGAGGGGAAATAAACTTTGATAATGCGCAAGTTATATTATGAATTTCTTCATTGCTTGCACTGGCCCTTCCACAAAACTTGTTGCACTTTGAGACCCTTCATGGTCCAAACTAAACCAAGTTAGGGTCCCAAGTGTCCCAATCTCTATATATATTACCTTGTCCCTAGCCATGTTCCTCACCTAGTTAACCGACATCCGTGGCCTGGCTATGGAATATCCCCAACTTTGTCAATGCCTTTTCATTCTACAAGATTGTAAGTGGTGTTGGGCAAGGCAAGTACGATCATGCAATGAGATATGTCCCTGACTTGTCCTTGGACATGCCTACAAGTTTCTCCTGGGAGATGCCTCTAGATTTGTTTTTAAACATGCTAATAAGCTTGTCTGCAATTACTCTCATAATCTGGTATTTGCTGGCCTGTGTTTCTTCTTGTATGGTGTCGGTAGGTTTTCTCGTGACAATTTGATGGACTCTAAACATATAGTATTCATATACTAACTTTGATTGGAAGTTTTTGACTAAGATACAAAAAAATTAGTGTATAAGATGTTTGATTCACCTTAATGTGTATTACAAGATATCAATTTTCTATAATTTACATTGACATATATCAATGGTCAAAGTTTTGCATTGACATGCGTGAAAGTGACACGAGAAAATACCTTCTATGATTTATAATATATGTTACCTCTAATCATGCTTGGTAAAAAAAGGAGGTGAGCTTCTTCATTTACTCTTATGTGGATGGTGTGTGATTCTCAAGAAATCATTGCCCTTACTCTCCTTGAGCTCCCGCCCCCCCGAACTCGGTAATGAGACTTTAGTTTATCAGCTCCCTCTCTTTGTCCCCTCCTCTTGTCCTCCTCCCTTCCAAAACTCTTTCTCGGCATTTGTTTTTGAAATGCAGAAAATTGGTGGTCCATCAGCCAATGTTTTGGCATTTCAAATTAATCGAAACTATGAATCTGATTTCAAAATAGATCGAGTTAGGACTGTGCCTTTGTGGTTTTGAAAGAATTGGTATCCTTGTGTGCTTTCCTGTTACAATGTCAACCTTGCAATCCCCCCCCGGTCCATGAAATTCATTGTGGCATCCCTGTAATTTGTTTCTTGATGATGGAGCTCAGAATCTCCGCAATTTTGTGGAGAGCGACAAAGAATGAAGGAGAGAAAGCAGGAGACTGGGATAGACAAAGAGAGAGAGATGGTATATTGGTAGTTAATAGTGATGGAAGTTGATGATGGGAAATTCAGGAGGGACAAAGAAAAGGGTATTGGTGGTTTACTAACAGTGACACAGCAGTTACGTATGGGTAAAATGGAAAATTATTTCATTTTCTTTTTACTGGATTCATGCAAAGTTAATGTTGTACAACAAAATTGTCGTAAAAGGTAGTTCCCACCCCACCCCCCCCAAAAAAAGAAAGGACAATTTTTGTAAGGTATTTTTCACAAATTAGCTATCGAGAAGGATTCAGCCTACGAATTTCCCAAGCAATTAATAATACATCTTCATTTTTAGGTCTCGCAGACAGAATAAAGTGAAAAATAAAAGAGTGTGCGAGTCTGGCAAGTTCTGTACATTGTCTCCTGCACTTCAGAAGTTCCTTGGAGTGCCTCACATGACACGAACAGAGGTATATGTAAAGTGCTTTCTATGTCTATTTTGTTATCTTGTCTTCTGTGCTGTATGATACACTTCCAGGGCTAAAATAAGGGAGATGTTTGTTTGGATTGCAGGTTGTCAAACGATTGTGGAGCTATGTGAGAGATAAAAGCTTGCAAGATCCTCATGATGGAAAGAGTATTATGTGTGATGAAACATTACGTGAGCTTCTTGGTGTTGGTTCCATCAACATTCTCCAGATTAATAAAGCCTTAACCAAACACATTTTTCCATCAGGTTTCATAGTGATACTTTTACTTCTCTTTGCAGTATATATTGGAGTTAATTTGATCTAGGTGGTTTGTCTACTATAGTCTCTTCAATTCTTAAATGCCATATCATGGCCAAATATTTTGATGTTGCCTCACATTGTTGTATGGATCCAGTATGTTGACATATCACCCTTATTCAATTAATAAGCATCTAAATCCCTCTTGTAACATCGGTAGTTCTGCACTCTACTTTTGTGCACAAAAATAGGCTTAATTTGATCTAGGTGGTTAGTCTATTAATAGGTTTCATATTTAATTTGGTATGTTGACGTTTGTGGATTGTCCCGCATGGCTGTTCAGGGAAATGCATCTCCGCTGACAAACATGAATTTCTACTGTAATTACCTTTACCACACATTAGCACTTCTAAGTGGCAATGAGTAGTCAAGACAATTACGAAGAAATTACATGTTTGTAACTTGAGATGCATTGCCTTGGATAACTAACTTGGAGATCACTTGTCAAATTGAACATGAAAGTTATATTCATTCCATTAATTTATTATATCAGTCTATAAACAAGCCAAATTATAGAGGCTGCTTAAGAAGTCTGATTGCTAGGCTGCAGGACGATGACTAATCTGAAATTGACTAGATCTCTACCTGGACTCAGTAGAGTGAACATTTTCTGTAATTTAGGACATGTTGCAGTTGTCACCCTTTCTAACTTGTAGAACTTTATTAGTGTAAAATAGAGAAATGCTGCATAAGAAGTAATTTTGATGGCATATTGTTCGTCATTGCCATACTGGTACTTTAGGTTTTCAATATGGAAGAGGAAAGAGATTATCTATCTAATGTAGATTGTAGACTAACGTGGTTATGTATTGTAAGTTTCTAATGTCATATTCTATCTGAGGAGCTCTCAACTTTCTCTGACTCCTAATTGTCTTGAGCGCTCGTTTCATAACTGATTGATTAACTATTCGTAACCAATATTTCTTTGACAATGTGTCCCTACCTAGAAATTTTTAGTGTTGAAGCCTTGTTATCTCCAATACCTTGTTGATATTCTACCTTGAACCCCCCAGGGGCTAGGTTATTGTCATGACATATATATATATATATATATATATATATATATATATATATATATATATATATATATATATATATATATATATATATCTCTGACCCCTGATGGTGATTGTATATGTCAATACCTCGTATTGGATGTTCTATATTCCTATGTGATACATGTGCTATTAAGTTCTTCAAAACTTGTTGAACCTTGTGTTTATATTCATTATATTGCTTTTGCAACATCAGTGAAATCAATGAAGAGAGACAAGCAACGGAAGCAAGAGAGAGAAAAAGGTGAGCACGAATAATATTTTTTCAGTATTAAGTTTCTTGTTATTGTGGGAACTTGTAAGAAATTTCTTTCTATGTTTTTTTTTTATATTATAATAATCTCAGTACCATGATGTTCATGGAATTTTTCTAAAAATTGGCATCTCCTCATGATGTTTAGCATGCCTCATTCTGAATCCCGTATATGTATATGGGTGGAATTCAGGCTTGAAAACTTATTCTTACCATTGTGTTCTTCATTCAGATCCATTTGAAACAGAATTAAATGCAAAGCGTCAAAAAAAAGTATATTCTGGTTTCCTTGCTCCTCTTCCGCTCTCACACACACTTATAAAGTTCCTGGGTACCGGAGAAAGTGCGTTAACACGTGCTGATGTTATTAAGAGAGTATGGGAATACATAAAAATCAACAATCTCCAGGTAATTTGCAGATTTGTTTGTCTATCTCATTATATAATGCCTTGTAAGCATGCTCTTTTGTTTGCCGCCCATCATGTTACTTGACGATGCTATGGGTCCGTTCTATGACTAAGCATCATTGACGAGTGATGACACTTATGACCTAAAAACATCATCGAGCATGTAGAGGTGCTATTTGGAGCCATATATAATGCAAAATGATACCCTTGTTGCATTTCTTTAAGCGTGACATATACCTAGTAAGTACATCAAAGCCAAGTTCTAACAGCTTGCATGGATGTTTTGAATTTTGTTTTCTTGAAGGACCCATTTAACAAGAAGACAGTAATATGTGATGAGAAGCTGAAGGAGCTCTTTAATGTCGATTCGTTCCATGGATTCACGGTCTCAAAACTCCTTTCAGCACATTTTGTTAAATTGTGATGATCACCATGTAGCAGAGCCTCTCTCAAGCTGTCACTTGGAGATTTCAGTTGTTTGTGAGATTTTTTAACTCTAGCTTGCATCTGCACCATGCAATTTTAGCCCTTACAATATCATTTATTGCCAAGAAAAAATAAAGAATTAATTGCTTTCTAGGTTCCCAGATTCTCTCATTTCTTTTTCTGTTTGCTCCAGCTTCATTGCAAGGGCCCATGGGTTATTGTTGGCGGGCTTTGTACTATTGGCCACATATTACTTTTAGGCCCCTTGCAAGTTGCAAATGCTAGAAAATAGAAAAATGTGGTGTGGTGTCATATTGTCATACCATATGAAAAGCACGAACACACCCCCAATTTAATGTTTCGAGCATCTGATACCAGAAACGAAACATAACGCGTCGAACACATTTCGGAAATGTGTCCAAAATGAGGAAACGTTTCTTGATTTTGAAAGTCTATGGGAAACGCCAAATAAAGGGAAAATGATGTTTCCTTTTTGTTTACCAAGAAAAAGGAAAAAAGAACATGCGAGCAGTAATGTGGACACTCCAATGAACCCATTAGCCATCTCTCTGCTTTCTCTCTTTCTAACAACCTAGTAGCCTCTTTGTTCGTAACAAATGTTTGGCTAAATATTGATACGTATTTGGCTATATACTATTTTTATGCTTTTTTTATCTATTTATTATAAAAAATCAATTTTGTATGGAATACTAATTAATTATATATGAAGCTGATGTGTTTAATTGTCATATAATATTTTTATGTAAATCTTTTGTTTGCCGTTTCCTAGTCTTTTTTTTTTTTTTTTTTGAAGTTAGAAAATGACGTTTCCAGTTTCCTGTTTCCGTTTTCATTTTCGTGCGTCGTATTACTCATTCCCTTGTGGGTTGGGGTGTCCTTGCCGTCCAGTAATTGGGTCCCACTGCCACATAAAGTTTAATTACCTTTTTTTGGTCTTTTTACAGAATAAATTGCATCAAAACCACGCGTCGAAATATTCGGGCCTGTTATGGAACTGACTAGCTAGGCTAATAGGAGCCCAAAAGTATTTATTACGGGGCAAATGTAAATCCGTCTTAAATGCAAGGCTGGCCCACTGGCGTTCTTGTCTCCACAGTCCACATCCAGGCCATGGTGGCATGGTCACCACTTTACATTATGTTCTTTCTGATCAACAAAATTTGATTTTTACATTTATTAATGAAAAATTTGATTATAAATAAGTCAACAATTTAACTTTCACGTTTACCAATACATAAGTTTGATCACTAATATATCTAATTATATATTTGTAAAAATTATAAAAAGTTAATATTATGAAAATAATATACATTTAAACAAATCCAACAACATTTTCTATGATCACTTTTGTTTTATATATTAGTATAAATGATCAATGTGAGGTATGTGAATAGTACAAAAGACAAAGGGTTGCACGTAAAAAGAAAAAGGAAAAGGAAAAGTATTTGAAAAATTTATATTGAGATTAGTCTAGTAATATCTCACATGGCTAAGTTTATCATTTTGTATAAAGCATTAACCATGGTAAGTATAATCACGGTGTAAAAGTACAAAATGTGTTAATAATAAAAAATGAAGATAGTAGTATATGAAGTAGAAAAATTGTAATAATATGCAAAATTTGTAATAGTCTACTCCACATTTATATCTTCACAAACCAAAAAAAGTTATACAAATATTTTAATGAAATTCGTGAGAATTACCTTTTATAAAGAATTAGTTTTTGTGAAAAAGCAATTTACTGAATTTAAAAAAGGCACAAAACCACCTTTATGTTTTTTTTAAACGAAACTTGTCGTCGTATTTCAGCCAATGAATTTCATTTTCAAGCGTTGACTCATATGCGCACCTCACGTGACTCACTTAACCCCCATACTCCTTTTCTTTTTCCCCTAAGTTCTTCAGAGATGCGAAATAGAGGAGAGCAAATGAGAAATTGAGGGTTAATTGGGTCATATGAGGTGTGCCTTCTATTCAACACCTGAAAATGGAATTTAATGGGTGAAATCTGATGACATGTTTCATCTCACAAGAAAAAAAGATCAGATGGTTCTGTGCCAAATTTTATATATATATAAAAGGTAATTTCTCACATAAGCACATTTGAAAGGTGGAATTTTATATTCACAAATATACATGTGTGTGAGTGTGGGTACGTGTGAATGTGTGTTCTTTCTACACTCATTTAACACCAGTGCATTATTTTTCTTAGTTTTTGCAACTAAGTGCATTAATTACATGTTAGCTTAAAAAACCATCTAAAAGTAATATTATATAAGGAGTATAATTAATTAATATCAGTCATAATTATACTAAACATGTCAATTTTAAAAGCTGATTACTGAAAACTGAAAACTACGTGTCCGTTCAGCATCACTGTAAGTTTTCAATTTTTGAGTTGATGAATATATAAAAGTTATATGTTACAAGGGGTATAATAGACTTAAAATAAGGCATACTTATACTAAACATGTCAATTTTGAAAACTGACAATAAAAAAACTGAAAGCTACTTATTATTGTGATTGGTTTCCATATTTTTTTTTGGTTTAAAAAAAATGAAAAATTAGAGATTGAAAATGATAATAAACGAGCCGTAATTTTTTGGTCTCCATATTTTTATTTTAAATTTTGAAAAAATTAAAAAACTGGAAATGAAAAACGATAACAACCGTAACTTAGATATCAACTATGACAACTCTCTCTGTATAGTCTTACACTAAGGCCCTGTTCTTTTGAACTTATTTTGACTGAAATAAAATAAAATTAAATTAAATTAAATTAAATTAACGGAAATTAACTGAACTAAACTGAAATTAAATTAACTGAACTGAAATTAAATTAACTGAACTGAAATTAAATTAAATTAACTGAAATTAAATTAACTGAACTGAAATTAAATTAACTGAACTGAAATAAAATTAAATTAACTGAACTGAAATAAAATTAAATTAACTGAAATTAACTGAAATGAGAGAAACTGAACTGAATTGTATATTTAATTTTCTAAAATAATAATTATCGATAATAATCAATTAGTATTAACATATTATTATTATTATTATTATTATTATTATTATTATTATTTATTATTATTATTATTATTATTATTATTATTGTTATTATTTATTATTATTATAGTTATTATTTATTATTATTATTATTATTGTTATTATTTATTAGTACTATTATTATTGTTATTATTCATTATTATTTTTATTATTATTGTTATTATTTATTATTATTATTGTTATTATTTATTATTATTATTATTGTTATTATTTATTATTATTATTTATTATTTAATTTAAGTTCAATTAAGTTCAACTTTATATTAATAATAATAATAAAAATAATAATAATAAAAACAATAATAATAAATAATAATAATAAATAAATTATAAATTATAAATATTAATAATATTAAATAATAAATAATAAAAAAAATAATAATAATAATAAATAATACTAATAATAATAAATAATAAATAACAAATAGTGAATAAATAATTATAATAATAATAGTAAATATAATAAAAATTATAATAATACTAAATAAATAATAATAATAATAAATAGTAATAATAATAATAATAATAATAATAATAATAAAAAAAAATTTAAATATACAATAAATAATAAATAATAATAAATAAATATAAATAATAATAATAATAATAATAATATTATTAAATAATTATAATAATAATAATAATAAATCAAAATAATGCATAATAAAAAATAATAATAAATAAATAATTAAATAATAAATGATAATAACAAATAATAAATAACAAAAAATAAATAATAAAAAGAAGAATAATAATGATAATGATAATAATAATAATAATACGTAAATAAATAATAATAATAATATAATAAATAAATAATTAATAATAATATAATAATAATAATAATAAAATAATATGAAATAATAATGATAAAAAAATAAAAAAATAATAATAATAAAAAAATAATAATAATAATAAATAATAATAATAGTAATAATAATAATAATAATAATAAATAATAATAATAATAATAATAATAATAATAATAATAATAATAATAATAATAATAATTATTATAAACAATAATAATAAAAAAAAAAAATTAATAATAATAAAAAAAATAATCATAATAAATAATAATAATAATTATTATTATTATCATAAATAATAATAATAATAATAATAATCATAATAAATATTAAATAATAATATTAATTATTATTATTATTATCATAAATAATAATAATAATAATAATAATAATAATAATAATAATAATAATAATAATAATAATAATAACACAATCATAATAAATAAAAAATAATAATTAAAACATTACATAAGATGAACTAAACTGAAATTAACCGAAATTAACCAATTAGACCGAAATTAAATTAACCGAATCGAAATTAAATTAACCGAACCGAAATTAAATTAAATTAACTGAAATTAAATTAACTGAACTGAAATTAAATTAACTGAACTGAAATAAACTGAAATAAACTGAAATTAAATTAACTGAACTAAAATTAACTGAAAATAAGTTCAAAAGAACAGGGCCTTATAGCGAATCAAATTGGAGGAAGTGTGATATTAAGAGATCAAGGTGGTTAATCTGACTTAGTCTTTGGTAAGGTACCGCCTTTGCTCCAATATGGACGACAAATTAATTTCAAGGTATATCTTTAATTAATCATCAATTTTCAGTTAGAAATTCTGGAAAATGAAGTTGCAATTTATTTGAGATGTGCAATATGCAAATGGTGTCACATTTTTTTTGACTTTGAACGGCGTAAGATAGATTAATTAACGAGCATAGCCCTAATAGAGTTTACAGGTTCGCTGTTTTGGCCATCTACAGTTGGCCCCAAGGAGTTATCAGGTATCAGCCATAATAAGTTTAGTACAAGCCGGGTGGTGGGTTAAAATACATTCAAGTCCATAAAAACTACGAGAGTATTTCCTTGCTAGCTTCGCCACCTCGTCCGCAGAGGCGTTTGCCTCTCTTTTTTCATGCATGAGTGTTCCTCCGTCCTGCTCTAGGAGCATCCTGCAATTTTTTATGATTCTAGTTAGTTGATCCTTACTTTCCTCTTTGGAGTTTATCTCGATAACTGCTTGGATGCAATCCGAAGCAATAATGTAATTTTTCCAAGCTTCTTCTCGTGCCCATTGAAGGCCGAGGAGTATGGCTTGGATTTCAGCTGCTTTCGAGTTCATGTAGAAGCTTTTCGCAATGAATCCCTTTATCCAACTTCTCGTATCCGACCGGCATAAGCCTCCAAAACCTGTTACAAGATTAGAAGGCACGACGCATCTACATTGATTTTTCTCAGACCAAGGGGTGGGGGTTGCCATTTGTGAGTGTTTTGGTTTTTGGTGTTTTCCATTTTTGTGTTTGGTTGGGCAAAGAACCATTCTTGAGCAAACCAAGTCAAGTTTTTAACAAAAACATCTTCATTTTCATTTTCTTTTTTGAAAATCCATTTATTTCTTCTTTTCCAAATTTCCCATAAAGCAAGAGAAAACAAGACATTCCAAGGAATTTTTCCGTGACGATTTTCACTTAGAGCGAGATTTTCCTCTAACCATCGGTGAAGGGATTGGTTGTTAGTCCAGCTTTGGTCTATTCAGCTTGTTCCACACACTACTCGCTCTCGGGCAATCTCTCAGAATATGGGGCATATTTTCTTTCAAGTTGAAGCAGGTATTACACTCGGGGAGGGTGCACAATTTCTAAAGAAGAGATTTTCATTTGTTGGGTTTCTTTCCCCACCAAGATTGCCAAAGGAAGAGTTTAATTTTTGGGTGACTTGGAGCATTCCAAATGATGTTCCAGTCGCATTCAAACGTTTTTTGGTTGTTTAGGCGTTTACTTTGAATGTGTGTGATTGCATCCTTGTTGTTAAATTTCCCGGCACAGGTCCAGGATGAGACAAGGAGATCGGGTTCATCAGAGAGGTAGAGGGTTTGGGCAAGGTTCAGCAGATCCTTAGGAAGGTTTGGTGGGAGAGCATTAAGATTTATCACATTATTGGACGATAACTCTGCAAGGGTTTTGTTGTCCTCTCCCTTGTTTAAGGGCCCAATTAGGTAGTTTCTTAACGGTGCAGGCCCAATCCATTTATCTAACCAAAAATTAACCGACTCTCTCGAGCCCAAGTTCCAACAGAGGCTTTCTTTATAAGTTTCCCAACCCTTTCCTATGTTTTTCCAAATGAAGAAGCCCTTTTTAAAAGAGAGTGGTTTTTTTATTTTTCCTCAGATACTTTTCAGCCATGAAAAATGCTGCCCAGTTTTTTTTGATTATCCAAGTTCCAGCATTGTTTAACTAGCCCTAGAGTGTTGAGCTCTTCATTCGTTCTAAACCCTAGACCTCCCATGCTTTTTGGTTTGCAAACATTATCCCAGGAAATCCAGTTTATCCCTTTCTTGTTACCCCCGTTCCCCCATAGAAAATTAGCAGATATGTTGTCCATCTTTTTTGTCAGGGTCTTTGGAAAATGGATGCCTTGCATGAAGTATCTTGGTATTGCTTGAAAGGTGGTTGAGATTAAGAGGGCTCTACCAGCTTTAGAAAGGCATTTTGTTTTCCAAAGCGACGCTTTCTTAGTGAGTTTTTCAACAATGTTAAGAAGGTGTCGTTTAGCCGGCCTTTTGTTTGAGAGGAGGAACCCTAGGTAAATCCCTAAATCTTTGGCCGCTAAGACATCCAACTCTTGTTCAAATTCATCAATAATATCCCGGGAAGTGTTCGGGAGAAGTAGATTTTGCTTTTAGTGTTGTTCATCTTTTGCCCAGAGGTCTTGATGAATTCATTAAGAGTATTTGTGACAGCTGATAAGTTTGGGTGGTTGCTTCACCAAACAGGATTAGGTCATCTGCAAACATTAGGTGGGAAATGTTTGTGCTTCCCCCTCTTAGCTTAAAAGGTTTCCACTTTTTGTCTTCACAGCTTTTATGAATTAATCTGGAGAGCATTTCCATACAAATAATGAAGATGTAAGGCGAAAGGGGATCTCCTTGTCTAATTCCCCTGGAGGGTGTGAATTCTTTTGAGGGGTGGCCATTAATCGGGATTGAGGCGTATGTTGTTGTGATGCAATCCATGCAAAGACTTGTAGTTTTGTCATCAAACCCTAGGGTGATAAGACTCAATTTAATGAAATCCCATTCCAACCTATCATAGGCCTTTTCAAGATCTATTTTCATCGCAAAGGTTCCTTTCTTTCATTTTTTCTTTTCCATTGAATGAAGGACTTCAGAAGCTATTATAAAGTTCACATCAGTTCCTCTTCCCGAGATGAAGCTGTTTTGATTTGGGGAGATTATCTTGGAAAGGATGCGTCTCATTCTTTTCACTATGATTTTTGAGATGATTTTGAAGCTAGTATTGACTAGGCTAATGGGTCTGAACTGAGTGATTCTCTCCGAGTTTTTCGATTTTGGGATTAGGGCTACAATTGTTTCGTTAATCTCCTTTGGGATTTTCCGAGCTTGAAAAATCTTTTTGATTTGGTCTATACAATCTCTACTAATCAGAAATTCTTGAAGAAAATAGCGTGAATTCCATCACTGCCTGGGGCTTTCATGCTTCCTATGCTAAAGAGCGCTTCTTTGATTTTGAGACTAGTGGGGACAACGCACAATTATAGATTCTATCTTGGTTCTCTACCAAAGTGTTTGGTATATTAGTTGATTGAAGTTTTTCCGTAGAGAAGAGATTTTGGAAGAAATCTATTATTTGATTTTCAATTTCATTTTCATCCCACATATGTTTTTTAACTAATAGAAACAACTCATTATGAAAGGTTAAATTATATCAGGTTTTTTAAGTAAATACTACTTTATAAAGTACTAACTTAGTTATCAGCCATAATAGGGGAAAACGATTTGACGCTATATGTGTAGGACCTGGCTTATTCAAGACTCAAGAGGATCGATGGCGAGAGTTGTAAGATAAGATGGCCCATCAAATTAGTGGCGGATTATGTAAGATGTTGCTAGAAAAATCTTGCTTTATTCATTCATATATACTGCTACTGTATACAAGTATATAGCTCATCATCGTCTATTCGAATACGACGAGAATGTGGATAATGAGTGAATAAGTGAAGTGAAGTGAAGTGAAGTGCAGCTATATAAACACACCATCAACGGATGGTATCATCTTCACCTTGTAATTAAAGTTGTACAATTGTACCTGATCTCAAACACATGAGTTTCAAGAAATCCTCCATATTGTCATGTCACGCTCAGAAACTCCAAATTTGTAACTGCGATAAAACAAATCGTTTTATATAATTGCACCACTCTGACTTCCTCATAATTCACGTATCTCACTTTAACCGTACTTTTTATACCAATATATAAAAACAACTGTTATCTTTTAATATGTCATTAAACTCTAGATCTATACTTTTTAACTTCATATACTATTCCGCTTGCATGGAACTAGATGATACTGTACCAGCTTACTGTAGCACAGAGAACCCCAACAAGATGAAGTAATAAGTATGAGTTCCTTCACCTTCTGAGCACGTGCTTTATTTTAGACAAGACACCTATATTTAGTCAAATTCTGATGTCATATTATCATCTCTTCGTCCGAGTTCAATTTATTTGATGATGATTTATCCCTTTACTATTCATTTTATGTGTTCATTGCACATAAACGAATAGCTATATTACATGTTGACCCCGTTTATGTGTTTTTGTATGACTGTTCTATGCTGAGCTTTGTTTTTGTGCATATGTGAGTTGATAAGGAGAAGAAAAGAAAATAATTTACTTATAAGATTGAAGAATTATTCCTTGTAGTGTTAATTTATTTATGTTACTATTAGTTTTCTTAATCCTTGTTATTCGGTGTATGTCATTTTTGCATTACTATATATATTATTGCTCAACTGCACAACTTGTAAGCCTTGAGTCCTAACATGCTAGTGAGTAGTGATACATCTCACGTTCCCTTCATAGAAATTCTGAACCCACTAGCATATCTTCTGTCAAAAGTGAAAGCATACGTACGCTTCAATCAAAACCATCAAGAATTTACTATTCTTTAATTAATTTGTAAATGTCCAATAAGTTCTAAGGTACAAAATAATATAATCACTTCAATGGGGTCTTATCCGTAAGGTCCTGAAGACTAATGCTCCGTTTAGTTGTTTGTAAAACATTTTCAGTGTAAAATGATTTTCATGGAAAATGATTTACAATGGAAAACACAATTCCAAAATTAGTTTTCCGTTGTTTGGTTTCATGTAAGAAAATGATGAAACGAAAGGAAAATGAAAGGGAAAGTAAGGAGGTGGTGAGAGGAGTGTACTAGGAAGATAAGGAAAAGGAAGGAAAACAGTTTTCCCTTCATTTTGAAGGGAATATAGTTTTCCATCATTAGGAGAGCAATTTTACTCTTAGGGAAAATGTTTTACGCTCTACCAAACGGAGCCTAAATGGAGGCATACTTTGTTTGGTCACTCACGCAGAATGCACACAATCTAGTCTTGGGATATTAGTATAAAAGAAACACCTTTTCGATGTCTAATTAAGTTAGCTTAGAGAGTAAGAAGTTTAATGTGATATCTCGAAGTACACAAAGTCTTATAAAAGATCGTCTCACGTTAACACTAATGTGAGACGAGTCCTTTTTCTATCATCCCCACCAGAAAGAGGAGCGGCGGAAAAGTCCACCAAATCATCGCCGGCGAAATCGTTCCATTTCACGCTCAATTCTCCATTGATGGACGCAGGAAATCGCTGGAAATCATCGTCGAATACTTCGCCGCTACGTAAACCGGAGGTGTCATCTTCGATATCGGAGCTTATAGAAACGGTGGCCTCCTTCACTTGCTTTGACCATCCATCTTCAAGCCTTACCACCGCCGTCAATCTCTTCCCTCCCCTACTGTTTCCACATTTCTTTCCCTTCATGCAATTACAAAAGCCTTCTTTATAGAACAAAGTTGTTGAAGTAATGGTTTGCTCTTTTCCCTCTCTCTTGATCTCCTTTCTCTCTACTCTCAATTTGTGATTTTTGCGGCGTTGTGGCTAAGATGGTCGTGATAGTGATTTGAGGGGGAACGTGGCTATGGTTTGCGATGGTGAATTGGTGGTGGGCGTTGGTAACTTGGTAGATAGCATTTTTAGTTTTGGTGCTTGTAGTTGATTCCAGATTAGTGGGTGGCTAAGATATGTGGTTTTTGAAATGTCGGTGATGTGACGCGGGGTTCACGTTGTTGTAGCTGATCAAGTGGAGGTTCCTATTGGTGGGTGGGACTGTTCTTCCAGTATTAAAGGTGGTGGACGGTGGCCAAAAGAGATGGGGACTGGTGAGAGAAGAAACTGGGTGTTAAAAGTTTCTCAAAGGGGATTGGATTTAGTTAAGGAATTTTAATAATTAGTTACATATTTCTCAAAGGGGATGATTTTGTCATTTTCAAGTTATAGTTATAATTTTTCCAATTAGTTAAGGAATTATAATAATTAGTTACATATCCCCTCAAAAAAAAAAAATAGTTACATATTTTTGGCTCTTAGTTATGGTTTTTTGATTCATAGTTAGCTTTTGCTTAATAGTTATGAAATTCGGATATATAGTTATGATTTTTAGGTTATTATTTATTCATTGTGGTTAATAATTATGGTTTTATGGTTGATAGTTGTGATTATGTCTAATTAGTTATTGTTTTCTGATAAATAGTTATGATATTTGGGTATTTAGTTATTATTGTTTATGGTTGATAGTTGTGATTTTGCTTATTAGTTATTGTTTTCTGATAAATAGTTATGATTTTTATGATATAACTAATATACTTCAGCACGTAACTAATATACTTCAACGTTTAACTAATATACTTCAGTGCTTAATTAATTCACCCAAAAGCAAATTAAGGCTAGCATAACTAATAGGTGCAAGCGCTTAACTAATTCTACTGCTGGTTTGATGTACGCGCATGATGTCACCATGACATCAGCGGTCTTACTTTAACACTAACGTGAGACCGTATCTCCAAAAATGGACTCCTCAAAGTATATGCGAAAGTGTAATAAATGTGAATACTTTTAGATCTTCCTCCCTGGCTTGCTAATTATAGTTTTAAATCCTATTCGGCCTTCTCAAGTTAATAAGTGATGAACTGGTCCAAGAATACACTATTTCAGTTCTTAATAAGCCTGAATAGCTATGATTAAACGGGACCTAATTGGTAACTATAAGTCATTTGACACCAAGTCACCAAAACAAGTTTATTTTGGTATTTTTTTTGGGTGAAAAATAGTAATCATAGCATATCATCTTAATTGTTCATACATTTTGCAACATAGATGTTCATACAATAACTAGGGGGAAAAGGGAGAATCCTAGTTACATTGGCACTATCTGTGCTACTACGGCAATTCTTTGCTACCATATCCGCAATCTTGTTATGGGTCCTGTTACAGTGCTTAATCTTCACATTCGGGAGCTCCTTCCATAGCTTTCTGCACTCGCATAAGATACTTATATATTTATCAGCAAAACCAACATGATCACAAAGGAGGTTAATCACACACAAGCAATCCGAAAAAAGAGTAACACGCGATATTTTGGTATATTGCATAGCAAAATAATATAAAGGAAAGTTTAAAACTCCGATTGATTGGTTGAGGACTTTAGGTGGGGGCAGTGAGGGAACTTAAGAAGGAATGAAGGATCAAGTTAAGGACATAGGAAATTCACGAAACAATTTCATGTAATATTTGACTGAAAAGGGGGAAAAATAAAAAAAAAAAGCCGATGAGATATGGGTCTTTGGACAACTTAAATATGACACTGTGATGTGATTCATAATTCTTGGATAATTGATGAGTATATAAAAAAGAGGGAAATATATTCGATATAATCAGCCAACCAGAAAAAATTCGATTGCTAAAGTATGAACTTTTGGATGCCAGTTAAAGATTGGCTACCAACGTTCGCAAGATCCTCTTCCCCCAGCCTAAGGATAGATTGAGGAAAAAGGAGAAATTAAGGAACAGAAGATCTAAAGGAAAAAGACAAGCTACTAGGAAAAAGACAAGCTCCCTCCGTTTCAATTTAATTTACTCACTTCACTTTGGGGCTGAACCAAGAAATAAATACAAAAGTATGAGAGAGAAATTGAAAAGGTGGAGAGAGAAACTGAAAAGTGAGAGAGAAAAAGTAAAAAGTGGGTTAAAATATTAAAAAGTGGATGACATGGGTGGAAAAAGAGGAGAAAGTAGATGTGACATGTTGCCTAAAATAGAAAAAGCAACATTGTGTAGATTAAAAAGAAACAGACCAAAAAGGAAAGTGTGTAGATTAAAATGAAACAGAGGGAGTAGGATTTACCAAGTAAGGGTTAGCCTAGTGGTAAAATTATCAAACTCCATTAGAGACTTTTTGGGGGTGAGGTTTTCCTTACCAATTACCATCCCCCTCCCTCCCAACGAGTCTGACTAGCAAACCTGGCTGGTTAAACCTGAGCGAGGTGACAGTTCAGTAGAATCCTTCATCTACCTACCTAAAAAAATATAATAGGATTTTTTTACTGTAATCACTTCATAAAGTCGACTTTTTGTCAGATAATCATCTTTACTACTTCCATCATTTGACAGATTAATTTTTTAAAAACCTCTTATGATTAATTTTATTTTAGATTTCCATCATTTGACAGATTCCATCAAGTAAATTGTCGGTTTTCACAGAGATTATCCCACTTTTTTCACAGTATCCGTTAATTGGTGGTAATATAAAACAAAAAGTGTCACAAAGACAGCTATTTAAAAAAAAATGAAAAATCTCATATAAGGCCGCCTTACCCTGATTTATGGTAAGACGAGTGTATTGTTGTCCTAAAGGCTAAAGGGGTCATTTGTAGTAGAAGTGACCCCATTTAAGATACAAAGTGATCTGATATGTAAAAGTGACCCTTTTTAGCTTATACAATGACCCCTTTAACTTACGAAGTGACTTTTTCAGGGAACAAAGTGAGGTTGTGATTAGGGGTGATAATGAGCCTGACAAGCTCGCGAGCAGCTCGAGCTTGGCTCGGCCAAAGCTCGGCTCGAGACTTAACGAGCCGAGCCGAGCTAGGCAAAGCTCGGCTCGTAAAGCTCGTGAAATGCCTCGATTATTATTTTATATTAAAAATATTTTATATTAAAAAAAATATTTTATATTAAAAAATTATTTATATATAATAAAAATTATATTAAGTATTTCTTTTAAAATACTAACTAAAGTATATATTAGAAGAAAGATAAACAGAAAAGGTAAAAGCAATTAAACAAGCTCACAAGCCACAATCGAGCTCACGAGCCGAGCCTAAATGAGCTCACGAGCCGAGCTTGAGCCTATTCGAGCTCACGATTCGAGCCTAAACAAGCTCACGAGCCGAGCTCGAGCCGCAAATTCTAATCACGAGCTCGAGCCGAGCTCGGCTCCCCTAAGCTCGGCGAGCTCACGAGCCGAGCCCGGTGTTATTCGGGCTCGGCTCGCTCGATAAGCACCCCTAGGACTTGTGATCTTACCTAATTTCATTGTAAGGCAATCTTACTATTTAAAACAAATGTTTGTAAAGTGGTTACTTAGAAAAAGACAACTTTATAAGATGATTGAATTCAAAAAATCCTAAACTATATTGAACTTTTGTTGATTTTGTAAAAAAGAAACTTTTCATGCATGGAATACTCATGATGATGAAACTCCATCCTGCATTATGTGTTTATTCTAAAATTTCAATTCAATGCTACTCGATTTTCACCTTCTCAAATAAAAGTGGTAATTAATAATAATGAAATTTTAGGGAGATAAATTAGGTGTTTGTGGTTGAACAACTATTACCACGAATATGTTTAGGCAAATCCTTAGAAAAATATACTCCCTTTGTTCCTATTTGATGTTCTTAATTTAAATATTTCAATTGGAGTGGGAGACACTTTGATCATGAATTCTGATAGATATATATGCAACAAACATACTCATGTGAGATCTTGTCAGATTTGACTGGACATGTAGTTTCATAGTATTAAATTTGTTTAGTTTTTTATGACGCGTATCTCAAGTTCTTGCTCAAATATGTGCATTGAAAATTATGCAAAAAGCAATCAAGAACAACAATAAGGAATGAAAGGAGTACTAAATTTGTTACTTTTTCTGTCTTTATTCTTGTGTTCTAAAAGAATTTTTATATATTAACTTTCTTCGAGAAAAAAATAAATAAGAAACTTAGCTTCAATGGTTTTTATTAGGGGTGGGTAAGATTGTTGATCCATCTATTATTTTCCTCCTAAACAACCCAAAAATAAAGATCAAGCCATAAAAGATTGGGAAAATCTGTGATGGAACGATCAATTTGATGATTGATCATGATTCATGACTATCATGAGAGAACATAACCTCCCTCTTCAAAGCATTTTTGCTACAACAAAGTTCTAACCCGACAATAAGGTCATGCCACACTTGTCTCATGCTAGAGG
This sequence comes from Beta lomatogona, assembly GCA_947646795.1. Classification (NCBI taxonomy): domain Eukaryota; kingdom Viridiplantae; phylum Streptophyta; class Magnoliopsida; order Caryophyllales; family Amaranthaceae; genus Beta; species Beta lomatogona. Next base: position 6,791,980 of record CANSNZ010000063.1, on the reverse strand, counting down.
AAAGACAATAAAAACCAATTACAAATTTTAAAACAATTATAATTTAAGAATTACAAAGCAAAAAAGCATAAAAAATTACTAATGACTTTTATGTATTCGAGCTTTATAATAAGAGACTTAGTTTACTATATTTTTTTTATAACTTTTATTTCATCCTTAGAGGGTGAATTATCTTTTACTTTCTTGGTTATTGTTAAGGGAAAATTTTAAGTAAAGATCGTGAGACGAATTTAAATTGAAGAGAGAGAGGGATGATTTTTTTAAGATCATCATAAATAGTCACCTCTTGGGTATTGGTCTATTGGGTGTGCATCCAGATTAGGACTTTCATGGATTTACCATTAGCTTTTTTCTTTGCCTTTCCTTTGGACCTATTGAGTTTAAATATTGGAGAGCTCTAGGAGGAGGGAGGGAATCAATTGAGACTTGAAAATTATAAGGTTTAAAATTAGGAGAAGTGCTTTTTAAATATTAAATACGTTAAATTGTACTTATCCAAAAAAAAAGTACGTTAAATTGTAACAAATTATTGATTGAGGCGAATGTTGTTAAGTTTATCAAAGAATTGTTGCTTTTTTTATTCATCACAATTATAGAATGGATTTTTTTATCCCAAACTACCTTTAACTTTCAAGTTTTTGCGAGAAATTACCTTATAAAAAATTTGTTGTCCCAAACTAACTTACTTTTACCATTTTGTTGTTGACAGCTACCTAATGTCAATTTTCGGCGTTGACTTTTTTTTTCAGTCTAAAATTGTGGGCGAAAATTACCCTTGTGGAAATTGTTTATGATTCGAGGAGACTGAGAGGGTGGTTGTTTCAATTTTAATTAGTTTAAGTAGAAGAGGAATTTTATGGTGGATTGGTGGTACAAAGTGTCGACATAGATATGAGATCAGAGAAAGAGAGAGAGCGCGCAGAGGGAAATGGGGAAAATGAAAAAAGGGTTTGAAGACGTCAAGTGATATTACGTGACATTAAAAAAATTGGAAAAAAAAAGTAAACGTCGGAAACCGGCATAGGGTAACCGTCAACAATAAAATGGAAAAAAGTAAGGTAGTTTGGGATAACAAATTTTTTATAAGGTATTTCTCGAAAAAACATGAAAATTAAAGGTAGTTTGGGACAAAAAATCCTTATATACATTGGTCCAATGGTATGTATTATTTTGATGTAAATTTATCTTCATTGAAAACTCATCCTATGAGGAAGTGGTGCGAAATGAAAGCATTGAAGAAGCTTGTTATTATCTTGGATATAATTCTTTCATATTAATTAAAATTATGAAGGTTATAGTTATAATTAGAAAGAAAGGAAAATTTTGAATTGGACTGTGTCTACTCTAAGATTACATTAATTGGAGAATTCAACTTTTAACTCTTTTTATAATTTTCATGCCCATAAAAAAAACCCTGGACTCTCTCTAAAAACCCCTCAACCAGGAAACCCTAGCGAACCTAGCGCCGCCCAACAGGCTCGCCGGTGGCCGGCCTGAGCACGCTGCTCACCCGGTCGCCAGCGAGCTTGCCTGAGTTTTGGTTGTCCCTATTTTCCCCCTTCCCCTGTTTGCATTTCTTTATATGCATTTCCCTTCCCTGATTCCACCGTCGCCCCTTGCTCGTCGTTCCCGTCATTCCAGTCGCCCCCTGTTCGTCGTCCTAGTCTTTTCCCTTCCCGTGTCTCCTCTTACCCCTTTCCCATTCCCCAATTAGTTTTTTTCTCTTGTGTCGACGTTCCGGGTTGTAGTGGTTTAGGTTAGGTTTGCGGGGTTTGTCTTGCCGCCGCGTAGAGCACACGTCGTCCCCCAGAAGGTTCCCCTACCCCATGTCTCCCCTTCCCCCTCCCCCGGTTGTGTTTGTGGCTCCCCTTCCCCCCCCCTGTTTTCTGTTTGTTGGTCGAGACCGTCGTTCTTGTGCCGCCGCCGTCCGAGCGCTAGTACTGTCGGAGTCCACGGGTTGGTCGTGAGAGGCAGCAAGTGTCGCTGCCTGGAAGGAAGTTGTTTGAACCAGGTATCGTCTCGCGGGGTGGAGTAAGATCTAGTGCTCGTTTTTTCGTGCCTTCGATTGTTAAGTTAAGTGGAAGTTGTCGAAGGCATTGTGTTTTGAATGTAATGATTGGTTATTTTGTTTGTTTAATGCTTATTCTATGTTTTAGCCTTAGTTCAAGTTTATCCAGATCCAAATTCCCTTGCCATTTTTGTGGATGCTTGTGCTTGAGTGTTAGTTAGTGGTGATCGGTGGGCATTACAAGGATCTTGGTTTCCTAAGACAAGGGAAGATCTAGGAAACCTGGTCAATATAATCATTGCTTATGGAGTTGGCCATGATTTGGGTTATGCAGCTCTAGAGGTTCGAGTGTTGGGTAAGATGAGAGGAGGTTCTCAATTAAGATATGTTGTTCGTCGATTTTCTAGTTTAGGAATTGCAAGGTTGGATCTTTCGATCAGTATGTTGGGTGAATTCCATAAAAAAAAATCGCCCCAAGTTTTTGTGATGAGTTCAAGTGTCATCACCTTTCAAAAATGCATCTTGTGGGAGGCCCTCCAATTTAATTTCGGGCAAGTTTCGACCTCCACACATTTTGATTTTCAGTCTAGTGCAACTGAACTATGGATACCCTCGCAGCAGGGTCAGAAGTCACCAATGGACGTGACTTCATTGTTAGTTAAATCAGTAGAATCCCAGGAGGACGTTTCTATTGGAGTCTACTAGATGAGTTATGGCAATCTATCTCTAAAGATCGTCTGGGTTGCGTATCTCAACATGTTCCCTCTCATATGAGGTCTTTTTCAGCAAGACATATAACTCAACCTTACCACCATCGCTCAAGACAAATTTCATTTGGACTGACAAGTAATAGTTTGTGTTTTCTTCATAGAGTATGTAAGAGCCGATGAAGCTCACTTTAGTTTCAGTTTGTTTTTTGTTTTATGGTTAGTTATATTAGCATTAGGGTGTACTTCCGTTTTTAAGTAATGTGAATTTTCTCGATGCAAAAGAAAATTACATTAATGGCCTGTTTGGATATGATCATTTGATTTGAAATGCTGTAATTGGGCCAATTCACATGTTTGGCAATTCAAAGTAATTGGAATTGGATTTGGGCCAATTCCCTTCCCATATTAAACATACTCCAGCCCATGTGATTTCAAATCCAAAGTAAAACACACGCATTTCAAATCCAAACTTCAACTCTCTCCCCTAAAATACCACGACATATTACCAGGCTCCTATCTCTCTCTCTGCTCGTCTTCTCTCTCCACCATTGGAGCTTTTTTGAGCTCGATTTCTCTCTGTGAAGGACGATCGGTTCCTGCCTATCTTCTTCAAAGGTCAGATAATTTTAAATTTTTCTTCTCCGGAAATCTAATTAACTGAATATCCAACTTTATGCTTATTTGCATGTTTGCTGATTCATCTTGTTCAGTATGCTTATTTGCATGTTTCTTCACTTCGATTGTTCAATAATTGATGATTTCGAAGAATATTCGCTGACGATTGAGAAATTGCTGGTTAAAATCGAGTCACTTTTGTAAATTAGGGTTTTTAAGTTTTCGTTGTGATGCGGAAATCGCAAATTAGGGCTTTTCGATTTTGCCTCTTTTTTGCTCGAATTTCTTGATTGTTTATGATTGTTTGAACACTGCCTCAGAAATTAACACTTCTTGAACATCTGGTTTTGGAACAATCTTTGTCTCTGGTTTGAATGTTTCTTGTTCGGCTGCAATCACAAGTCACGTTGAGAAACACAGGATAAGATGGATGAGAAGAGAAAATAATGCATCTAAATAAATAAAAAATAGCTATGAACCCATGAACTCGTATCAGCACTTGAGTCATTAACCGCATAATCATTGATGCATCGTCTCTTGAAAAGTTCATCAGCATAATCAACCTTGGGAGAAGGGACAACAGGAATGGCATTAGCAATGACGATTTGATTTTCGAGACTTCTTGTACGTACTTGAGCAAGCTTCCATTAGGGGTTGAATTAGGGACAACTTGTTCAATGTATCAACCCCGTTAAGCAAACTTTTGATTTAAATCAAAGACTAGGATGTTAATAGTCCATCCGTCGGGGTGGTCTCTAAGACAAGTGCAAAATGACCTACAAAATCAAGTTCATCATCTGTTTTTTTTGTCCTACCCTCCATACTTTAGGTTCTTTATTTTGTAAAACATTAAGGAAATAAGATAAGTTTATGGAATCTAATTTTTTTCGTGCATGATTAACAGTTTGACAACTGTATAAATATAATTAACTGCATAGACCGATAATAATAAATAATAATGTTATATAGATTTCTCGCTTTACAACTTAAAAGTTCATTTAGGTTTATGAATATGGTTGGTTTATGCTTCAATGTCATATGATACTTGATACGTTACATAGAAGTTTGAAATATGTCGGATGAAGTGAGTATACAAGAGTCAAGGAAACGTGCAAGGAACAATGATGAAGATCTAGAGTTAGTTACCCTGGTTATAGGTTTTATTATAGTAGTTGTGGGGGCTTGGTATGGTCAACGATATAGGGTGAATGAAGTAACATGGAATGAGCGTGAGCGTGCACAAACAAGAGCTACATGGATGAATACTTTGAGGAATAATAGAATATGTCGTGAGCAATTGCGTCTCGACTTACGTTGTTTTGAGAAGTTGTGTCATACATTACAATCAAAGGGTGACCCAATGACTACAAGAAATGTCACCGTAAAAGAAATAGTTGCATTGTTTCTTCATGTCCTTGCACATGATTTGAAGAATAGAACAATGCAAGCCCTCTTTGCTCGTTCAGGAGAGATTATAAGCCGCCAATTTCATGTGGTCCTTCGATCTATGCTCAAATAGGAAAGTATTATATCAAACCAGTTGACCAAAGTATTAGCTATGACGGGGATAACAAGTGGAAGTGGTTTGAGGGAGTTCTTGGGGCTCTTGATGGGACACACATTGATATGACGGTCCCCGTTGAGGATAGAGGTCGTTATCGAGATAGGAAGGGGGACATTAGCACCAATGTGCTAGCTTCATGTGATCCAAACCTTCGTTTCACATATGTTTTACCTGGTTGGGAAGGATCCGCATCGTACACTCGTGTCCTTCGTGATGCTCTCCGAGGGCCCAATGGTCTAAAAGTACCAAGAACCTTTAGCTTACACGTTAAGGGTTGAATTGAATATATCTGTGACTGTAGATCATGTTAGGAATCGAATTAGGGTTTGGAAGAAGCATTATGCTATAATTACTGAAATTCGAGCTTACACGAAATTCAAGTGGGATGAAGAAAGGAAGATGGTGGTGATCCCTGTAGAAGAGCTTGATGAATGGAATAAGTATTGTAAGGTATGTTATGTCCTAATTTCTGTTTTGCAATTTATCTTATTAGTGATTAATATTACAAATTTGTAAGAATTTTTACTTTGTAGTGAACTTTGCTTGCTTTCTTGGTTGTGTGACATGTTTGCATGACCTTGTGAGGTATATTCTGATTTTTTTGGGATCATATATATTGCTTAGTAGTTATGTTGATGCATGAAACTTTGGTGCATTCAAAATTAGAACCTTGGACTGTCAGGTTTGTGTGGCATAAAGGTGTGTTGGTTGCTAGTTGCTACTGAAGGATTTGTTTAGTCAGGTATTGATATTCGTCAATGGCTGTTGGATCAGCATACAAATAGCTTAGGGTTGTGCAAGCTGTTTGTTATAGTGATACTGGAGGCAAATAATGTTTGCAGAAACTATCATGATTCATTATCACGGTCTTCTAACTTAGAACACTTACATGTTTATTTATATTTTGTTTTAGATTATGAAATAAAGAGTCTTCATTGTTTTGATTAAACCATACGATTTATCCAAATTACCTTGGTTTGACTAAGAATTCTAGCATATAACTGATTTTCTTTGGTGCAATATATGCTTCATTTTGTTGCTTTAACGTGCAGGATAATCCTAATGCCTCTGCATACTTGAACAAGTGTATTGACAATTGGGACGATATAGTTACTTTGTTCGCTTTGGATAGAGCAACCGGTGATGGGGCTGAGCAACACGAGGAGTCCGCTGCTGCTATGGACACTGAAACTGAAACTGAAGGAGGAAGTACATCGGAAACTTCTTCCGGAGGTTCAAACAAGAAGCTTAAGAGAGACCGTTTAGCAGATGCTGTTAGTAGTTTTGCGGATTCTTTCAAAGAGTATGTGAGTAAAGCGCAAGGCCCTCCGAAACCAAGTTCCCAAGAGATCTACGATGTAGTCTCTAGTGTTCTTGGGCTTTCGGGTCAACAAGTGCTTCAGGCTGTGAAGAGGTTTATGAACGGGCCGGTGAATGAGTTCGATATGCTGAAACATCTATCGGAGGAGCAAAAGTTAGACTGGATTTTATTATGTATTAGTGATTAGTAGTTGTATTTCGTTGGTTGTAGGATCGAATTACAATTCTAAACTTTAGCTTGGTTTGCCAAACAGTATTTGAATTTGAAATTCAAGATTTGAAATTCTATGTATTCCCAAACAGCTTATTAGAATTTCAAATTCCAAATTTGAAATTCTTAAGTTTCCCAAACACTGGACTTGGAATTGAATTCCTTAAATTGAAATTCTGAATTTGAATTGTACTATTTGAAATGAAATATGGGTATCCAAACGCAACCTAATTGGTTTCATATGATGTGTTATGCTAATGGATAAGATCATAAGAAATTATTGTGATAATGTTATGTTGCGTGGGGGAGCGAGATATGAACTCAAAGTAGCTGATCATGACTAAATAAGTTATGTGACTTGAAAATAACTCGTTGCTTTTGAGCAAGCTGATTCAACCAAAGGTATTGGGTAAATTACTTTTTTGTTAAGCTGGTTGTACGTACATTGCAAAATTTTATTATAAGCTTATTTCTGCATGACACTAGATTGAACATTGAACTGCATTTAATATTAATTGAATGCCATTATAATCATCGTTTTAAACTGGATACATTCAAGAGCAAATAATTACAAATAAATAAGTGTGTCATATCAACAATTTTTTTATTTGATTCATAGACTATAGAGCTCTAAAGATGATATAAATAACAGTTAATCCATGTCTTGAGGTATTACCCCAGATTTTTTTATAGCATTTCCTTTTTTTTTAGGGGAAACGCGAAAAATCGTTTTATTATGCTAAATCAAGCTCCACCAAAGCTTTGATACTTTGGGAAAAAGAGTTCGTACAAATAAATTCCTCATTGAGGCCAACATTCCATCTTGCCATCTGTTAAGTTTCTAGGAGGGGGAGGTTATTAAGAGTTTATATTATATTTTTTTGACAGGAAAGAGTTTATATTATATTGATGTGTCTAATAATGAATTATGAGTACAATATATATATGAGTACACATGAACTCCTACTAGGTAACTATCTCTAAAAGATATCTTATTCCTAATACTTATTGGAAATATTCTTAACATAATATTTCCCTAGATAATAATATATCCTAAAGATATTATCATATCTTTATGATACCCTAATATTCCTAATACCCTCACGCAATCGTAACGACAGTTTCACGAATGTTACGATTGGAGAAATAAAAAAAACATTAAAATCAAGATCAAACAAATATATTGAACGGGAACACCATTCTTTTTTAACCCGCAAATTGCTTCTTCTTCGTGATGAGAACGCCAATATTTTCGAACCACCAAATACTTTAACAAAACGGGAACGTCATTCTTTTCGTACCCGTAGTGTTTATGTTTTTCTTGAGCAAATCACGCTCACAACAGATATTGACTTTTTCTTGAGCAAAGTCGAGCTCGCTTCAAATACTGGTTTTTCTGAGCAAAACCGCGCTCACAACACATTAAACCCATGTCTAATGGCACAAGGAGAACCAAACCTCGTTTCACGGTACAAGGAGAACCAATATACCTTGTCTCACGGTACAAGGAGAACCATCAATAAACCCTGTCTCACGACACAGGGAGAGCCGAATTGCAAATCTATCCAGATCAGAAAGTTTATACTAGTCGCATAATAATATAATGAACCCTTCAAAAACAGTAGAAGTGGCTCACATACATTTTGATATTGCCCCATACAGAAAGTCGCCAATAAGGTAGCACAACTAATTGGCAGGTGCAAACAAAGATCGAATTAATGGTTTGGGGTTGGAGGAATTTTTTTTTTTTTGAATTAAAATATAATGTTGAACTAGGATGAAGACAAATGGACTTTGTTAGGAATTTATCACATCAGACTCATAGTAGGAGTCTTCGTGGGTTGAAGAATAAACCCAAACAATTAGAGTTAAGCGTAAGTGTGCTATGATACCCCATTACAGGATCAATGCCCACCGGCAGGAAAAGGAAAATGTGTTTTTTGGCCTTCAGAAATCGTAAGGCTCCGATACCATGTTAAGTTTATGAGAGGGAGGGAGTAATAAGAGTTTATATTATATTATTGATGTTGTTCAATAATGAACTATGAGTACAATATATATAGGAGTACAAAGGAACTCCTACTAGGTAACTATCTCTAAAAGATATCTTATTCCTAATACTTATTGGAAATATTCTTAACATAATATTTCCCTAAATAATAATATATCCTAAAGATATTATCATATCTTTATGATACCCTAATATTCCTAATACCATCAAATGAGCAACGATATTTCCCGCTCTCCTAACATGACTACATTTCCTCTAATTAAACCACAATCTCTCTTCCATTGCAAAAATTGGCTATTTAATAATGTAATTAATTTGAACACATACAATGTACGACTTGTATAATAAAACACTTCTATATGAAGTAATAATTACTTATGCAGGTTATACTCAACTTGCTTAATCCTATATTTGAATTGGTTACTCTTTATAGTAGTTAATTTTTAATCACCTTCTAGAAGATTTCTTCATTAAAACCAACCACTTCTACTATAAGAAACAATTATAAAGTAATCACATTTTTTTAAAAGGTTTATAAAGTAATCGCAAATCATTCTATTATGATTGTTAGTGTGTAGAATGAGGGATCGCTAAAATTTAAATTGATTTTATTCTTGTATATAGAAAGCCATAAGAACACTAATATAGATGAGATTGAACCCATGTTATGAGCAGTGTCTCCCTATGGTTTTCCAACTTAGCTAAGTTGGTTACTAAACAGTTCTTGTAACTGCCTTGTTATTGTTAGTGTAGAGAGAACCACAAGGGTCAATGATGATGTAGATGTGATTTAATCCCATATCTTAGCCCTTAGGCAAACTAATCTAGTTGACATCTACGATTAATGTGGTCACATATAAGTATTTGGTAGAGTGATAAATTTAGTTGCAATGAGCGACCACCTGGTCATCTCATATTTGAACGAGATATGTTTTTATAAAATGATCGAAATTAGCGGCTCCTAATTGATTATTTTGTTGCATATAAACACATACCATAGTAAGCAGTTAGCACCAAACTTCCTAGCCTCCTGCACTGTTT